>CM032663.1:38068070-38087768 GCA_019095985.1 Streblospio benedicti | reverse complement strand
CATTCCAAGACAAGCCATTCATATAACAATGTGATTTCCAACATTTCACACACCTTCACTACATGTATGTTAAATGCATACTTCACAATCTTCAATTAATATGTCATATCTCAAATTATATTCATGTTTTCATCAAACTCCATGACAAAACAACAAATAAGACTGAAAACAAAACCCTACCACTTGATCTCCAGCCAATGCGAACAAAACCTCAAGCCACAAGCCCCAGAAACCTCAATAGAAACCCAACAAACTCCTAATAGGCTTAAATTAGGCCCAAAAAGGATGTCCTCTGCCATTATTTGCCATTATAATAGTCCATTCTTGAGCGAATCTCCAGGTGAGAATAATTGAAAAAAACTTTGCTTTCCCACGATGGAATTTCAATTCTTGTTGTCTGTCTTCAATTGTTATCTTCTCTAATTGAGGTGTTTTAAAAAGATTGTTTACTTTTGGTGTCCATTGTTTATTTACTGGAATATTTGAAAGACGATGTTTGCATATGGATTCAGCAATGCTTTTTGGGATCTACATTGTATGGCTTTGTTAAATGCCGCATACATTGTGTGCTGAATAGCACTGAAGCCTCAGGCTGAAAATCTTTTCTCATTGGTCACTTTTTCATTAAATTCGATCTATTGTTATTCGTGGGAGTTTAACCTACTCAAAAGTAGTGGCGGCTGCATTATATATAAATATATTGGTGTTATTAGAGTAAGAATCGGAGATTGGAAAACACAAACATACAGCAGCCTACAGTAAAACCTATTTGTTATCTGCATGAATTCAATTCTAAGTAAAAATGAAAAGTATATGATCAGATGGCTTTTTAATTCACACCAGTTCGTTTTGATGATATCTTTTGCATTTACAGAATTATTATTAATTGCTCAATGGTAACTGTTAGGTAATATGTTTCAGCGATCCCATCACATTCTTATTATTCAATTATTACCTACATGTAACTTGTACCATTTTAGAATATGGATATCATTATAGGTACCAGGGTTACACAACTGTTTTGGGATGTGTTTCTTCAACACCCCACCAATTGCATGACCCGGATATATGTGATCAAAATGACATATGACCTATGGAATAACAAATCTAAGTTGATAACCAAGCAATGGAAGAACACAACCTGTACGCTTTGGGAAATTTTGTTATATGCAATTGGACAGCTCATTCTGCTTAGTCTTTAGTTTGTACTGTATAGTATGTCCAGAGGACAATTTAAGATTAAACCAAACATATTGTTTTGTGATATGACAAAAAAAGAAATACATGTAGAGTAGATCATTGTTGTCTATTGTTGTAGTATGGGTAAATCTGAGATCCTATGAAACTTTGCCTTGGGTGGATAAGGTATCTGCATCAGCTCAGGTAGACCATTTTTGGTCTCTGAGGCAGAGAATGAATATTCCAAGATATACAACAACATTGACTTCACTTTGAAATGAATTGGCTCTTTTGTTTCTCTATTTCTTTTGAAGCTCACTTAATTTTGACCATTTCCATTTACTCTAAGGTATGTATAAGATACTGATATACACAAAGATACTGATATACACACCAAGTGGTGGGTTACTTCTAAACTACTCTGCAATATTTTTCTTTACACAAAAAGTATTTTAGTGCGATTATTTGATAAAAATGTGCACATAAATTTTGGTCCATAAATAGATAGAGGCAATATGCCTTTTTGAAATAAAAAGAGGCTTCATCTACTAACATATATCGAAATCGCCCCACCCTTGATATTTTCATGTTTGATGTCACTAAAAAAACTATTTTAATAGATAAACTAAATGAATGGTGAATGTAGGTCACTGACAATATCTAGATAATTATCATTAAATGAAGACTCATTTTCTTTGAAATAAGTATGTTTTCTCTAACTTTTGATGTATGTATCTAAACTGTGTGTTTTTTGGTTTACAAAAAGTTACATTAAAAATATTTTCTACAAAATAAAAAAAATTAAGACTAGTCCACAAGTTATTCTTTGTTATGTACATACACCTATCAAAAAAGAGTAAAATCAAGAAGTGCAAAGTATAGTCATCTTCCCTCTTCAAGTAAAGTATTTTTAGACATTTTCAGTAATTATCTTAGGTGCTCCTTATGGAGTTCATCTTACATTTGCTTACATGAGAAATGCCATATAAGATCCAGAATAGGATACTTAATTCTGTGATGATCTACTTACAAATGTATCTTCGGCGGCATTAGTAATAAACTGTAGCTTGTAATTATTGCAATTGTTTCAACAGAGTTGTCTTATAAAAATGCAAACAGCAAAACTTTTATAACCATAATGATCCGTCATCGAATTGAGTTCAAAATTAAACATTGAGCTTTGTCAAGCCTTTTGAACTCTTCTGTCATTCATTCCATTTAGGGACAGATCGTCAGATTTGGGGTGACTTGGGATCACAAAGTCGCGATCTTTGACAATCAAGATCACAATCATTTGGATTTCTTTCTGTCCTGTCATGTTGATCTTGGACAATGGCATTTAGAAGGGATCATGCTGATCAAAAGCTTTATTTGGCAGTGAAAGTTCAGGATGCACGAAAATGAAAATTTATGATTGTCACCAAGAAAGAATACATATAGTTTACAATTAGACCATTATCATATTAGGGATATGACTTGTTTTAAGGTTTCATTCACCAAAGTAAATGAATGAAATACATACCGTGTAGGAAAGTTAGTTGAAATAATTGGAATTTCAAGCTGCTGTCTACAGTCTATAACCAATGGGATGTATGAATAAAGATAATACTACATACAATGTAGTAACTCGTTGAAGAGATTTTGTTCAAAGTGATATTATTGATTATATTTGTATTACATTCAGGATGTAAAGAGCATACATGTACAACAGGATACATGTACATGTATACTAGTACTGTTACTGCTGTGATTACTATTTTTGGAGGTAAATCTATTTTTATTAACTTTCTGTACAGTACTATGTACAGAACTGAGTGAGTAAGAAGGATACAGAATTTTAACAAATTGCAGGAAACAGTGTAATACAACGTAATAATTTGAAACATTTCGTAATAAAGTTACGGTTATGATGGCTTCATGTAACTGCTCAATCGCCGAAACCATGGCTTATGAAATGAACAGAAAAAACGTAAAAAACAGAATAATATCTGTAACTTTGTCTCCATGGCGTCCATTTTTGATAATGTTGTTTACATAAGAATTCTAATTCGTTCGGGTTGTTTTATAACATTTTCGGCACTGCCAAAACGACATTGAGGCTGAAAGGTGGGCACGATATTATTTTAGACACCTATTTAAATGCAAACTGTTGTATCGAGGTACAAAAGTTCTTTTTATTATTGGGAACCTTAGTAGAATGAGTAGTTTAAGTAGACTTTAAGGGAAAGCATAATTTCAGGTGAAACAAGATGAAAATCCGTAACTTTCAGAAGCAACAGAAAGTATAATGTTCGAACAAAAGTAAACATTAGAAGAAATCATAGTCTGACTTACTGTATTACAGCTAATATTTGAATCAGATTTCTGTATAAGCTGGTTTTCTGGATATACAGGTACAGTAATGATACTGTCAGAAAGATACAGAAGAATTTTTTTTAGAATTACTTTTAGTCTATCAATTTTCTGATTCCTTATGTGTTTTTCCAATTCTTCTCATTGTTGTGACTATAAGAACGTAAAAAGGTTCTGTAGCTTCAGCAAATTACGGCTTTCTTTATAACTCGCCTGAAGTTACGTTTATTCTGATTGTTCCCCGTATATTACGCATTTTACGGAGGTTCCCGTGGTAAAAAGAATATTTTTAGTTGTGATATTCAGGGTGCATTAACATTGTGGAACTAGTATTCACCCAGAGATGATTGTTACGAATTATTACGTTTTCTAATTCGATTCCTCTAACTTCGTTTCGGTTCTGTATCCTTTCGACAAAATCAGTACTGTATGGGAACATCTCTTCAAATGATTGTATTGGAATTTTTGAGTTAATGATTTACGCAGTTCTTAACAACCTATTGAATTTTCATTCTTCAGATTCTTTTTGATTTTGATTTATTTTGATAAGATATTTTTGTATCGTGATAACAAATATACGTTTCTCTTGTTAGTTGTAAGACAATGCATGTCAATAGTTATACTTAGATTGCTGAAACGTTGAGATTATGCATCAAATAATTCATAGTTTCAGTTTTTAATAGGTGAATGGATTTGTTGACGTCAAATAACCTGGATTACCTAAATATGATTTATTGGGTATTTTATCTGATTTTAAAACTCAAGTCAATTGTTGTATTTGATGTTGTTTTCTAGTTGATATACGATTGTCTTGTTTTGGACTGTATGCAAGGAGATCATTTTACAGTCTATTCAGGTATAAAGGCCTTGTTCCTTAACATTGAAAATGGAGTTATACGGTTCGAATACTGGCCCATGGGCCTTTAACCAAAATAAGTTTCATTTCCCCCAACAAATCTGACTTTATTTTTGCACATCTCATTTGTCAATCAATGGTCTCAATTATAGCAATGCAAAATCCATTAGTAATTTTATTCAACTAATCTATTACGAATGTTTGCCAGAAAATAGCAATAACTTACTTATATTTTGGGGGAAAATATGCAGATGCGCATTTCAGGGCACATGCTCAGTTCCACGCATGCTTCGAAACTGAAACCAAAGAGCGAGTCTATAATGAATGCATCTTAAATGTGTCTTTTAAAGGACCTACGAAATGCGGAACATTATAAAATCTAACCAAATGAAGATAAAACCCAAACTGTTCATTTTTAGTTAGGTCTGCGTTAAATCATGTTAAAGCTGACAATCTAAATTCATAATTTCACTATCTAAAAGGCTATATTGGATACTCATATCTAAAAGCCCTAGGGTTTTATCCTCACATACAGTATGATCTGTAATTAGAAATTCTGCAATTTTTTCACAGTGATTTACACAAACAGTAGGCAGTGAGTGGAGGTTGCAAAATTTTAAGATTGCTCAAAATTACCAATTCATCTCTTCTAGCACACACCAGTTACATCGTCAGCATGTTACACTTGGATCATTTATTACTTGTCTTCTCCCATATACAAAGTCTCAAGATGGTAGATAATCTGACGTCTTCAAACGTCAATTGTCCACATGTTTATGTAAATGGTGAGTGAGAAGAATGGTGCTGAATGAGAATGGTGGTTTTTGTCTTCCTGAAGGGGCCAGGGATAAAGCGGCCTGTGTCAGTCGAGGGGTTTGCTGCCAGTGATCGCAGCGAATAAAGGGGGCTCATGTCAGATAAAAGCTAATGATGTGCACAATGAATGTGTGGATACAATTACTCTGATTTTCAGTCTTTTTTTTTTATTTTTCATTTTCAGAGGATAAGTATTTCTCTATTTGTTTTAAACAGATTGAGTTTAGAAAGCTGGCTCACTGTGCTGGTCTTGAGCATGTTGTAATTTTGCTATGTTTATTAAAGTCATACAATGTAGATTTACGTGTAAGTTGATGCAGGCATTATCTGTTAGTCTTGTTTTGATATTTTCAAAATCATTTCATACATTAAAACAAATTAAGCTACAAATGTTTCAGCTGCAAAAAGACAATCGTAGAATCCATCATGGAGATTCCTTCTACCTGTTTTGTTTCCAAAACTTTAAAGTGCTTGAATAGACAGAGCCTCCAGGAACAATGCAACACTGGCAAAACACAACACAAACTTGATCACTCTGTCAGATATACAACATGTTTTGTCACCTAGAAGTCCTAGATGTATTTTCAACAGTGATGAACTGAATGCAGAATTGTTAATTTATTTATGTTCCTATTGGTATAAAGAAAGAAATGTAACATTTATTAGTTTGAAGTCTAAGCGCCAATGATTAACGTTGTTTTAAATCATTTAAGGTGTTATAGGGCATTATGGAAGTTTTATTTGAAACATGAAAGAAAGCGTCTAGTTGGCTCAACATGCCAATTTCTCAAACAATGTACCTGTTTACTTATATTGTCGTTTATCTGTGCAAGAAGATATCAGCCACCTGAAGACAAATGTCAAACTCACCAAATACATGGAGATAACCACACATTGCAGTAACAATACACAATGCCAGGGATAAAACGGAACTCAGAAAATGGTTGCATATAATATGACTGAAGATGATAGCACAATGCAAGCATTAGAAGAGCGAAACATTTGCAAGTTGTCTGTACAAGATCAGTAGGATAGGGTACGCTTCTTTTCGCACGCAAGATGTCATTGGCATATAAATATGGTTACCTCTCTGTGACCACGTATAGGTTGAAATTTTAGTGCCTAAAATCCATTTCAAAGAGAGCATTCGACTTATAGCAATGACAACATTTTTGACAATCACACATGACTCCTCAGCAGCTTTTTTACCAATACATGTAGGTTTCTCTGCTGTACCATTCACTGATCATAATAAAACTATAGGCGATAAACAGCACATGATTATGTGATACGTTCTGGGTTTAAAGCAACACACTTGTGTTTTCACAGGCACAGTCTGAAGCTGCTCAGGTATTGTCTTAGCATCTATTGTTCCCAGATAAAAATGCAAGTGATTCAGTGCAAGTGTAAAAGATATCAACCACCGTTGCTGTCTAAAAATGATATCTATTAAGCAAATTATTTCCAGTGAAAGAATATTCAGCCTTCATCATTTTTTTAATGCACACAGTAGATGTAATAACTAGAGAAAATATATGTGTTTACTATATATGAAACATATTTAATCTATACTACTGGATTTTCAACGCACTTAAACAATATTTCATATAGCATCAGCCATATTTCTTTTGTGATGTTACGTGAATATGTAATGACTAACCTCAAGATGGGAAGGGTTACTGGCATGCTGTTCTCCCAGGGCCGGGTCCCATGTGTAAGTGCATTGAAAATGCGGTAGTATAGATTAAATATGTCTCCTATATTATAAAACCTGGATGTCTAATATTCATAGAGTTATATGTGTTTAGTGTTTTATGAAATTGTTCTGATTTCTAAAGATTCATTCATTGTTGAGGACTTATTATGAGCTTATTCTCAACTTGTGTTCTATAGTTATCGCAACATAGCAATGAAGTTCTCATTCAAATGTGCTGATTATGCAGCCGTGGATCATAAAGGATTTGTGTCCATCTTCATTCTCTGCTTTCTCATGATCCGCGACACAGGAAGTGGAGACTTGAACATAATGCCCATGAGTGTGATTGTGCATCACAAACCGGTGCATTATGGCCTAAATGTGGATTAATTATAACATTATGATCCGTTATGTGGAGAGAGAATTCCGGCTGTAGTTCTTATGTATTTCAGGTAATGACAACCAGACTAGCTGTAAACATGCTTTATTGTTGTTCAGAGGATTTGTTGAGGTTCTTTTTAATGTGGGGAAATATAATGTATGTGACATTGTTAATTAGGTAGCTTGCTGTTTATGGATTGGCAGTTAAGTAGACCTAAAGATTTTGTATGGAAGTCAATTACAGTCATATGCTCAAACACTATGGTCTAAGCAGTTTTAGGATGTGGTAGCTTTCTGTATGTTGTTTGCATTGCTGAGGTGTGGCTGGTTGAGAGGCTGTACGATATCTTGATGTAATAAAACTCATAAACATTAACCTCTCATTGTATTTAACAGGCGTTTTAATGTGTTTGAGGTATCTTAGTCATTGTTATAAAGCACTGATTAATATAAGTGACAGCTTAAAGCAGTCATCCACATTAATCAGTGATGATAAGTGAGATCATTTCCATGGTTAGCTCTGTACAAGAGACTTCTTCATTTTCAGTTCACATTTTCTCCAGACTTTAATCTTAGGAAATACATACAGTATTATAGATCATTTTCATGTACAAATTAGATTTGAAAGGCTTTAATCAAAACAGCAACAGCCAAATGGACATTGGGTACCTACATGTATCAAAGCCTGATTGACGCAAGGGGTATATTTAGTGTAGAATAAATTCTGATTGTGACAATGCATGTAATAGGTCACAATAGGTGAGCAATGCATCACAATATTGTCATGCGTGTTGTCTGATAATTACGAGCACTGTCGCGAGTGACAGCTGGTGATGGAACAGCTGACAAATAGGCCACCAGAGGGGGTTAGGCCATACTGTCCACCTGACTAGGAGGATTCTCAATTTGAGAAAGATGACTTTGGTCTTTCATTGTTGTCTTTAGAAAATAATTTGACACATATTTATTTATTTTCTGGAAGCAAATTATATGCATTGTATAAATCATTTTGTATTTCAGGAGCATGTGTTGAAATGAATGTTCTTTTCATTTACAGTGCATCTTCACTGAGTTAGTGATTGGTTCATTCTTTCATAGCATTAAAAACAGCATCTAGCATGCAGGTTTTAACTTCCTGTTCCTAGATAACCTTCAAATAAAAAAGATGCGTCCACGTCTTTATGCAGCAAACATAAAGTCTTACAATGATGGTGATAGTGCATTGGGATTTCAGAGTTGGTAATTGTCATATTCACAAGTTCATGCTCGTCCATAGAAGAACGTGGCTTGTATTATTCAGATAATTTTGTATTATAATTTTATAATAACAGAACTTCAAATCAAGTTAAATGTGAAGGGAAGATGATGAGGTTTTCGAATTGCAAATGATAGTCATTGAAATGAATATTGATTGAATAGAATAAAGATGGGAATGAAATTTGTTGGTTATGGTTGGAAAATAACTTACTGTTATGACCTGAAGAATATGCTTGATTTTGCTTGTTACATATTTCAAAAACATTTTGAAACTATATAAATGTGGATTCTATTTTAAGTTATTTCATGTCAGCGATGTCAAAATAGAAAATAAATCTTATTAGATTAAGGATTGAATAATCATGGTTTCTACTATAACATCTTGTATGTCAGATAACTTGTTTGTAATGATGATAAAATCAAATTATGCATGACACATCTTTTCAAAACTGTAAAGAGTTTAAGGTTTGGTTTAATCTGCTTAATCTGTGCGTTTACATATTTACGTACACAATCTTTTACCCATGTAAAATTATATTTGTAAGTACAGTCTGCTTGTACATATTTAGAACAATCATTCACCTATTTGTAAGATTAGATTTTTAACTTCAAGCAAAGGCTCCAATTTACGTTTGACAGTTGAATAATGTCAGTTTTGAAAAGAAGATGTTAGTAAATCGTCAATCATGAAACTTTTGACCAACAAAGAAGACAATGTCTTCAAAAATGTGGCTCTGAATCTCGTGTGAAACAACTGACATAGTGAGACAACAAATTTTACTCATTGAAATAGCACTCACGTTCATTACAGCAAAATCTTTCAACACAGTTACTAGTTACTCTGAGAGTTTACTACATGGTTTGTAAGTATGCATGCTGCCAATTAAAAATTACAACTTTTGATAACAGTGATAAATATGATTTTATTGTTTAAGGTAACAAAGCTTTGTAATAATAGATGAAGGCATAGTGTCAGATTATGAAAATAACACCATTCATATGATCATAAATCATTGCTAGTCATTTAGACACAATTCATATTGTTTACATTATCAAAAAATTTTTTTTTTACAATTCATGAAAGGACATGACTGGTATCATTTCATAGCAGGTTACTTTGAAACTTCTTTTTTGATTTAAATAGTGACAGGCATATGCACATTATGGTATCATCAGTCATATATGGTAATGCCTGTTAATTTAAAAAACAGTGAAACTTATTTCAAAGCTTTTTTATATTAATATGCAATTCTACTCCAGCTGATACCTTGAGCAATTGGGAGGTTGGCTATTTCAGATTCTTAGGGACTTACTAACAAAGATCATTTTCATTGGTGACATTTTACTATCAGGACTGCAAAAGTTATGTCAATCTTCTGTTGGATTAGAACATCAACAATGACCCATATACATGATAAATGTACTAAATCCATATATACCTTTACCAATAAGTTATAACTACTTAATCTCTTAATTGTCATAAATATCACTTTAATTGTTTACTATAGAAAGACACAGGAAGACAACAGCCATACAGACAATATGAAAGTTAATAAAACTAGACAGAGTGATTTTAAAAGTTGCACTGTGTAGTATGGATAAGGTTAAAAATGCCCTTTATCAAAAGCTAAGCAATACTGAAAGATCTAATGATTAGGAGGGAAATAGCAGGCGTTCGAGGCTATTGTGGCACAAGTGGGGTCATTATGGAACAATGAGATCATTGTGTCTCGAATTTGTAGATAGGTTGACGTTCAATCGTCTTGAGATACTCGGAAGAGATGTAGATTGTAGGAGTAGATGGTTATAATAGAGAGTGTAATAGTGATAGAGTGTAATTGGTGAAATTACCGGGTTTACTCTGATAGATTTGCAATTCCAAGGTAACAAAATTACGTTGTCATGTGAAATATCATTTTACAAAAAATAGAAAATATTATCTTTTAGTATTATCAGAGAGATGACATATGGTTTTGATTACTAAACCAAGGCCTGAAAGCCATGTTAATGTGAGCACTTAACTCAGTACCCCTGATTCTCCTCATATAAAGGTTATACATGTACATGTACTTGTGCCTGATTATTCTTCAGTAAAAACCTGATAGTGGATACTTGCATATATATGAATAAATATGCCAAAGCTCAACACTACTTTTTCTTACATTTATTGTATATGATATAAACATATGGAGTGTAATGAAGGTGGATACACCTAGCTCTTCTGGTATGTTTCTACTGCATGACCTACCATATATAAGAAATTGGCCTGTATGTAAGAAATTAATCCCACTCACTAATTAAAATAAATTAACAATGCATGAAAAGTAATGAGATTAATTTGTCTTAGGTGGAAAAACAATCATAAACCCACAGTAAATATTTGCCGTGCGGCTGCCATACGGCTCTGGAATTGGTATACGTGATTTCTTTAGAAAATTGTGAGTTGCCATATGGCTCTGTTTGATACCAATACGTCAGTATGCCCAATGAGAAATAGAAAAATCACTAAAGGGATTCACACGACAGCATATGACGCACAAAGTTGCCGTACGGCTGCCGTACGGTTGCTGTGCGGTGCTATGGGTTTGGCCCCTTAAAGCCTTAACATAAATATAGCATGCAATCAATTTTATAATGCATGCAGTTTATTGTAATGATTTGATTCTGTACGACAGGACTTATTATGCTTCTAATCCTACTGTATACAGCATATGACACTATCTATGATACGGTGCTGAACAATATGACACTATCACTGACAGTGGACAGCAGACAGAATAATTAACCATCACATTTGAATAACGTAATGATTACCACAGTTTGGCTTTTTATCTACAGAATATAATATTTATGCGTAACAAATCATTCCCAAAGTAAACCGAGGTTAAAGAACTTTTTCAATGAAAATGAGGTTAAAAAGTGTGAAATTTACAAGTAAGGTCTCATTACTGTGGCTGGCATTGTAGTTCATCATATTGGGCTAAGTGGGCTAGGGCCCATCTACTTCTTGTGATATTAGTATGAGTCTTGTTTATGGTATGCATAGGGTGACATATTAGGGATTCCGTTTCAGTAGGTGAATTTAATTTATAATCACCCTTTTTAGTTAACGTATACTTAGATATATTGGAATTAATGGGGATCAATTGGGAATTTTAAAAGAAAAATCAACAGTTGATAAATTAGCTGCGTATGTCTTTAAGTTTGTAAAGAAACCATTTCCATATCCTTGCCAGTTATTGATACCAGTCTTCTAGATATTGAGCAGATAAAAATGAATGTTATGTCCGTGATTGGACTCAGAATTTTCGGCTGCATTGTGTTTAACAATACATGTATGTCGGTAGAGTGCATAGTGTATCAAAACAATTTTTGTGGTAGGAAAACGAAACCTATTTTTATTTTTAGCATACTCACGCATAATGGCATCGTATACTATATGCATTGTACTAAAAAAATCAAGACCTTTGACCAAGTTATTTTTGCTATTAATATTTTTAGTGATTTTGTGTAGTGATCAGCTAAATCTCTATATATTTACATCGTTTGATGTTGTTTATTGAAAATCTGAAATATTTCGACACATTATAGGGAATCATCTTGTTATTTTTTTCCTATGTAATGAGAGACATATTAATCTAACTCTATGACATTTTTCATGATGTTTGACAAGAAATTAATTTTCGCACTTGAGTCCCATGACGTTCCTTAACATCATTGTTTAATTACTATTCTAAATAAATTCTCATTACATTGTCACAGATCAGCATGTGTCATGTATAGAGCAGAAATAGATATCGATCTGTTCTGTAGTCCACAATTTGAAAACTATCAAACAATTGATTGTGTAATAATTAATCATTAACAACTGGCTTACTAAATATACAATAGAAATCATAACAGTTGTTACTACGTATTGATCAATGTAGCTCAAAGAACAACAATAGATATTGCCAAACACATCTTCTGACAATAGAGTGATTATACCAATTGAAAAATTATGATCATTCACAAACATTAATAGCTTAATTATTGTCACATCAATCATGTAAATCATTCAAAATGCAACCTTCCCAATTCACAATAAGAATCAGACACCCTCCAATGATAGATTGTAACTGATCACTTATTTACCACAATTATCACCTGATCATTTCTCAACTTCTTTTATGCATTGATAGGATGAATTTTCGTGGCATCTATTACCTAATAATTAGTTGTCCGTCATAATTGTTACGGCATGATCTGGTGATGTTCAGTGATTATCTGCAGGAAGTTCTCATTCATCATTTTTTGAAACACAATGCACTATGGAATATATTATGATGCATTTATATTATCTTTTAGTCCTATTGGTCTCTCAAATGGACCAGTATTATGTGAAGAAATATTACAAACTTTTGCCTGAACCGGAAGAAAAATTTGTTTAATCCAAAGGTTCTTCATTTGCATGTGAGGAAAACATGATATGTAATATTTGTGCTTTTACAGAGCTGAAAATGGGAATTCAATTTATACAATATGCATACATTGTATTATAACTCACATGAAAATCAAACTATAATTGTTGACTTCAATCCAGCATTCAATTAATCTCTAATGTGAGTCATGCACAATAGAAAACCACTAATAACTTTGACTATGCTTTTAAAATAATTGCAGTTTGAGTGTCAAAGAATAAAAATGTCCTTTCAGTGCGCATATTATCCCTCTCAATCAGTAACACCCCCAAATCATCACGATTCTTCATTCTTCGCTTCTCACCAACATAAAGCATCGTTCATTCAACACAATTGACTTTCTATGACTCTTGTTACCATTCAGTGGCTCTATTAATCCATCAATGCTAGAAAAGAAACAGCATTTGTCCCTTAAAAGCTTCCATTTTTCTGTCACCTTCCTCACCCCATGTTAAGTCATTCATCATTGTTTTTATTATTGATGGTTGGGTTTGTAAATAACACAATAATGAGTAAAAGGTCCTTATAAATGTAGCCTCATGCGTAGTCATTAAGACAGTCATATCAGACAATTACATTTAACACAAGATAATTGCCTCAGTAACATGAGTAATGACAGTCACGAATGTTGTTCTCTGAATTGTTAAGTATTGTGCAGTATGATATTTTGTAATCTATGACGATAACTAGAATACATAGGACATAAATCACTCTACCTATTAAACACATCTGTGATAACTGATGACTCAGTGTGCTACAATACCATGACAGATTCGCCTTCAATATATGCAATTGACCATAGTGTAGGGGGCGAAACCCCTCAGCAATGCACAGCAGCCATACGGCCACCGCTGGCCAAATCTGCTGTGCAGCTTTTATAAACTTACAGTTTATTTCTGATATTAGTTGCTGTGTTTCCACCTTTAATTGAAGGTGTGCTAAGGTGATAATTTTGCTTAACTGCTGCAAGGCTCTGTTTGATATATATGCATCAGTATGGCACCTCACCTCGCCCATGTTATTCGCTACCCCAGGTGAAGGGAAATCTGTAGTGCGGCAGCCATGTGCTACCGTGCAGCGCCGCATGGCAGAATTTCACTGTGGGTTTAACTCTATTTAGATGTATAATTGGAGCTTTTTTTGTTCGTTGAGAAGAAATGGGAACAAAACGTAAAGAATCTAGCGTAATTCTTAATATTTCTCTTCTGTGTCCTTCTGACGGAGTCAGTTCTGTAGATGATTTAAAGTTATACATGTATATAATATTTCCATATATATACTTTAACATCAAGTAAAAAGTTCTGCATGCAATACGTAAATAATCTAAGCATACTTGAAAAAGAAAACACATCATGGTTATAGTTTCAAACAATCAGTTGAGAAACATTTATTGTTTTCTATTGACACTTTCTCCCACATGAATATTGTATTAATGGTAATTGTTGCATGGTCTTCTGAGAAAACACCAGTAACAGAAGTTGTCAGTTGGTATCCGGCGCTCACAGGAAGATGACCATACAAAATCATCACACACATTTAGTTAATGCAATTAGATCTACACATTGTGTTTAGAACCAAAGATTAAGAACCTTGGACCTGAATATTTTATTTATTGTGATTGTGTTGGGCCTTCGGAGTCATGCACGTAAAAGCAGACGACAATTTTGGGCATTATTCCATCACTGAATTATTCGTTTATTAAGTCCTTGGAGATCAATATATCCCATAATGCATCTTTGTCTTTGAGAAGTGTTTTTTGTAAGGTGCTTTAGACATCATTGTTGCACACACCTTGTGTGATGAGGTAGAAATTGATCTTTTTCTGATCATTGATCTTATTGAAAGTAGCTAGTAATAATTAGATGCATTTATTTTGCAAATAAACATCCCATCTGAGGAAAGATTGAAAAGAAAAGTGTTTTTATGGGGCTACAGCTGGCATTGTTGATGTTAATCTCTGCAAAGCTGTTCTTTGATTTTTGATGCAATGGTAAATAATTGATATCAAATAATCCTTTCCACATTCAAAATGCTCATTCTTTCCTTACTTCACATTATTTGTTTGAGTAACATACACTAATGGAAAGTTTTTTTAAAAATGCATTTAGGTAATTGTGTAGTTTTATATTGTGATTTGAAAAAAAAATCAGTTGTCGTTTGTATCTTAATGTAAAAACAGTAGAGCATACTGAATATGACAGATCCACGATAGCATTTAGATGATATCATTCATAATTGACAGCTTTCTACTGGAACTTGTGTTCTAGTGTTTACGAGAAACTTAAATGTTCTTCCAGCATTTATGATAGAAGCTTGTAACTGGTCAGTTGGCTCTGCTGGACTGTCTGCACCTGTTGTAGATGTTATACCATACCATTTCAAATATTAAAAGAATATAAAAAAAGCATTGTGTACAGATATTCAGAACAAACGAAATGAGTCACATACAACCCTATTGGGAAATCAGAACAATCACTACTGGAAATCGTGTCTGTGCTCTTTCCTATTCCTTGCTGCACAAAATAATTAAACAGGAGCTATCAAGGAAGAAAAACACAATGGTCATGTGTGTATGCATAACCCATCCAGAACAACCAAATTACAGCAGCCTTATTGCATTTCTTTGTTGTATGAGGCCACCGACTATTGCGTTTGATTGTTGTATGGGACTGTGATTATTGCGTTTCATTGTTATCAGGGGTCTGCACCCTATTGCTAGGTGAACCCGCCAGGGTTTGTAAGTGAATCTACATGTGTGTCTTTGGTGGCAACCGACAATTGGGGCAAATAGATGCACAAAATGTTTGAGTCAGAACAATTGCTGTCCGGAATAGGTTTTGTTCTCTATATTTAGATTGGCA
Source organism: Streblospio benedicti (assembly GCA_019095985.1). NCBI lineage: Eukaryota > Metazoa > Annelida > Polychaeta > Spionida > Spionidae > Streblospio > Streblospio benedicti. The sequence continues at coordinate 38,071,910 of CM032663.1, read as the reverse complement.
TGGTATGGATGCTTGTCGAAATGAGGTGGGATGTTATATTGAGCTTTAAGTGTGAAGTCAGCAATTTTCTCTTGTGATAGAAATTTTAAAAAATGAGAGATACGCAAGGAATTTTATCATCCAAAGATGTGATGACCTATAAAGACAGTCTTAACATTTCCTCATCATGGACAAATGTCAGTGATCGATTGGAAAGTGTTACATAGATTTAAAAAAAATGTTATTGCTATTTACAAAGATCATGAAAGGGTAAAAATCAGTAATGCTTAGTGAAATGATAATGTTTGGAGGTTTGAAAGTCAAAGTGTGACTCGAGCATTGATGTGTAATCATGTTATGTGAAGGTGAATGGGGCTTCCGAATGGGGCATTAGTAGTCACATGTTTTATGCACAAATGACAGAAACAATAGGACTGTAGAGACTGGATCATGCCAAGAGGGCTGGGGAGCATTGCCGGGTGGGAACTGGTCTGATGAAATCTGGCTTTGTATATTGATGTGAGGTTTTTGATGCAGATCAGTGATGCAGATAGCTCTAGCTACAGAGATGACACTATGATAATTGAATAAAATGTTGGAATATTTAACATTTTTTAGCTGTTTCCTTTTTAAACAGTGCAGCAGAAATTGTGATTGCCGAAGGTCTTTAATGATTTGTGTAAGTCTTTAATGCATGCTCACTATGATAATCATGGAGACGAAAAAGGTCTTCTATTCTGATATACAATTCACGTTCAGAACTTTAACTAAGTACAATGCAACTAGGGACCAGAAAAAGTAAAGTAGTAATAATCTAAAGTTGATCAATAAATGTGTTTGAATATAGATTATCACAATTAAAAGGCAAGTACTGACATATGCGTACATATATTGGGAATTTTAAGAGTGAAATACTCACTATCATCCTACTAAATAAGTTCCCATACAGTGAATCAAATACAATAATCTCAAACAAAAAGCAGAAATCAGTGAGCGGCAATCAAAGAAAACATGCACAATCAATCATGACAACACGCGCCGATAATTAAACACCCGCGTAGCCTTTTGTGGGCAATTCTCTCAGTGAAAAAGCCAGCTTTTGTTCGAGAGAAGTGGAGACATGGAGGTTCGATTATTTGCAACAACTCTGGTGAGAGCAATGACATTAAAAGCATTTTAAAATGTATGGATTTATTGTTTTTGTTCTTGAATGTGGTGTTAGTGTTTAGCACTGTAATCATTCGGATGGGTTTCATCATATCTAACTCGTTATGTTGAGCCACCAAGATTTGGCTTGACTGGAAGCTTTTGGTCTGCAAACAGGACCTCTCCCAACCAAGATGTCATATCATTGTAAGGCTACGAATGTAAATGTGGTAGTTTATATTCATGATCCAAGTCTTTCTCTCACGACTTAACATGTTACACCAAGTCATTGGTACACTTGTTGATCACTTGATCATTTCTCATATACTTTCATCATCAGCAAATTCAGGGCTCAATTCTTATCACTCACAAAATCACTCGCACGTTCAACCCAATAACCTGTATCTAATTAATGTGTAGGTGCAAGGGAGCAGCCACTGTACAACTATTTAGAGATAAGTTTGCTCAACACCCACTACCAGACCCGACCTGGAATCGAACTCATGAGCTTCTGGTCTATCCACTCTGCCACAGAAGTACACTGCAATATACAAGATTTGGACAAGTCATTCTTACTTTCATTACTTTTATTTGTATTGACAGATAGGTATCGCCCCCCTCTCTCCTATCTTTTATGAGATGCTATGGATATATTTTCAATCTGTAATTACGTAATCAGCCAGATAATGTAGCATAACAAAATGTAAGTGTGTATCTTTTGAAATAGTGGCCATGACTTTTTGGGGGTCTATAAAAATTAAGGGAATAATAAATCAAACTTGCAGAGAAGAACTTTTAACTGTAGTCATTATATTGTGTTCTTGAACATTGTTCTATGAAATTAAGTGATTTTTTTTTCTTTCAGACGTAATCGTTTGGGCATACGGAATTACATTTCGGTAAGTGATAATTTGAATATTTCCTAATAATTTTATCAATTGCTCTCCATTTATAAATGTTAATGAACAAATAACCTTTGATTTACTTGAAGCTCATTGAAGAGGGTGGAGTCTTGTAGTTTAGCATTTTGGTGGCTTTTAATATGATCAACTCATCATTATCTGTTTTATTTACTATTACGTACCCATCAGATCAGCATAATAAGCAAGTATTTATAGTTCCCGTATCCAAAACATGCTCACAGACACTTTACATAGAATAAACAATAGAATACAGTACAGTAGAAAAATTAACACAATGCAAAATTGAAGTAAAAATAATAGTATTAAAAATTCAAACCCTATAAAATTCCTCGATGAGGAATGTCTTAAGTTTTAGAACGAGGTACCATTAAAAGATTCTTGTAGTTTGACCGTGCAAATCTAAAAGAATTTGTTTTCCATTTAAGGAGTTCCCTTATATATAAGGGGGCCTCATCATGTAAATAATTGAATGTGTATGTAAGGGATGAGTTTGCTCAACAGTTTTAAATCTAGGAAATATTCTCTTTTTCTGGATACTCTTATAAATTGTTATAATTTGAATTCTGTTTTATATCTGTCGATCTCTTCCTGACACATTTATCAAATTGTAGTTGACCTGTTACTCATTAATCATACATGTGACCAGTTCCTAAACTAGTGATTATGTTATGTGTGTTTACTAAGAAACCATAATACGTGTAGATTCCATACAGATAGTCTGAGACAATGTGACATATGACACGCTTGACCACTCCCTTGATTACATCTAATACATCAATGCCAGGCATATTGATTAACTCAATTTTGTTCGGCATAATTTTAACATGCATGGTATGTTTTTGAGAATTGCATCATCAGAATAAATCAGCTTGTTTGCCATTAAAATTGATAAGCATTAGGTGATATCTATATATCTAGAACTCACTTCATTTCTACAATATGTTTGCACAGTTTGAATTTTTGTATTAGAATATTTGTACATGTTTTACCAATCGAAAAGTTGCTAAATGTTAACACACATTTATCTTTTTTCAATATGATATCAAAATCATAATCTCTGACTGCGTTGTGCATCCAGCCGAGTACATTGTGACCTAGTAGTTGATCTAGCACATGCCTAGCAGCCAATTATTTCCACCTGCCATGCGCAATAATAAGAGATAAGATCAGAGGCTCCAGTAATGCTAGAATCTGGCTTTGTTCTGGAATCTAGATCTATCATCGGCTAAAAACATTCAAAGTTATGAGAGGTTGTCAATCCAATTATGTGGTTGGTGAATAATACAAAGGATTTTTATAACTGAAGCTTTTCCTCTGTACATTATGAAAATGTTAATTTTGAAATTTGTGATTACAATATGCCTTTTAATTTCAGTGATTTAAATAAATGCTTGTATTTTGTCATTTGAAGTTAATCAATAGTACTGACAGAAAATGATAATGTGTATATTGTCAACACTATACATGTATGTGGATTTCTTTTTACTTCATAGAGGTTGCATATTTGTCCACATTCAACTATCAAGTCTTACAGGAAATGTCACAGTATGGAAGTGGTCACTTTCTGTAATTCTTCCTGTACATTTTTTTATACTGTTGATTCGTGCACATCAGTATTAGATGTTTTTCATGTCACAAAAGAATACAAAACAGATGTTATGCTGCCACGCAGAGTTACATGAAATATATGATTAAATTGTTCTCGACAAGGGTTGAGGTGTATTTGTGGTCTGACTGATGGATGATGTGTCTACAGCCGATATGGTTTTAATTGTGCCCTTGCAAGACATTG
>CM032663.1:38051907-38067970 GCA_019095985.1 Streblospio benedicti | reverse complement strand
ATACATGATCATAACTGTTATTAGTTGAATTTGTCACATTTAATGGCGAATAGATGCCTAATGTTCACAATTAAACTGAAAACTATTGCATGTTATTGTTAGATGTAAAAATACAGATATAGTAAAAACATTATAGTGAACTCTAATATGATGAAATTTGGTTGTGGCATGTATTTACGAGGCGGCCATCTTGGAAAATGGCTTTCTTTTATGTCAGTGATCCATTTAACACTTAAAAGGTATTTTATTACACCCATTGGCATCAAAAACATAAACTTAGACATTAAAAATGATACTTTAACTAAACTAAGAAATGAAATAAGGAAAATGTTAATAATTGGCCATCTTGGAAAATGGTTTCTATGGCAGGGTCTCGTTTTAGACCCTTAAAAACTATTTCATTGTACTCCTTGGCATCAAAAACATATGTTTCAACCCCAAATTTAATACTAAGACCTCAAGATATGGAATAAAATGCAATGCTTTTAGATCTGGGCGGCCATTTTGGAAATGGCCTAAAAAACGGGGGTACAAGGGTCAGGAAAATTTGAACCCCGTTATTTTTAGTTAACTGGACCCCCTAACCATGCCAAATCAACAAAAAAAATCAATTTTAGCACAAAATCCTACGGAGCTATTTTTTATGACATACCGTACCACACTATAAGTCTTTAATGCATGCTCACTATGATAATCATGGAGACGAAAAAAGGTCTTCTATTCTGATATACAATTCACGTTCAGAACTTTAACTAAAGTACAATGCAACTAGGGACCAGAAAAAGTAAAGTAGTAATAATCTAAAGTTGATCCAATAAATGTGTTTGAATATAGATTATCACAATTAAAAAGGCACTGACATATGACATATATTAGAATTTAAGAGTGAAATACTCACTATCATCCTACTAAGTGAGTTCCCATACAGTGAATCAAAATACAATAATCTCAAACAAAAAGCAGAAATCAGTGAGCGGCAATCAAAGAAAACATGCACAATCAATCATGACAACACGCGCCGATAATTAAACACCGCCACAGTTTGTGGGCAATTCCCAGTGAAAAAGCCAGCTTTTGTTCGAGAGAAGTGGAGACATGGAGGTTCGATTATTTGCAACAACTCTGGTGAGAGCAATGACATTAAAAGCATTTTAAAATGTATGGATTTATTGTTTTGTTCTTGAATGTGGTGTTAGTGTTTAGCACTGTAATCATTGGGATGGGTTTCATCATATCTAACTCGTTATGTTGAGCCACCAAGATTTGGCTTGACTGAAGCTGCAAACAGGACCTATCCCAACCAAGATGTCTTATCATTGTAAGGGCTGAATGTAAATGTGGTAGTTTATATTCATGATCCAAGTCTTTCTCTCACGACTTAACATGTTACACCAAGTCATTGGTACACTTGTTGATCTTGATCATTTCTCATATACTTTCATCAGCAGCAAATTCAGGGCTCAATTCACCTCACTCACAAAATCACTCGTGACGCTCAACCCAATAACCTGTATCTAATTAATGTGTAGCAAGGGAGCAGCCACTGTACAACTATTTAGAGATAAGTTTGCTCAACACCCACTACCAGACCCGACCTGGGGAATCGAACTCATGAGCTTCTGGTCTATCCACTCTGCCACAGAAGTACACTGCAATATAAAAGATTTAGACAAGTCATTCTTACTTTGATTACTTTTATTTGTATTGACAGATAGGTATAAGCCCCCTCGCCTATCTTTTTATGAGATGCTATGGATATATTTTCAATCTGTAATTAACGTAATCAGTCACTCTTTGGGGGTCTATAATGCTTAAATCAAACTTAACAAAAACTGTAGTAAGTGTGTGAACATCTTTTGAAGTGATTTTTTTCTTTCAGATAGTGGCCATGAATTCTTTGGGGTCTATAAATCAATTCCAAAGGGAATAATAAATCAAACTTGCAGATCAAAGAACTTTTTAATCATTATAGAGAAGAACTTTTAACTGTAGTTCTTGAACATTGTTCTATGAAATTAAGTGATTTTTTTTTCTTTCAGACGTGTCGTTTGGGCATAATGGAATTACATTTCGGTAAGTGATAATTTGAATATTTCTAATAATTTTATCAATTGCTTTCTCCATATAGAAATGTTAATGAAAAATAACCTTTGATTTACTTGAAGCTCATTGAAGAGGGTGGAGTCTTGTAGTTTAGCATTTTGGTGGCTTTTAATATGATCAACTCATCATTACCTGTTTTATTTACTATTATGTACCCATCAGATCAGCATAATAAGCAAGTATTTATAGTTCCGTATCAAAACATGCTCACAGACACTTTACATAGAATAAACAATAGAATACAGTACAGTAGATAAAATTAACACAATGCAAAATTGAAGTAAAAGTAATAGTATTAAAAATTCAAACCCTATAAAATTCCTCGATGAGGAATGTCTTAGTTTTAGAACGAGGTACCATTAAAAAGATTCTTGTAGTTTGACCGTGCAAACCTAAAAAGAATTTGTTTTCCATTTAAGGAGTTCCCTTATATATAAGGGGGCCTCATCATGTAAATAGTTGAATGTGTATGTAGGGATGAGTTTGCTCAACAGTTTTAAATCTAGGGAATAATCTCTTTTCTGGATACTCTTATAAATTGTTTTAATTTGAATTCTGTTTTATATCTGTCGATCTTCTTCCTGACATTTATCAAATTATAGTTGACCTGTTACTCATTAATCATACATGTGACCAGTTCCTAAACTAGTGATTATGTTATGTGTGTTTACTAAGAAACCATAATATGTGTAGATTCCATACAGATAGTCTGAGACAATGTGACATAATGACACGCTTGACCACTCCCTTAATTACATCTAATACATCAATGCCAGGCATATTGATTAACTCAATTTTGTTGGCATAATTTTTATGCATGGTATGTTTTGAGAATTGCATCATCAGAATAAATCAGCTTGTTTGCCATTAAAATTGATAAGCATTAAGGTGATATCTATATATTGAGAACTCACTTCATTTCTACAATATGTTTGCACAGTTTGAATTTTTGTATTAGAATATTTGTACATGTTTTATCAATCGAAAAGTTGCTAAATGTTAACACACATTTATCTTTTTTCAATATGATATCAAAATCATAATCTCTGACTTCGTTGTGCATCCAGTACATTGTGACCTAGTAGTTGATCTAGCACATGCCTAGCAGCCAATTATTTCCACCTGCCATGCTTAATAATAAGAGATAAGATCAGAGGCTCCAGTAATGCTAGAATCTGGCTTTGTTCTGGAATCTAGATCTATCATCGGCTAAAAACATTCAAAGTTATGAGAGGTTGTCAATCCAATTATGTGGTTGGTGAATAATACAAATTTTTTATAACTGAAGCTTTTCCTCTGTACATTATGAAAATGTTAATTTTTAAATTTGTGATTACAATATGCCTTTTAATTTCAGTGATTTAAATAAATGCTTGTATTTTGTCATTTGAAGTTAATCAATAGTACTGACAGAAAATGATAATGTGTATATTGTCAACACTATACATGTATGTGAATTTCTTTTTTACTTCATAGAGGTTGCATATTTGTCCACATTCAACTATCAAGTCTTACAGGAAATGTCACAGTATGGAAGTGGTCACTTTCTGTAATTCTTCCTGTACATTTTTTTATACTGTTGATTCGTGCACATCAGTATTAGATGTTTTTCATGTCACAAAAGAATACAAAACAGATGTTATGCTGCCACGCAGAGTTACATGAAATATATGATTAAATTGTTCTCGACAAGGGTTGAGGTGTATTTGTGGTCTGACTGATGGATGATGTGTCTACAGCCGATATGGTTTTAATTGTGCCCTTGCAAGACATTGTTTTCAAATTTTACAGTGAGTTTGAAATGATTTTTCATTTGAAATCGGAATGTTCAAAGGAATGGCTTTAATTGTACCAAAGCGTATATAATATTCTGTATTTCATGAATAGTGATTATTGATCTCATTATGATTCTATGGTTAGCAAATATATGAAATATATATACGAATGATAATCATGATAAGTTTTTATAATTTGTCAGATGGAGATAAATTTGTTTTTATTATGTCCAATGAAAATATAATGTACTATACAGCAAAAGACTGCTCAAGAATTCTTTTAAGAAAGTAATGTACAAGTTGTTCTATATGTATACATGAGACTATAATAATAAATAGTAATAATTTATTAAGTTGAAATTGTGGTGCTTGTTATGATACTTTGCTAGCAAGAAATAAAGAACAGACAATATCCGTCATTTTATAATAATCTTCAGGCAAAAATAAATATTTTTGTCAACACTGACCCATTATCATTTCACAAAACATAGATTACCCAGTGGTCATTTAGATTTTGCATGAGTCAACAAATCACATGCTGGAAGCTAGTTATTATAACTGGCTCCAGAAAGTCTGATCAAGCTAGAATCAAATTGCTTCCCCCTCTGGGGATCTAGCTATTTATCATCCCAAACTCGTGTGAGATTTGTAGCACGAGACAATGAGGTGTAACAAGCAGGTGGCTCCAGCAGGTGCCTTTCTCATTCTAGAATGGCTTGCTGACATTCATTTCAAATTTAGTTTTGCCAAATATTCATAATTATTACAGTCTGAAACAATAGAATTTGCATAGGCTATACTTTCCTTTTCCACCTTTTGTTTAAGGCTGTGCTGAAATATTGTCTTACATGTAAATAATTTTGTAAGATAGCCATCATGAAACAATAAGGATAAAAAGAATTAGCAATGATTGGCTTGAAACTTAATACAAACTATTTCAATGGAAATGTATAAGAACAAGTTGTATTATACAAATCATTCTAGCAGTTAGGCAGCACCCTAGGGAGAGTCGTTCATCATGTAAGCACCTCCTGGCAGCACTGGTAACATGAAACAATGACCTATCTAGCACCAGACAGTGGTTATCATACATAACGTATTGTGATGTGTTCTCTCCATTCAATCACCTCATTTGTAATGCATCTACAGCATGAGTTGGAACTGTATTTTTGTGCATCATATCCTAGCAGCAACCAGAATAAGGTTCATTTGTTGGCTGGATCAGACATTCTAGATCATCATTCTTTGCTCCGTTGAGGAGTGCATTATGTACAAAGAACAGAGACTACTTTGCAAAAACAATGAATTATTAAGATAGTGTCCAAACCTGATGCCACCAACAATCTGCCAAACAGTGGTTATTGTAATATCTTCTGGCTGTGCCAATCAGAATTATAGCAGGTGCCAATGCGTCTGAGAATGCCAGCCTTAAGTTGCTGGCACCCTGAGGTGGGTCATTCCTCATAATGTGTAATATGAAACAATGTACAGTGTCTATCAGTATCAAAGTCTACAAATGAGATAATATTGTATGCTATTAAAATTTTTAAGGCTGCTTGTTATTGAAAAAGATTACACTGAATGCCTACTCGTAAAGAATAAAGCATTGAACAATATACCTTGCAAGGTCATTCTCTGTAGTTGAGATGGAAGATATGCACAGATAGCCTTTTTCTGATGATTGTATTTTTATTTCAAATTTCATTCTTGATTTACCCTTGATATCTTAAACATACAATTATAGGTCAACTTCATTAGGAACCACATGCTAGAATCTTAACCACATGCTAGGATTCTACCTAACGGATCAATCAATTTGACATTATGGCCTATTGTTCCAGATAAAAAAGCTCATCACTCAGTCTCATTGTTTCTCTCAGTGGTTAGTTCAGATGGTACAAGACAGAACCATATATCATCTATGATAGGTCATTTCCTTGCCTATTGTCAGAGGGGAGTTTTAGTATAGCATTTATCAAAAACAAGTGTTAGTTTTAAATTGAGTAGTTAGTGTTATTGTTCAAAACATGATGGCAGTATCATGGCTAATCTTGTTTTATTGCAGTCTCTTTACAGTGAGAACAATCATGTTCAATGCAATGTCATATGGAATTCTTCTATTTTACTGCAGTTGCTTATTGTAAACTGAATAACAAATATTTGCAACATGAAAAAAAAGTTCATTAAAATAAATGACATATCGTGGTCAACAGCAGACAATAGACTGTTACACATCATGACAGAGTGACTGATGGTCTTCACTTGTACCAACTTCTCAACACCTCTCCCTATCTCAAAACACATGGTATACATAAACATACTTGTAGATGGATCTAGAATGTTGTGTGGTTAAAAAATGTTAAAGTGTATTACATAATAGCAAACAATAGATACAGAAATGAGTATAGAAATGATTTATCTTGGTAGATTGATAGTTCTGTTATGTAGGGCCCACTGTCCATTCTCTGAAGATTATTACTTTGAACATTTCGTATATTTATGGTTTGACTTATTTATCTGAACATCTTCAGATTTTTATATCTTTATCAGTTTGGAATTCATATGATTTGAATATCGTATTTCTGAATTGTATTCATTCTATGTTATTCAAATGAAATAGTATATCTTATCAAATAATTTTATTGGCAGTCATGCCTTTGGTCAGATATGTATGGGTTACTTTGTTTTGTGTAAATGTTAAATAGTTTTATAATTAATTAAGAATTAAGTACAGTATGATGTAAGTGATGTTGACTTAATGAGGTTCTTCTGGAAACCAACGAGCTCATTGGTCACTTTTGGAAAAGTGTTGACCACCTGTGTTCTCCCATCCAGCTGTACACTATTATCACCAACACACAAATTGTCCATTATAGCTGCTGCACCCATAATTGAAATAGACCATCAATTTTTGCCAACTCTCTTGATCTCATTATGCTGAACCTGTATCATATTTAAAGTCCATCTTCCATGTTCACATAATGGTACAATAATGGATGCATAATATTATAGGGATGTGCGTAGCTGGTTTTATAGTCAGTGCAGATGAGATTGCTCTTATTATTATGGTCCATCTTATACTAAGACATTTATAAAATGACCTCTAGCTGCAATGCAAAATGAAGACAATGTGATAGAGATGATAGATTTCTAATGAGGATTGTTCTGATATAGCCCAAGTTTCACAGCAGTGGCTGTCATGTTCATAATACATATGAATTGTTACTGGTGTAATAGCCATCATCTGTTATGCTTAATGGGTGTAGTGGTCATTTTTACAATAACTGGTCAGTGATGTGGCATCATAAAAGTAACAGATCAAAATCCTTCTTACAATCACCATTCCTTTTTCTAATTTGATTTTGGAAACCTCTTGTATCATCAATTCTTTTTACTAAAGTAAACCTTTACAAATAGAATTTAACACTTTAGTGTGATGAATGATGCATATTATAGAACCAGTAGTCAATAGATGATGACAATTTCACAGAAGACAATTTCACAGAGATGCAGGCTCAACAGATAACCTCTGTCATCACATGCTACATGTGTCAGCTTCTTCTGTAAAATCCACATATCTAGAACCTATCAGTGTGATAGGGCACATCAATGGAACCTGTGATTACATTATGGTGTCTGATCCTGTCAAAGCATGGTGTGAACATCGCATGACCAGACCCTATATGGTTGATTGCTTGCTTCGGTGGTCGAATGGGTTGGGAGTTGGACTCGTGACCAGAAGGTTGTGAGTTCGATTCCAGGTCAGGTCTGGTGGTGGATGTTGAGCAAATCTAAGTCTAACAGGTTGCACACTTCTCCATACCTACATGTTACCTGGTAAATAGATACAGGTCACACAAGGGAACGATAATGTGAATGATAAGTATGTCTGCTTTATGGTACGGTAGTGATGTGCTGTATGTTCCCTGGGGAGTTGAGAAAGACATAGTGTGACAAGGATGTCAATGAGCTGGCGTAAATGATGTTAAGTGGACTGAGTGTATGATAGTGAACTATAAAACTTGTACATTTACATTTTTTTTACATTTTTTAGCAAACTTATGCCAATTGTAAAATACTGCATGTCTGCTTCCGTGGCCGAATGGATAAGGAGTTGGTCATGGTCATGAGTTCGATTCACAGTCAGGTCTGGTGTTGAGTGTTGAGCAAACTTTCCCCTAGCAGGTTGCACACTGCTCTGTGGTACCTACACATGAAATAGGTACATGTCAGGCCAGTAATTAGCACGTGTGCGCTACAGCAGCAAATGCTGAATGCAGCCAGTGTTGTATGCTCCCCAGGGAGTTGAGAAAGGTAAAACGTTGATTATCAAAGACGCCAATGACCTGGTGTAAATGAGTCGACTGAGCAGTATAGCCCCTGGATAGTAGACTATAAACTTCGACATTTACATTTACGGTTACATATATTTGTGATCAGACGGCATGGTTGTATGTTCAACAAATTTATAACTGTTTTCAAATAAACAGTGTTATTTGTTAATTTAAAAAGAATTGTCAAAAATACTAAGAATAATCAGAAATAGCATAGAAGTAGCATTTTTTTTTATTTTGCGCTGATGCTTTTTTTCTCTCATCCACAATTGTCAATTCTCATGAGAGAATGCTCATTGTAGAGCTTCTCTTGAAATGTCATGTATTACAATAGACTCCAAAGAGGTTGAAATGCCACGAGTTACAATAGGGATCAATGATGCGCTAATGAAAATGAGGGATTGTGTGGAGTAGATTATAGTGGTGGACAATAGTACAAGACTTGGCTTTGTCAGCTTCATTATGCAATGGTGTTGACTTTCCTTTTCTTGGTGTTGATACAATTGTGTTTTGCAGAATGGTCCGTGAATGAATGAATAAAAAATATAAAAAAATAGTGTAAAGGCGCATCTACATGTATATTCGATTAGGATGCCTAATGTTTGTACAGTCTATTTTTGGTAGATTTAATTTTTCTTCTGTCCTTGGATTTCTATATGTGCCATAAAAAGTTACAGAATCAAAGTTGTGTATGGATTTTTGTAGGAAAATTGATTACCCAATATTTTACTTGATTATTGACAGTTATATTTAAACAATACTTATTAATTGTCTTTCAGTTCAGTCCTACATGAAAAAGAAATAAATCTGATTTAGCGCCCATTGTCAGCTGATCCATACCAGCATACCCTATTGCACATCCCACAATGCCCTAGGCAGGAAGTAGCCAACCATGTGATGGAATCTTCCATAAACATTGTCTCCTTGTCAAATATCAAACATCTACGTTTGATTAGTTGGTTTACAAGTAGTTGGTAGTAAATTCGTACAACTCTGTAATGAGTAAATTTATGTTAAAGTTCCTTTGATATTTATAAAAAATCTAAAATTCTGTATACCTTGATGTTATTAGTCCTTGGTCTTAACCTTTTATGATCTGTTAATGCAATATTGTTTAAGCTTTTGTATTGAGCGATGTTTCTGACAGCAATGTTTGGTGATGACGTGTTGGTCCAACATTTTAATCACCCTCTTCAGATAGGCTTGAGACAAATACAGTTATATGTTACGTATATGTATTGTATAATATAACTGTTTTCAGTGATAGATTATGAATCAAGGATTCACATTGCTTTGGCCTTACCCTTGTGCACCACTCCTGGCATGTGTATCAAACCATGCGGTCTGATTGTACGATCGTCTGCAGGAACTCACTCATTGTCCGTGTTTATGTACCACTATCACATGCCATATTAGGTTTTCAACTGGCGCTTTAGCTTCCCTAACATTCTTGTCAGGTTACTTCCCTTAGTGCTCAGTTCTGTCGAAAAACTACCAAATTGAGACACTTGCCAGTTAAGAGGGTCAATTCTATCACTTTGCAAGTGTGTGTTTGTAGAGCAACTAGATGATGTCTTGGCAATTTGTATAATTATTTTTTTTTGCATTGTGACTTATGGCGAACACGACTAGCTATGTAATTATGAAAATAAAGACAGATGAATGTTGTTAATTGTTAGCATTGAAGATGCTAACGACATTATTGAGTAATCAGTTGGGGTACAAAAAACGACAAACCAGATTAGTATACCAAGATACAGGTAATGAAACAATTAACATAGATGGAATATTAACCTTATCCAACTGACTATGCGTAGTATATATACAGAGATTACAATAAAACAAATTTACAAATTATGTTTAAAGAAAGAACACTGTACTAAAAGAGGTCTGCTTTTAATAACCTCCATTAAAACCTCAATGGGAAAAGGGGGGAGGAAAAGCATGACACATAGATAACCTAACTAAATACCTGGAAAAAAAATACTATAATAATGCAATACACTAAAATTACATAAAACACACACACAAACTTAAAAAGGGTGGTGGTGGGAAGACGGAGGCAAAATTATACATGTGCTCCCACGAATTCTACACAGACTGATCAGCAATATACTGACCTACAGTATTTGGAAACTTGGTTACGCCAGAATAAACATTACAAGTGAAATGAGGTCACTGGTGACCAACAAAAATATAACCAATATCCACCAGTGAAGTAAAGGTCACTGGTGGGCAACAATAAAACAATACCATAAGTAAATTGCAAAAAAGAATTTTTTATATTGATAAAAAATGATATTTTTTGCATTGTGACTTATGGCGAGCACGCCTAGCTATGTAATTATGAAAAAAAAGACAGATGAATGTTGTTAATTGTTAGCATTGAAGATGCTAATGACTTTATTGAATAATTAGTTGGGGTACAAAAAACGACAACCAGTAATCTGTCGAAAAACTACCAAATTGAGACACTTGCCAGTTAAGAGGGTCAATTCTATCACTTTGCAAGTGTGTGTTTGTAGAGCATCTAGATGATGTCTTGGCAATTTGTATAATTATTTTTTTTCCTAGCCATTTCTAATGTCATGCTTTTTTAACTAACAAACAATATGGTAATCAGTGTGTATCAATCTGTGTATTGTTGGCGTGCTGATTGCGTGATCACATGCTCCATTATTATGTAGAAGTATGTTTGCATTGCGTGTGCAACAATAATGCTCATTACAATCACTATTGTTTGTTGAGTAGAGACTTCTAATCTTGAATATTTGGATTGCTGTGTTTATATTATTATTTTTGTTACATGCACAGAATAAATTGACCAATATTCTAAGATTCTACATTAAACTTTGACTTTTTTCTGTCAATGGTTTGTTTTGCTTTGATTTCTATTGTTTTTTGTTGTATCATTAAGTGTTCAAATGACTGGTTGAAACTTTTGAACCTTAGAGCAATCACAACAGTCTACATGTACTGTGCCATTTATCAGTGACATGAGGTTACCTAACCTCTGGTTGGTCAAAAACAATCTGATTTCTAAGAAAATCTATTATGTGACAACATTTTTTGGTAGCTTTGATTTGGCAAATTCAGAATTTCCTCAAACAGAGACCGCTAGTCAAAAAAATGTAAGAAATACTTAAAATGTCCAATATTGATTCATATAGTCTATACTAACGTTAGTATGCAGTGTCTGGTAGCAGGGCCACTCAGTTCATGATATTCTCCACGATCTGCTTTTGTTATTATGTAAACTCTAGCAATATCAATTCAAATTTTTAAATTAAAAATATTCAACTACAAAGCATGTCCAAACAGATGATTAATGAATGTTTATCAAACAGAAACCTATAAATCTTCCCCTATAAATTGTAGCCCCAATAACAGCTCATATCAATGGACAACACAGCTGTCAAAGCTACAATAGGATAACCCCCACCCTGTCAATACAATAATCCAGCGCCTCATTCTATTGTCGCCTGCCATCAGTGGGTCAAGACCTTACCAGGGCATTATGAGAATGGGGTAAAGGTCAAATCAATTGGGTGTCATATTGTGGCACAAGTCATAACTTATTGCAAAATATATGCATGACAAAATGGAGCAAAGGGGTTTTAGGGATAAATAGTTTAAATCACAGAATGAGTTGATACTCTATAAAAATGGGAAATTTTAGAGTCTTTTTAGATTGTAATGTCTGGTTAAAAAGAGTCATGCCATGGAGCGATCTCACAAGAGAGGAAAATCTTTGAAACTTTAGTGAAACTTTCTGGGGGTATAAATATATTTGTTAGAAACCTTTGGAGCAGTATACTTAACAATTTATTGGAGATTTATAGTCATTAGATGGATTATAAAATAATGCATAAAAGCTGAATAACCCTGATATACCACCCTGTTAACAAAATAAATCAGAAGAATAGAAGCATCATGTTAAAATTTCCAGGCTATCGATTGTCAATCATTGTTACTAGCTTATCGTTTTCCATTGTTTCAATCTGAATTGTCATCAGCAATCAATATGGTAATTTCCACACAACACACAGATTGTGACAATAGTCACACTTTTTGAAGCTCACTCCATTCAGTATTGTTATGATCAGTGCACTCATAAGTTTACGTGATCTACCAATTGATATTCGATCTATCTGCTTTGATTTTTTTGCATGTGTAACTCTTAATATATGAAAAGTTGTCAATGAGGTTGATGAAATGTAAATTTTTTAATGCAGAAAAGGTCCTTTCTGGTAAGCTTAACAACATATACATATGTATCATCGTAAGTACCCTAAACACTCACCTAAAACCCATTATTTGGTGGTGCATGTACATGTATGTTGTTGCAGTTTAAAGGTGATGCTCAGTGGCTGAACAGGTATGCTTTAATAAAAGCAATATGAAGTATTCTGTGCATTCTAAAAAGCATTTCATTTATACAGGGTATTAAGATATCTATAGCAATTTAACCGAATGATTTTCGTCACACGTAACTAACTACACAGTGCACTTACCTCTGCCATGTCAAATATGAAGTCTGCCGTGGGACATCCACAGTACGCACTCTCTATGAGATTTTTTTTTTTTAATAATAGTTTGTATTGTTGTGTTTGGTAATTTATTTTGATAGAATGAAGTAAAATGTAATAATATATATTGTTTTAATTTTTTTTTTATTATCATGCTTCTTCAAACTTCAGAAGTAAATTGTATTAGTACAGAAGAACCACATTTTCAAGACAAATACAGAAGAACCACTATTTTATAAAATATAAGTCTCTCGTAAAGAGTGCACAGTACGTCTGGCGAAAATTAATCAATTATGCAACATTACGTGACAAGACGACATGGTAAATTTAAAGATGTAATAAATATTCAATGTGAAGAATATAACTACTATTTGCCTTATACAATTGCAATGGAAAAGGCATCGTTTATCGATACTGTATTTTACAGCACAACTATTATTTTCACTGAGCATTATCTTTAACTCAGGCTTTTTGAACAATTTTCAATATAGGGGGGGACAAGACAAGAGGAGTAAGAATGTGCATCATAGAAGTCCACCATGATTATTAAGCTTTCTTTTAACAAATAATTTTCTATTCCCAAACAAACAAATATGAGCAATACAAATTTGTTTGAATGAAAAAAATCAAATTTACCAAGGAGATACAATTATTGCTGAAATTTCAAATTACTATTTCCTGGAGTGTAGCAGTTATCATTTGTTACCTTCCTAGTAGCTGACAGTTTGTGTAAAATTCCAAAGTCTAATAGAGTCATTTGTATGTATGTTAGGCATATCGGTGGACTTTGATGACTTAACAACAGGTTGACTGTAAAATGCTCATGTTCGAGTCCTATATGACTCTAACATTTGTACTTGCTCTATCAGATTCTAAATTGAAGCTAAACTTCTAGGGCCGTGACATGAAATTTAATGAGTTTAACATGTATCCCAGCTAAAATCAACATACACTCTTTGCTGGGTTTTGCGTTGCCAATTAATCGCATAATTTTGTCTAGAGTGTGTTAGAATCCTATTAAACTATACATATTTTGTCATGCACAACACTCAAATTGATTACTTTGTTGACAGTTTCAGCTGCTGCTGTTGGAGTTCAATATGTGATAGAGATAGTAACCATTGGTTGCAGAAACCGGTCATGAGCAGGGATGAAGGGGCCTACCATCTCTTTCACATGCACTCTCCCATTTTCAATGTAGGTAGCCATCTCAAGTGACCTGACATTCGCAGAGGTGTGTTTTTGAAATAGCAATATTACATAGTTGCTGAAACTGTCAACAAAGTAATTAATTTATGTTTTGCATGTGACAAAAAATATATATAGTTTGACAAAAATATTCTTTTCAAATAATAACTATTGATCTGCTTTTTATTGTTGTATTGCCCTATTATAGACGTCTAATTTAGAGAGCACTATCTAAGAGAAACCCAAGTTATCAGCAAGAACCCTGAAATCTGCATACTGATGTTCTTATCAGACCAACTACCAATTCATGCATAAGAATGGTCCAGACAATGTCTTCAATTACCATGTAGCCGATGGCTTGAGTAATGCTAGGTTTCTATTATTTTTGTAAGATTTACATCACAAAATGCTATATGGAGAGCGTTCTCTCTTAATATTTATATGGTGATTTTCAAAGATTAGCTCTAAAAGCTAATATAACTATGTACAGGTATTGTAAACATTGCAATAACAATATCCTCATAACAATCTCTTGCTATTTATTCAGCTTCTGTCTGATCATTCGCATTATTAGCATCACAATGTCACTGAGGCCTTCCCGGGGGATTCGCGAGACAACGACCTCAATGACCTAAGCCATTACAATAGGCCAACCAATCAGAATGGGTTTTACATATCATACAGTCTGATCGAACATTTTGTAGTTTATGACGAGACCCAATCAACTGTATACGGAAGAATGGGAAAAGTTGGCCGTTTGAATGCAGACATGAACATTAGGGTTGTGTGAAGAATGTTATCTCATTACATTATGGCCACTCGCATTGCAAAGGTTACTAACTACCGTAACCCTTATTTGTGTGCAGCTTCGAAATCATCGTAATTATCTTTCAGTCTACTAGTTGTCTATAGTTAAGGAATGTGTTTTGTCCAAGTTGCGTTGTGTGATGCTTAAGCAACAACTGGCCGTGCGGACACTTGGGTTCTACGTTCCCTCCTACCCTCCTATGGTTGGGTGGGCTTGCTCAATTACATACCAAATAATGAGGCTTACAAGAGCCCAGAAAAAACACTGGTAGAAAGGAAAGCAAAATTAAAATATTGATGTAGATATACGTAGATATTTTCAGTTATAAAATAATCTACTATAGCAAGTAGCAATGTGAAGTCATACTAATATTTACAATAATATTCATCCCGCTTCTATACAAGCATCTTAAAGTGGATTGAGTTTCATATTAACTCCCACTAAACTTATGCAAGTTTTCTTGTGCATATAATACTTGTACAATGCAATGCAATGCAATGAGAGGCAGTGTAATAATACGATTGCAATTGTACTCTGATATCTGATCAACTGCTGTTTATCACAATACAACAACAAATAGAACCTCAAATAAGCCCCTCTATTTTTCATTTAACATTACAATCAATTCCATTTAAAGCTATTAGATCCATGCCCATAACTTATTCACCAGATGTCCGTATACAACAGGTGTGCAGGGCTGTGTTTATTGTCGTGTAATGCCGCTAATGCAGGAGTCCGCATGTCTCTAATAGGGAAGACAGCGGCACAAGATGGAACAGGCATTATATAATGCTGACGGATCGCCCATATCACTTAAGCAGATCCATATTTGATGTTCACATATTTATATTGTTTGATTTTGCTGCCTTGTGTTACTGAAACCGGCATTCAGCAGGGCTTTGTTGAGAATTCTCAGCTTATTAGTAATGCATTGGGGCTTGTTTGATTCATTTGATGGAATGCAAAAGTTTGCTTTGTTAGAAAGTGGTTTAACTTAATGTAAATTGATGAAATATTTTGTATAGTTGCAATTCTGTTTTGTATTTGATTTCTCATAAGATTTTGCAAGATGCGAGAATGTTAATAATTGAAGATGAAATTTTGTTGTAGGCTCATAATGAGAACAATATGATACTGAACCAGCAATGACTGGCAAATGTGTTATCTTTTCATAGAAATAGACTAAACAGTTTAAATACGTCATCACTTCAAAATAAAATGTAAATGTGCTTATTTACAGTAGATATTCACATTTTGACATGCTCTAGCAACTTAACATATACACCAGGTCATTGGCATCCTTGTCACACTATATCTCTCAACTCT
>CM032663.1:37886236-38051807 GCA_019095985.1 Streblospio benedicti | reverse complement strand
CCCAAAACTTCATTTTTGCTTTTTGTACACTTCAGAGCTGATTAGTTTTTTGGTGTACTTTCCCATTTTTGATGAAGTTAGATGTTTTAAAAAAAAATTTTTAACTAATTGTTTTTTTTCTGTTTTTGGGGGAACAGTTTATGACTTATCACCCCCTTTTTGACATTTGGTTGCCCTTCCCCCCGTGTTTTGATATTGGTGTACTTTGGCCTACTTTTGATTTTTTAATTTTAAAAAAACATTTTACCCCCACGGGAAAAGTATTTACCTAGGGCAAAATTTTCTTAATTCACTTACACCCAAGTTAAATTAGTTTTTACTTTTTTCCCAAAAATTACGAGTGTTAAAAAAAAAAGTTTGTTCCACCCAAGGAAAATTTTGACTATCATCCCAATTTTATTAGTTGTTGTTATTTTCGGCCGATTAGATTTTGGGGTACTTTGCTACTTTTAAAAATTTTGTGTTTTTAAAAAAAAAATTTTCAATTTGTGTTTATCTTTCTCCTGGGAAAGTTTATGACTTTCCCCCCAAACTTGACATTTGAGCGTGTCTATACCACTCTCCTCACATGATTTGATATTGGTACTTTGCCTACTTTTAAAGATTTATGAAATATTCGAATAAAAAACTATTGTTACCACTGTACTGATAAGTATTTCACCCATGGTCATTAAACTTTACAGTTAAGTTCACTATGCTAGTCTCCACAGTTGAATTGACGTTGGTGTACTTTGGCCTACCTTTTACGAACTTATGAGCGTTACGTAATAAAGCTTGTTACCACTCTACAGGGAGAAGTATTTGACCTATCGTCACCAACCTTCATATCTTGCTTTGTTGTACCACTCTCCAGAGCTGATTAGATTTTGGTGTACTTTGGCCTACTTTTGATAAAATTACTATGTGTTTTAAAAACAAATTATTACGAATTTGTGTTTATCTGTCTCCTGGGAAGACTTTATGACCTATCATCACCAAATTTGACATTTTGTAGGACTATATCACTCTCCTCATGTGATTTGATATTTGAGTACTTTGGCCTACTTTTCAAAAATGGCCTGCTCGGGGAAATGGCCTGATCGGGAAAGAGAAGATTTACGGTGTTCCCGACGACTACTTGTTTTGTGTTGGATCATTAAGTGTTCAAATGACTGGTAGAAACTTTTGAATCTTAGAGCAATCACATCAGTCTACATGTACTGTGCCATTTATCAGTGATATCAGGTTACCTAACCTTTGGTTTGTCAAAAACAATCTGATTTCTAAGAAAATTTATTATGTGACAACATATTTGGTAGCTTTGATTTGTCAAATCCAGAATTTCATCAAACAGAGACCATGAGTCAAAAAAGGTAAGAAATACTCAAAAAGTCCAATATTGGTTCATATAGTCTATACTAACGTTAGTATATGCAGTGTCTGTTATTATGTAAGCTCTAGCAATATCAATTCAAATTTTGAAATTAAAAATGTTCAACTACAAAGCTTGTCCAAACAGATGATTAATTAATGAATGTTTATCAAACAGAAACCTATAAATCTTCCCCTATAAATTGTAGCCCCAATAACAGCTCATATCAATGGACAACACAGCTGTCAAAGCTACAATAGGATAACCCCCACCCTGTCAATACAATAATCCAGCGCCTCATTCTATTGTCGCCTGCCATCAGTGGGTCAAGACCTTACCAGGGCATTATGAGAATGGGGTAAAGGTCAAATCAATTGGGTGTCATATTGTGGTGCAAGTCATAACTTATTGCAAAATATATGCATGACAAAATGGAGCAAAGGGGTTTTAGGGATAAATAGTTTAAATCACAGAATGAGTGGATACTCTATAAAAATGGGAAATTTTAGAGTCTTTTTAGATTGTAATGTCTGGTTAAAAAGAGTCATGTGATGGAGCGATCTCACAAGAGAGGAAAATCTTTGAAACTTTAGTGAAACTTTCTGGGGGTATAAATATATTTGTTAGAAACCTTTGGAGCAGTATGCTTAACAATTGGTTGGAGATTTATAGTCATTAGATGGATTATAAAATAATGCATAAAAGCTGAATAACCCTGATATACCACCCTGTTAACAAAATAAATCAGAAGAATAGAAGCATCATGTTTAAATTTCCAGGCTATCGATTGTCAATCATTGTAGCTTATTGTTTTCCATTGTTTCAATCTGAATTGTCATTAGCAATCAATATGGTAATTTCCACACAACACACAGGTTGTGACAATAGTCACACTTTTTGAAGCTCACTCCATTCACTATTTATTGTTATGATCAGTGCACTCATAAGTTTACGTGATCTACCAATTGATATTCGATCTATCTGCTTTGATTTTTGTGCATGTGTAACTCTTAATATATGAAAAGTTGCCAATGATGTCGATGAAATGTAAATTTTTTAATGCAGAAAAGGTCCTTTCTGGTAAGCTTAACAACATATACATATGTATCATCGTAAGTACCCTAAACACTCACCTAAAACCCATTATTTGGTGGTGCATGTACATGTATGTTGTTGCAGTTTAAAGGTGATGCTCAGTGGCTGAACAGGTATGCTTTAATAAAAGCAATATGAAGTATTCTGTGCATTCTAAAAAGCATTTCATTTAAACAGTGTACTAAGATATCTATAGCAATTTAACCGAATGATTTTCGTCACACGTAACTACACAGTGCTCGTAAGAAATTACCTACCTCTGCCATGTCAAATATGAAGTCTGCCGTCGGACGTCCACAGTACGCACTCTCTATTTGAGTTTTTTTTTAATAATAGTTTGTATTGTTGTGTTTGGTAATTTATTTTGATAGAATGAAGTAAAATGTAATAATATATATTTTTTTATTATTTTTTTTATTATCATGCTTCTTCAAACTTCGGAAGCAAATTGTATTAGTACAGAAGAACCACATTTTCAAGACAAATACAGAAGAACCACTATTTTATAAAATATAAGCCTCTCGTAAAGAGTGCACAGTACGTCTGGCGAAAATCAATCAATTATGCAACATTACGTGACAAGACGGCATGGTAAATTTAAAGATGTAATAAATATTAAATGTGAAGAATATAACTACTATTTGCCTTATACAATTGCAATGGAAAAGGCATTGTTCATCGATACTGTATTTTACAGGACAACTATTATTTTCACTGAGCATTATCTTTAACTCAGGCTTTTTGAACAATTTTCAATATAGGGGGACAAGACAAGAGGAGTAAGAATGTACATGATTATTAAGCTTTCTTTAACAAGTAATTTTCTATTCCCAAACAAACAAATAGGAGCAATACAAATTTGTTTGAATGAAAAAATCAAATTTACCAAGGAGATACAATTATTGCTGAAATTTCAAATTACTATTTCCTGGAGTGTAGCACTTATCATTTGTTACCTTCCTAGCAGCTGACAGTTTGTGTAAAATTCTTAAGTCTAATACAGTCATTTGTATGTATGTTAGGCATATCGGTGGACTTTGATGACTTAACAACAGGTTGTGACTGTAAAATGCTCATGTTTGAGTCCTATATGACTCTAAATTTGTACTTGCTCTATCAGATTCTAAATTGAAGCTAAACTTCTAGGGCCGTGACATGAAATTTAATGAGTTTAACATGTATCTCAGCTAAAATCAACATACACTCTTTGCTGGATTTTGCCTAGCCAATTAATCTCATAATTTCGTCTAGAGTGTGTTAGAATCCTAATAAACTATACATATTTTGTCATGCACAACACACAAATTGATTACTTTGTGGACAGTTTCAGCTTCTGCTGTTGGAGTTCAATATGTGATAGAGATAGTAACCATTGGTTGCAGAAGCCGGTCATGAGCAGGGATGAAGGGGCCTACCATCTCTTTCACATGCACTCTCCCATTTTCAATGTAGGTAGCCATCTCAAGTGACCTGACATGCGCAGAGATGTTTTTAAAATAGCAATATTACTTAGTTGCTGAAACTGTCAACAAAGTAATCAATTTATGTTTTGCATGTGACAAAATATATAGACCCTACTCTATAGTTTGACAAAAATATTCTTTTCAAATAATAACTATTGATCTGCTTTATTATTCTATTGCCCTATTATAGACGTCTAATTTAGAGAGCACTATCTAAGAGAAACCCAAGTTATCAGCAAGAACCCTGAAATCTGCATACTGATGTTCTTATCAGACCAACTACCAATTCATGCATAAGAATGGTCCAGACAATGTCTTCAATTACCATGTAGCCGATGGCTTGAGTAATGCTAGGTTTCTATTATTTTTGTAAGATTTGCATCACAAAATGCTATATGGAGAGCGTTCACTCTTAATATTTATATGGTGATTTTCAAAGATTAGCTCTAAAAGCTAATATAACTATGTACAGGTATTGTAAACATTGCAATAACAATATCCTCATAACAATCTCTTGCTATTTATTCAGCTTCTGTCTGATCATTCGCATTATTAGCATCACAATGTCACTGAGGCCTTCCCGGGGGATTCGCGAGACAACGACCTCAATGACCTAAGCCATTACAATAGGCCAACCAATCAGAATGGGTTTTACATATCATACAGTCTGATCGAACATTTTGTAGTTTATGACGAGACCCAATCAACTGTATACGGAAGAATGGGAAAAGTTGGCCGTTTGAATGCAGACATGAACATTAGGGTTGTGTGAAGAATGTTATCTCATTACATTATGGCCACTCGCATTGCAAAGGTTACTAACTACCGTAACCCTTATTTGTGTGCAGCTTCGAAATTGTCGTAATTATCTTTCAGTCTACTAGTTGTCTATAGTTAAGGAATCTGTTTTGTCCAAGTTGTGTTGTGTGATGCTTAAGCCACAACTGGCAGTGCGGACACTTGGGTTCTACGTTCCCTCCTACCCTCTTATGGTTGGGTGGGCTTGCTCAATTACATAACAAATAATGAGGCTTACAAGAGCCCAGAAAAACATTGGTAGAAAGGAAAGCAAAATTAAAATATTGATGTAGATATACGGAGATATTTTCAGTTATAAAATAATCTACTAAAGCAAGTAGCAATGTGAAGTCATACTAATATTTACAATAATATTCATCCCGCTTCTATACAAGCATCTTAGAGTGGATTGAGTTTCAT
Organism: Streblospio benedicti; assembly: GCA_019095985.1. Lineage (NCBI taxonomy): Eukaryota > Metazoa > Annelida > Polychaeta > Spionida > Spionidae > Streblospio > Streblospio benedicti. The sequence continues at coordinate 38,046,680 of CM032663.1, read as the reverse complement.
ATTAACTCCCACTAAACTTATGCAAGTTTTTTTGTGCATATAATACTCGTACAATTCAATGCAATGCAATGAGAGGCAGTGTATAAATACAATTGCAATTGTACTTTGATATCTGATCAACTGCTGTTTACCACAATACAACAACAAATAGAACCTCAAATAAGCCCCTCTATTTTTCATTTAACATTACAATCAATTCCATTTAAAGCTATTAGATCCATGCCCATAACTTATTCACCAGATGTCCGTATACAACAGGTGTGCAGGTCTGTGTTTATTGTCGTGTAATGCCGCTAATGCAGGAGTCCGCATGTCTCTAATTAGGAAGACAGCGGCACAAGATGGAACAGGCATTATATAATGCTGACGGATCGCCCATATCACTTAAGCAGATCCATATTTGATGTTCACATATTTATATTGTTTGATTTCGCTGCCTTGTATTACTGAAACCGGCATTCAGCAGGGCTTTGTCGAGAATTCTCAGCCTATTAGTAATGCATCGGGGCTTGTTTGATTCATTTGATGGAATGCAAAAGTTTGCTTTGTTAGAAAGTGGTTTAACTTAATGTAAATTGATGAAATATTTTGTATAGTTGCAATTCTGTTTTGTATTTGATTTCTCATAAGATTTTGCAAGATGCGAGAATGTTAATAATTGAAGATGAAATTTTATTGTAGGCTCATAATGAGAACAATATGATACTGAACCAGCAATGACTGGCAAATGTGTCATCTTTTCATAAGAATAGACTAAACAGTTTAAATAAGTCATCACTTCAAAATAAAATGTAAATGTGCTTATTTACAGTAGATATTCACATTTTGTCATGCTCTAGCGACTTAACATATACACCAGGTCATTGGCATCCTTGTCACACTATATCTCTCTCAACTCTCTGGAGAGCATACAGCACATTGCTACCATAGTGCTGACGTACTTATCACTCACATAGAGTTAAATCGCATGATCTGTACCTATTTAATGTGTGGGTACCAAAGAGCAGTGTGCAACCTGTTAGAGGTAAGTTTGCAACACTTACCATCAGACCCGACCGGTAATCGAACCCATGACCTTCTGGTCACCAGTCCAACTCCCTTATCTATTCGGCCACGGAAGCAAGTGGTTTTACTGTACTCATATTGTCACTTATTGTATGGATCTGTTAACCTAAAACAGAAGCATTCCTATTTGTGTTACTTATCTTCTATTACTCCCCTTATTGTGTGCTCCCAAGGCCTTCATTTCATGATAAAATCAGAGAACAACGTAGCAGTGAAACAAAACAATCACAATGCCATCTTATCTGCATAGAACAATTGGCTGTGACACTGAAAAACTGAGTTTTGTATTTATAAACATTAATTTGGACATTGTTTTGCAGAATGGTGACCATGACCACAAAGTCAGTTTAGACTTTTATAATATGGAAGCACATGTAAGTATGTAGCTGTTTCCTTGTTTTAATAGTGTATATGTTTGTGTTCTGGGTGTACGAATATGTTTATTGTCTGAATGAACATTTAGAAGTATTGATATGATTATGATAAAAACCGTCTAATTCATTAATCACTTGTTTTTGCCTGTAAATTTAATCTCTTAATCTCTGCTGTAAAGAATAGAGTTGTCTTCTCATAAAACACATCGTATAAGATGGAGAGAGATACAGGAACAAAAGTAATTGTGTGAGAAGCGTGTAATGGGGTAAGAATGGAGGGCCAGTAATTAGTATTGATGTTTAGCTGGTTATGGATGAGCTCTGATGACCACACTGATTATAACAAACCAGCATTAGTGGAACATACCAATATCTAAATTTTATGATGTATTTCTTTTGAGCCTGCATTGTTTGTAGTGTTATTAAATTTAAGTTGTGTAGTGTTAATAAATTACATTTTTACAGTCATCAAAATGTTATGAGACACTATGTTATGTCCAGTATGATAGTTTGTATATAGGTTTATTCAGCAATAGACATGATATCACAGTGTGTCAGGCATATGCACGCATATGTGTAAAACACAATGAAACATGATAAAACATCTCAGACAATACACATGGCCCCTCCTGAGACCACGAGAAGGCCACATTGCCCGCATTGTCTTGCAGGATACTGGGTTTTGAGTGGCTTGTCCACTTTATCTGTGTTTCCTGGCCCTTTATCATAAAACAGTGACATTTGATAGATGTCCACTGGTGTTTCATTGCTGTATATTTTGTAGGATTCATGATTTAATCAAAGAAATAGTTCATAAAATGACCAGTTCTTAATTTATTAACTTTCTAATACTGCAGCTATTAAGAAGGATCTGGTGTTGTATACACTGTTGTACATTGTTTCCATCAACAATGCAGACAATTTGCTGCCGTTGACAGCCCATAATACAATGTCAAACACAGACTGGACTGACCAGATGACCATAATGACCACTGTCTAATGGTAACAATGACCAGTCATATGCCTGTGACACAGTTGTTTCTCAGAATATGAACCAGCTTAAATTAGTATGTTTATGTGCACTGTGGTGTATCAGTGAGTTTACGGTAATTCCGATGACCTGTTTGTTTACATTAGATAAGATGATAAACAATAATGGTATTCAAACGTAAAAATCCCATTGGAATTTTGGCCTTCTACTATGAAAATTGGCTCATGCATTTTCATATGATCATTTGAAAGGTTGAAAATCGTTAAAATGTATAGCAATGTGAGTGTCGTCTATAAGATTGACCAAGTATTTCTTGAACTTGCCCACCAATAGGGAGCTATGTTGCTTTCGTATTGAAATTTTTGGTCATATCCATAATGCAATGTGAAAATAACTTTGATATTGTAACATTAAACAAAAGCTAATGTGAGGAATTGTGGAATTTCTATTTTGTGATTTCTTAAAGATTTCTTAGAAATATGGCCTATCTTACTAATTTTTAGTATTTATTTACGAAGTGAATGAGGAAGCAGAGAGTTAGATATAAAAATATGATAATAGCAATGGCACATAGAGCAATTAGTATGTGATTGTTGACCTCGTTTGGGGAGATGACAGCTACAATTTACAATAAGCATTGTTAGTGTAAGAATGACACCCAACGGTGTGTACACTACTGACAACAGCTGGATATACATTGTGTGAATGTTAATGAATAGTGGTCTATAAACAGTTGGGTGGGAGAGTTGTCACATGACGTACATATCTATGAATTCTTACAATGAAACTTGTATAATTATCAACTTTTTAAAGTTAAATGCTGTTTAGCCAATATTTCAGTAAATTGGGTATACGACTGAAATGTATTACCAATGCATATGATTAAAGTAGGTGTTTAATACTAAAATCTATGCAGGTTATAGGTGGTCTACTTCATAATGTGATGCACAAGACATTGTTAGATACATGTACATATAATTTGTTCAAACAGATGTGCTAACTTTGTACTTAATGGTCCCCATAGGTATTTAATGACTACTATTTACTTACATGCAATTATATAGAACCTTAACGCAGGCTTGTGTGTATATTGTATAGTCCTTGCCTAGTAATATAGTAAACCATTGTTGATATAAGGATGATAAAGATATAACCTTTCTAGACAATACACAATAACAGCTGTGCAGACATAATGGCATTGTATTGAATGGTCACTTTGTCATCTGAATGGTTATCAGGACTGACCATGCAGTTTCATTGTGGAAGCTTTGTTAGTCTTAAATGCCACAACAGGTGCTAAACAACAGCTGTACACACTTTGGGTTTCAATTGATGATTTTGTTTTGTCTTGTTATGTGCTCACATGGTACAGAATCAATTGCCAATGTCTCTGATAAAAGTTATTGGTGTGATCAGGCACAATTGTTTATTGTTCAATACCTCCAAATACCTTTTTTCTGCTTAGCTAACTTTGACAGCAATTATTTGCAAATAATGAATCACTTTAAACTGGGACATGACTGTGATAAGAATATCCACGAATTGGTCTCTAAAAAACTTGACCAATTTCTTGTTATTCTATAAACAATCAATTGATATAAAGCAAAAAACAAAAGCTAAACCAAATTCTATTAATCTTCATCTTTGACAATGCAGATAAAAAGATGAATTACATCTCTGCCAATTACCCGTCTAGCTGACAAAATAGTGTGACAAAAATAGTCCCTATGGACCCATCACTCATATTGCATCTCTATTGTAATTACTACTCCCGTTCATTTACACCAAACTCGTCAAAACAATGCCAAGATTACACGGTGCCGCAATTAAGTGCCCATATCACAATACTTGGAACTACATTTTTCCTACACCAGAAAACACTCCCAAGAGAGAATCACGGTAATCACAATAGCTGATGATTGACAGGCAGCAAATATGGCCGTTAACTCATCGTCTCTTACGATCCAGTTTCACCGATTCATTGTTCCCTGATCTAGGGCCAGATTGCGCCTTTTCAATCTTTGCTTTCACTGATTCAGAATTATTTACATGACAAGCGCATTTTTAGTCTGTGCTGATCTGATGGCTGATCTGCCATTTACGGCTGACCCGATTTATCACGATATTGTCTATTGTAGCTGCACAGACTGTGACTACTTTTCCAATGGAGCATAATCGTGAAATGATTTTTGTTCCACTTATTTTTGTATATATCAAAGGTGTGAGTAAAATGAATATGTTGAATAAATAATTTTGTAAAGTTTTGAAGAATGGATAGGATACTTTCCAATCACTATTGTATCATTGTAGCTTGGTCTATTTTACTTAATTGTAATTCATCTTCATTTTGGCTAAAGAAGTTATTTCAGCTATATGTGACAGTTAGAGTAAATGCATGTTATTTTTAGTAAAATATTTTCAACATGTAGATCAATGTTTGATGGAAAGTGAAAGTTCAAACTCAAGTTGTGAAGTTCCTGTAGGTTTATGGACGACAATGGACTAGAAAGCTCAGATATTTGCATGAAATATAATGCCATAGATGTCTTGTCATGATATGCCCATTGTACTTAGATCACAGCCTACAATGCCCACTCCTGTTTGAAGCGAAATCAATATGTGAGGTTGATTGAGGTTCTTGTATCAGGCGCAACCAAATGAGGGTTTGCAAAGTCAAGGTGCTTCAATTGTTTCTCGGTGTTGAGGAGTTTTGCAATGTTGTGCATTGTCGATTCTGTGGACCAATTTTGAAACGTAAAACAATAAACATCAAGTCAAAAAATGATTGGTAAGGCAGAGTAAGTTAACCCCCTATTAAGGATATAAAGGGGAAAAAGTAAGTCCCAGTTCATGTAACATAGAACGTTGTATTTGGAAGGAAGAAATTTGACATTGTTCTCAATATATTCCTAATTTGTTAGTTCAACATTTGAATATATATTTATACAGTAAATTTACGTATATGTACATGTATGTCTCTCTCTCTGGACTTCATCATCATAAACTGAGTAGAGATAATCTACTTAATTTTACATCACAAGTAAAGAGTATATGGAGCAAAGAGGTCAATTGCACAATATCACAGACATCATAACTCGTCAATGGCAATAACTTCAATGTGTGCAGCAAATGCATTGTTTGTAATAGTAGTCAGTGGAGCAGAGCAGAAGTCATTGTTCTTTACAATAATGCCATCACAAACCAATCAAAGCATCCGTTCCAATCAGTGAGTTACGAGACAAACACGCTCAAGTCGCTCAGGGTGGGTTTTTTGGTGATCGAGGTATTGTTTTTGTTTATTCTGCATTGTATATTTGATGTGCAAAAAACTTATACAAAAACTTTATATTAAGAGAATGAGTTTTGTTGGTGACAAATGGTTTGTGTATATCACCTATTCTGTCCATTGAAGTGCTTATTCCACATTGCATTTCCTGTTGAATATGAAATTTGTTACCTTGTTGCAATTACTGGGAACACATCCATGGAAAGGCCCACTCTCAAAGTAAAGACCACGTACTTGATATAAATGTTGTTTATTACCACACAATGTACAAAGTCGATAAAATGGGAAATCTATTACAGTGTTTTGTTTGTATGAGTACCATAAAAGTAGGTTGTGATTTACAAGATAAACAATAAATCCATCATAACATGGACCAGTGTAGTTTGGTGTGTAATCTGGATGGATGGATCAATCTCACATCCATATTTATGGTGGATTATGGACACATTGTAAGAGATAGCATCTTATGGTGGCATTGTATTACAATACTCTGCTATGAGCTATTATTTTGACCATACTGGTTTATTCTGTGTATGCTCTGCATTGGTAACAAATTCACAGCGAAAAATTTACATGATACAATTCATGATATAATTTTCATTTTGAACTCCATCACCCCAGAATCTTTGTAAATATTAAATCTATGATAATTCATTACAAAGGGCAACTGCTAAGGATTCTTGCAATGGTTCTGTAAAATTTTAACGACAAAGTGTATAGTTACCGATTTGTAAAATTTGTAAATGTTAATTTGATTATGATCTCCAAGGGTTTCTTTAAAATGCCAAGACCAAGGTGGGCTTCCATAGTGCATTTGCAGTGGTTTATCTATATTAGGGTTGAGTCAGGTGAAAATAATTGCACTCAAATATTAAACATTGTCCCTAACTCTCATATTGATAATTAAATCCTTTATTCAGAGGAAGATGGGGGTGTTTATTGAGGTAGGCTTTTAACAGAATACCTGCCAGCTCAGGGAGGAGTCTAAGGCTGGTATTAAACATAGGCCATTATTAGAAGATTTGCTGTATATAATAGCTGTTTAGTCTGCTACATTCTCACCAGAACATATACAAACTAGTTCTATGTGAATTACCTTCATTACTTATTGTTTTACATTCAGTTACTATTATATTCACTGACATCCTCATTTAGACAGGAGTGTTTGTGAAACACAATCTTATCTGTCTGTTATTCTAGAAAACTTACTGCTAGACTCATTCTTAGATGATCATAAATTAGTAAATTTTAACAAGAATATTTTTAAATGTGCATTGACACATACTCATACAAATGTACCATATTGATGAAAATATGTTACCAATGAGTATAAAAAATCATTTTTGTCTTGTGTTAGCACAGTGTGAATGGAATGAAACTTAGAAAAACAATCATTTTACAAAATATTGAAATATTGGTTAAATACTATACTTGATTGATCAATTATGTTCATTTTGATATATATTTATTTGAGGATTTTCAAGGTAGAAGTTCTATTGCGTCTTGATTTTAAAGTTGATACAGACTCTTCCTAGCTAGCAAAATGCAAAGCCTAATGGCAAGTCAGTAAGTTGTCACTCTTATAATAGAGGCAATCTTCTCCATCTGTTAGATCTGTATATATTGTATGTCAGTGCTTGACAGAACACATGTACACATAACAGAAAATAAAGGTTCTTCTAAAACAACAATGGACAATAGTACAGAGACAACAGAGCTAATATTCACAGCTGAAGTAATATATAAACGCTGATATATCCAGTTCTTAAAAATTTATTTTCCACATTATTTTTTAATTTTGGATTATGCGCTAATTTATTATCATAACTATTGTTTACCGACTTTGTATAATAACCGATTATAAACTCTTGTAGTGAAAGAAGTTAGTGGGTTCGAGTCTGGTGCTGTGTAGTTGTTGAGCAACCCATTCAACCGATTAGACATTGATTCAAATCAAAGTATGTCTGAGTAGAGTGGGAAGGTATGTGATAAAACACAAACAACTAAAAACTGCATTTTACAGACATTTGATTGACACCTATCTCCTGGGCATATCCAGCTTATCTTTTCATTCTTCACACAATAACAACAAAACAATCCGTGGAAAACTTGTGAAAAATGTACAAAACCTTACACAGACATTCTGTAACGTGCAGCCACACCTTCCAGTGATACTCATTCTGAGCTCAAATTGCTGGCTTGACAAACCGGAGAGTTTTGTGTACCTGTAATTTTTTTTGACATTTTAATTATGCAAAGACAGTAAAACCTTTTAGAAAACTACCTCTTTAAATTGGTTACCTCTACTAAGTCATATCATTCAAGCAAAATCCCAAGTGCAGACCTAGTACAGTACAATCTCTTTTATCTGTATATCTCTTAACCGAAATGTTTACATTTTTCGGGATGTGCGCACGCTAAGATCATCCATGAACTGAAACTCTCGATCCATATTCAACTACAAGGGTAGAAAACAAAAAGCACCCGAGAATTTCCATGAAAAATGTATAGAATCATAGTCTCTATTGACCTGAACCTTCAAGGTTTATCTACATTCTAATGTGCTGACAGAAAGTTCGTGGAGTAAAATTTTCTATTATAACTAAAAAATGGTAATGAATATCAAAATGAAAAATTATAGGAATGAAACGCTATTTTTTTGCCATATCTACATTGCAATAGGTATGATTCTGATTGGTTTACACAATGGTGACTAGGTAACAGTTAAACTGTTATCAATAGATGATTTAAAATACAGGAAGAAAATTTTGTTAAAAACTTTTCTGATACATGTACATGTATGTGCAGAATTTATGGAAATCTATTTGTGACACACCCTCCTGTATTGTTTTTTTTCTCTTGTGTTTATTGTTACTGCAAATCACAAATCAACAATATGAACAAAGAAATGAAGCAAAACGGTACACTGCATATTATAATGCATCCAGAGAAAAGAAATTTGTATGACAAGGGACACACCCATCTTTGATTCTTTTTTGCTGTCGGAATTATTCTCTAATGGAAGACATGAATTAGAAGAATAAAGTTGATAAAAAACAACATGCTTCAAAAATCAGCTGTGTCAGTGTAAAATAAGTTTTCTACGTTACAAAACTGTAGTTTATGTTGAATACTCATCTGCTCAAGTTTGTAATCATATATACACTTTTTCAACTAACTTTTGAGCTTGTTTTAAGCATACATGATAGCTTTCGAAGATCCGAAAGGATCGAAAACTATCATGTATGCTTAAACAAGCTCAAAAGTTAGTTGAAAAAGTGTATATATATGAAAATTGTAGTTGTATACATTTTAGGTTATATCTGGCTTTAAACTTGTCTCTACGTAGTACAATGTACGTAGCAAATATTCTATATGAAAAGATACATGTACATGTAGTTACCACATAAAAATATAGTTTTATATTAAAATGTCGAGTTAATGAGGTTCTACTTTACTTTTATAACAGTCAAGCTATTTTTTGTGTTTCGACAAACACTGTTTTGTGTCTAGCAACTAGATAAGTGTGATCATCATTGTAGCTAGACTAGGTAGATAGACTAGGACGTAGGTTTTGTTCTGACAGCATTGTGTGCTCATTTATGTGAGTGACAATACTTCACACCTCCTTTCAACTGACTCCTCCTGGTTCTTTTGATCCTGATGTAAAAGCTCAACATTAAAATCCATGCTTTACAGGTCACAATGTGTAATGCGATATTGCTGTATAGGTGAAGCATGTAATATTTCTTCTACAACCATTATTTTGATATATAAAACTCTTTGTGAAACTAGATGTGGACTAGATGTGATTAGATGACTTACTGGCTGCAAGTTTTGTCCAACACTAACTTTGCATTTGTTCATAAAAACTTTTACACTTTTGATCTTATTTTTACTTTGTTTGGTCATCACATTTGTGAAACATTAACAAATCATTTTGGTTCATCTTTCTTTATTCACAACACTATATTTTTTTACAAACATTAACAGTTTCGCCAAACAACTGTTGGTATCTTCAGAATGCTCTTCCGACTGAGGATAGAATCATACACTCGCGAGAGTTGGTGCCCCCCCTCGTCTCTGTTCATAACCTGCCTGCAGGTTCGCGAGTGTATGATAGTGTTTGTAAAAACATATAGTGTTGTGAATAAAGAAAGATAAACCAAAATATTTTATCCCAACAAAATGAACACATTTAAGAGTAACAAATAAGATCTGCAGTTTGACCTGACTGAGAAACCTGCTTGGGTGTACCTGATTCTTTTGGAAATAGTCTTTGCACCATGAGTTCTAGAAAAATGGCCAACCAGTAAAAAATCTTTCTTATGTGTCATTGTTTTTACTCGTCAGATTCCTCTGTTGTTCATGTTGTTAGTTACACCTGTGTTATGTGGTTTTATGAGTCTTCTCTCTGCTGTGATGATGATAGGTTTATGACTAGAATGTCTGTTAGTGTTTGTTGTTTTCCTGGTTTTGATAAATCCTTTTGTTTTCTCGCATTATTTTCAGATAACAAATAACCATTATGATGCTCTGGCAAGTTCACACAGTCTTAAATTAGATAGTTTTGATGCGATTTGTCAATTTACTGCAAGAAATATGTACAGACATTTCAGAGAACATTTTACCATGGAGCCATATGTAGTAGTGGTCATAAATTTGGTTTAAGAATATTTTATTAGTAAGTAATCAACAATTTTTCCATTTTACAACTATAGCATAGTAGTCAGTGTTTCAATTAATCATTTCTAATTAAATTGAATAAGCTACCATCACTGACATCAAGTTGAAATATGGACAATTTTTGTGATTTTATATAACCTTGATTTTGGAATATTCTCATATCCATATAATCAATCAGTCCCATTGCATATGTAAGGCCATATAGTGATACCACAGTCTCTAGGAACTTTTCATCATAATTCATTGGTTCATGGGAATGTCTTTCACACTGCCCTGGAGCAGTCTTACAACATTTTTAATAACTTGTGTTTTTAATGTGTATTTAATTAATGAGCACTGACCCAATGAGCATGGTAACTATTCACTTCTTCAAATATCAAGACAAAACACTCCTATAAATATAAGTATATTCAATATAATTTTGATCAAAATAACAACGGCATCAATATAAACAAGCAAACAGTAGACAAAAAATATGATTTTTAAACAACCATGAAAAGTAGATCATTATAATTGACAGGAGGAATGAGAAGTTTACTTCACACATGGATGATCCACAGAACAGTGCACAGGAATCTACAGTGAAACTTGCTACAAGGACCACCTGTGCCTTGATAAATTATCACATGGCTTTGTTTGTCATTTTTTGAAAAATTATGATGGTTTAAATAAACTGTTAAGCAACAATAAGTGGGGGGATGACTGCATTGGCAACCAAAAGATTGAAGATCTAGGATTTTATCATCACAGTCAATGGACTTGTAATGGAACATGCTACAGTGTGTACTTTCTGTCTACATTAGCCAAGCGGAGGCCAATGGTATAAATACAAGTAGAGGAATGCCAGAGATCCCATAAAGTAGTAACTGACCCAAAATGTTGACTGGCTGTGGCACAGTTATGGTGAACTAAGACATCATTGATGTATGACTATCTATTATACTGTTACATTACAGTTTCATTCAAAGAAATATTAACAGTTGAAGTTACATTCAGCTGACCAATGTTCTTAGGTTCAAATTTTAAAGGTTTTTGTGAACAAGAAAAAAAATGCACCACCAATTGACTACATTTTATTTAGGGTTGTGTGTGTTGAGTGTTAACACATTAGTAAATGAGTTATGATGTATATTCCTATACACCTCTGTTGGTGCAAGTACCGATGCCTTGGATGCACAAAATGTCCACATTCATTGCTGTATTACCGAATACGACCATCCAAGTGCCCACCCTCGTGTAACAGCCCCACCCCCCCCTATCTTTTTCTTAATTGTCCTTAAGGAATTATGTAGTAACTGCACTCGTGTAACAGCCCACCCCCAGTTTGAGAAAATTTCAATTTAACGGCCCTCAGGGCTTGGATGGTCGTATACGGTAGTATGCTGTAGTTTCCTCATATTATTTTTGGTATATATATATATATCAAGTTCTGTGTGACTAAACAGAGAATTAAAAAAGAATGTGTATAATGTGCACATTTTATTCTAATTCGTATTATGTTGCAGAATTCGTATTATGATATACTAAACCCAAGAATGTCATAATAGATATGTATTTTCCAGCACTGCAGTTATTTATTAGAGATCATATTAATTACATTAATTGAGAGTGCCTGCCATGAGTGATATGTGTGTGATAATGGCCTCATTATGACAGCTACAGTACATGAGGTTACACACTTATGTGATAATATCAATGGTGGCAGATGGTCAATACATAAGAGTATATGATTCCATAAACATCAATTGTATGTTGTTTGATTTGTCAATGAGTCAGTTTGAGAGATATTGAATCTGTTAATCTTTAATAGGGACCATTTATTATTGCCTACAAAATGTATAAAAAACATAAAGGTGGATAGGGCGATTGTTGAATAACTCCACTTGATATTTTTTGAGGGGGTGGGGTTTGAAAGTATAATTGCACTTATAGTAATTTTAAGTTGAGGCCTGACATTTTCAAACATATTTAGGCGGGGTCACGAGGGGGGGCGGGACTGAAAACCATACCATAATGATTTCATCGTAACCCCCATCCCAGGAGCCATAATAAATGTTAGCCTCTTATAATGAAACTGTTTTAGTAAGGTAATACTTTGTCATTGCATCTGCTACTATTAATGCATGAAGTTTAACTTTAAAGCTAACTTAGAACAAATCATTATCCGATGTTAACAATCACATATCAAATAATGTTTTTCACATTTCTATATTTCAAACCTCCCAAACAAACCAAGAAAAAGAAGCAAACAAACTTTATTTGATAGCGTTTTCTAATTACAATTATTAATGCAGGTTAGTTCAAAAACAACATTCTTTAGGCACAATTAATTCCCATCTTATAAATAAACAATGCGATTCATAACCATCATGGCCATTTCCATAGTAAAATAGCAGGCCATCACGGCCCTTTCACTAGCGTTTCTTAAGGAATGCACATATTATCGCAATTATGCCCATTATGCCATTAATTAATGCAGGCCTTTTGTACCCCTATCATTACCAGAATAACTCCTAAAACAAATTGCACAATACTCATCTTAGACAGATGATCATTGTTGTGCACAGGTTGCCTGCCATATTTGGTGATATGTTTGGAGGGTAATTGTGTGTGTGCATTTTTGTTATTTGTCTTAAGGCTGCTATTGCCTGATTTATTTCTTCAAATGATTTTTTTCCTGGATTCATGATAAAATAATAATCATGAACATGATTCAATATAAGAATCAAATATTTATTATCAGAACCTGTTGTACAATTTCCAATCTGAAGTTGGGGTGTCCCCCACCAAAACAATTGCATATATATTGGGTATAGTTGCTAATCTCTTTAATATTTTGTATTACTGATCATAATGTCTGATTTTCAATATTTTGTACACCATTTATATCTTATGCAAACATTTATTGATTTGTATTGTGATTTTGACAACAAGATAAATTAGGTATGATGACATGCATCACACTTTGTTCACCTCAATCTGAGCATCCGTGCATTTGTGGGTAACCTCAATTATATTGCTCATTACTATCATTGTTCTGATTAAACAATTAATGATTTTTCACCAAGCATATATTACAAAGCCTTTGATTTTCATTTTACAAGCATCAAACATTTATTTTAACCATAGAGCTTCCAGCATGTTATAATCTAAAAAACTCAAATTGATCTTTATTTGTAGTTGTCAGCTTATCCATCATTCATCGTAGAATTCTATCATCTCCGTTGGTAATCCAACAAAGGTGTCTTGAAAACATTGTTTAGGTCAAGACATTTACGTAAGTCTTGATTTATCATACTTAAGCGGTCGTATTAATTAACCCCAGTCGAAATTACTCTGCCTGTAGACCAAAGAAACGTGCCAATTATCGTCATTTGTCAGTGCATCAACAATTAGAAGAACGCTGGAATTGCCGAGAAATGCTGCGATTATTCTCAGTTATGTCAATAATGAGACAAGGCTTTTGATTGGCTGATTCTGAATAATCGACATAACCTTTACTTCTTGTAAAGTGGAATATGTCTGAGAAATGGAAGTTGTTTTTTATCAATAGTTTGTGAACAAAAAATGATAGATGAGCGAGATGATGAGGTACTTGAAGTTTGGATGATGAAATGACAATTGCAGGATCAAAAAAATTGTTCTGGGGTGATAATGGATTATGTGCCAAACAGCTTAATTGTTGAGTTGTACCTTTGAATGTCATTGGATAGTTTAATTAGTGTATTGCTTGAAGGAGAAATGTCTTGTTGGGCTTAGAGAATCATAAGAGATATTTAAACCACAACAAATAACAATAAAGGAGACGATAAAGAGATAATGAAGGTTTTATTGTCAGTTCAATCATATTTTAAATAAATTAAACAATACTAAATGTATGAGACAAAACAAAAAAGTAATTGGTAGCCTAACATATCAATGATTCAACACAGGTTTGACTCTTTCAAAAGATATGGAGACAATTTAAGACTATTTTGGCCATAGCATAATGATAAATGTGTATATTATTGATGAGGATTCTTGTTTTTCTGGTATTTTGGATCACAAAGGCACATGGTTGAAATGGATTGTGTGATATGGCAGAACACTATGCAAAGGTTAGACACATTGTCATAACTTATCAGAATTTTCTAGAAGCATACAAGTCCCTGAATAATATATACACAGTGTATAGATGTTCTTTGTGGATCTAGAGAAGGCTTTTGATTGTGTTCCTAAACAAGTCACATGTAGGGCTATGCATAAGCTAAGTGAGGAAGAGTGGCTTGTAATGCTAGTTCAAACAATGTAGGTCAATGAGCTTAAAGTGGTGTTCCCGTTGGAGATGGCTACAGTACTATTCCATTCCAGGTTTTACCCTGCCCAGTTAAGAAGTGTTATTTTTGGGGTGCATCAGTTCAGTGCATCGGTTCTTAGTCCACTACTGTTAATTATTGTCCTAGAATCCCTTTCTCATGAGTTCCGCTTAGGATCCCCTTGCAAAATGTAGACCGTCATATTAGCTAAGTGTGTTGAAGAGCTGTCTCAAAATGTGAATGTATGGAAGACTGATTTAGAGGCCAAGAGTCTACATCTAAACAGGGGTAAAACCAAATATCTGGTCTCTGGGTCACAGCAAATAAATTTAGGATTTGATTGATTGATTGTCTTATGAATTTTATTTCTCCAAAATTACGATACACATGAAACCCCCTGTGATTGGTGTCTGTCATTTCTTTTTATATAAACCCCTAATCTTTTCAAAGTCTGATTTTTTCAAGCAGTTTCTTCCCTATAATTTACTTGTTATTGTACTGCCATTTGTAAGAATATTTTAAAACTTTAAACTTTTTGTTAGGTAAACAGGTCTATGACTCGTCTATACGTTTATATTTACAAGTATGCATTGCATATGTGTGTGTATGCAAAATAAACATTGTTATAGCACCAAGATTGTATTATTCTTTGCTTTTGAAGGTTGAAGTAAGCTGAAAATGTCCAATACGCATAATATTGCCTCAACAATTATTGGGGATCTGACCACTAAAAATTCTCAATTCGGTAGGAACGCTGCGTTCTGTCAATCAGAACTAACTAGAATATTGGACTTTGTTACAATAACTTTTCTTTTATAAAGTTAGAAAATATTTTTGTTTTATTGTTTTACTTGAATGAGATGATTTTATCCAAGTTCTTTGAGATTATGTGTAATGTACACTATCTTTCACCGACAAAGTGTGAACTTAGATGACAGGCAGGCGAGAAATGTTCCTCTATTGTATATTGTTGTGGTGCACAAAGACTAATGTTGATGATGATAGGGAATGATAGCTGCAAAATAAACAATCTGAAAACAAAGGCAGGTAAAACACAGCTAAATTATTACATCTCCACCCAGTGAGTATTTAGTATTTCTGTAAGGTGTTCAGGGGTCATATCTATGATAATACTACCATAAATTTTTCTTTGCAGTATTTTATGGGTTTCTATACCAATTGAAGTCTGTAAGTTGTGAATATTTCATCAAAATTCATCATGAAATATTAATGTTGTTCATATATTCAATATGTAAAACATTTGTATTGTATTGTTTTTTTGACTTTAAATAAGTCTTTCACAAAATACCCCCTTGGCCCCCTTAACCTAATTATGCAGTGTACAAGCAAAGTCAGAGGCCCATAGTCATTGTGACAACTTGACACCACAACAAATTGGTATTGAACATACTCGGCTATATGCAATAATCTAATAACCTTAACATGTAACACATCAGGTATAAGTTAATTTCTTATTTCAATTTCGATTTTCACAAATCTTCATTTTTTAAGTATGCATAAAGTGATTCTGATTAATTGGCATGCATAAAGTAGAACATAAAAGATAGATGTATAGTTATAGTAAAAAGTTTACATATTTTCTAGATCACAGATTATTTACATTATCAATTACATTATCAAATCTCCAATGTTGAATCATAAACATACTTGAGTTTTAATGTGCAAGAACACAGCATTGTATCAGAGCTAGAACATTTAGAAAAAACTGGAGTACAGGTTGTATATGTGCACCTTTAGGAAAGGCTAAGTGTGAACTTTTGTGAAGATGTGTTTTCCTATTGTATATTGTTCCTGGAATGGAGATGAATGTTGATGATGAAATATGTGGATAAATCAAAATAAAACTTGCAATGTTTTCTGGAGTGCAATAACTTGATTACAAATTGACTTGTCAGATGGAGAGAGTATTAATTGTTTGTGGCACTAGACATACCTACATTATCTGACTAAGTTGTCTATTGTTCCAGGTACAAGATAAATGTTTTTGAATGTGTAATATGTTTATGAATGTTAATGAATGAGATATTGTTCAGAAAATAAGAAAAATCAAGAAAGAAATATAGTGTAGCACTCATAGATTTTTAAGTATTCATCAAGATTATTTCTTAAGACATTAATTAAAAAGACATTCAGTGTTTTTATAGATGCACAATTTAGGATGAATCCTGGTAGTAAAATGAAAATATTGATAGTTTATCTCAAGCTGTATATTGAATGAAAATTCTATCAAAATGTTTGTTGCTAAATTTTCTATAAATTGACAATGTATTATTCAAGATTAGGATCCAATGTAATAAATATCATGATAGAAAAATTGCAAAATGTCAAATACAGACTACAATAAATGTGACCTTTTGCTTTGTAAATTGTTATATTTGCTGTTGAGGAGTGAAAAGTGTGTGAAGTGAGAGCCTCACCTATAGCAATTCTATTATAGGTCCTATTCTCCTGTAATAGAGATAAATGATAACAGTGTTACAAATAATACATGGCGTGCTTTAGCAAAAAAATAGCATTTTGTAATCTTGTGCACATCATGAAGCTCAGAAGATCTTAAAGTCTAGTCCCTTTGGACTAAGGTACAATTGCAGAAAGAAATTCCACAGTTCAAAGTGTTGTTTGAAATATTATTTCAAATATTGTCATATTCGAGAATTCAGTCATCGTAATAGTAAAAAGTTCATTAAAATGTAGTAATGGAAGTCTATTTAACATATCATTGCTGTAGAATGTCTTCACAAATCTGTAAGAAATAAAGATGTAATACTCAAGATGTATATGTATATGCTGAGCTACATACAGCAAAATAATTTTGTAGCATGAGCTGTAGTCTTTTACTGTAATTGTAATTTCTTATATTTGATCAAAATATAATACCCTCAATCAAAGCACATCAACCATAACCATTCCCTATTTTGTTGGCTAACTAAAACAAAAAATATGAGTACCGTTAAACATTGTTTTTGGATTAGCTGAGAACATATGGTAGAGATGTAGTTTAGCGGTGTTTCTATTCTGACAACGGTGTTAGACAAGGCAGCAAGAGCTCTCAATCACTCTCCAGATAACACATCAAGCCTCCTATTGTCTTTCATGCAGATGCCAAAAAACCTGGTGATGAGTAGAGAAGAAGATATAGTGAGCATTGTTGCATGGGATTACTTACTGCTAAATGTGCAACATGTTTGGCTCGTAAAGTGGAGTCTGAAAGTGGGGGGAGTTTATGGCTAGGAAGATAGACTGTGGTAGACGAGTGAATTCTAACCCTCATTGATAGGTAGAAAGGCTAATTAGCGCAAGATATAGGTGACATAGAATCTCTGAATAGTGCACTTTTGGAAGAAATCATGAAACTTCACTATATAGGGTAAAATGGGCAGCTCAGTATTTGGGTCTGTGGACCCAACAAGTCAACCCTTTTTGGGGTCCAAAATGTTGTGGTTGTGAGTGGTTGTTTTAGTACAGTTAGCATGTATTTTGGAATCTATGTCTGTTTGTATGACATGTCATCAAAACACAAATGACCATAATTGTACAAAACTGACGTATCATCGTAAGTGTTATAGTTTCAGTGATTGAGCAGATCCAAGAAAACCGTTATGGCCGTAACTTTGTTTCAAATTGTTACAAATTGTTACGTTTTCTTACGCCGATTCCTCTAATTTCTTTACGGTTCTTTATCCATTTGCCATAGTCAGTACTGTATGGTAAATCACCTGAGAAGAAATGACAGAGCAATGATCCTCTGGTTGTGTGGTTTGAAGCCTAATGATGATACCAGTTCAGAGAGACTTTTGGACAAAATTGTGGATTACAGATATTGATATTGTGCTTCGTAAAGGGAGACTGAGTTGACTATACCATGTTGAACACAGCTCTGGCTGGAATGGCAAAGTTAGAAAACTTGTAATAGAAGGAAAGAAAGGCAAGGGAAGACCAAAACAGACTTGGGATGCGGTCATGCAGAAAGATCATGCACATTTGGGCATGGGTCTGATAGAAAGATTGTGCATGTTTGGGCATGGGTCTGATAGAATCTAACGCAGGGTTTTAAAATTAACATAGTAGTGTGGTTTTTTGAAGAATATTAAACTACATAATACATTATATTCTATATATCATACTGACGTCCGTGATACAAATCCACTCACATAAACCAGGCCATGTGATCAGAGACAATTCTACCACCAAGATCATCGGCACAGAGGACAACTGGTCAAGAAGGAAGACCCTGGAGGCTTTGGAGATCTTGAAAAGTGAGCCTATGTTCAACTTGAACATGGAAAAAGCTGTCTCTCCCATCCTAACCATACTTCTTAGTCACATGGAAAATTCCATTCAACTGTTACACAATGCCATCTATGATGCGCACAACATACTGCGCAAGAAGATACCAGTCGAATGGGGCGTCACAGTGCCCCTGAAACGTACCAACGTAAAGTATACAGTTTCTGTCCTCCTAACAAAATCTTAGTGTCTGAATACTAGTGTTTGTATTGCAATTGTTGTAGTATTTATATCATCTCCTCCACCCTATTGATGCCGGTTCAATGTATATGACTCACTTTTAAGGAAGCAAGTTTCCCATAGAGCAAGAAAATATATTATGACAATCGTTCATCCTGACATTCTGTTTCCTTCATGTATTGTCTTTCCAATCATTTTTAGAATTCAAATGTTAACTGTACGAGAGACAACAATGTTTGACATGGTGTAATGAAAACGTTAGGAATATAGGGTGTTATTGTAACGTAAAGATTGCAAAATGCAAATGGTAGAATACAATGTTACATAAATATGTATATCGTATGTTATACTCTGGTGCAATTACTCACAGAAGTTATTGTGCTGAAGATGACAAAATCTTTTCATTTAATAATAAAAATAGCCATATGTACACACAGACTTCACCTAAACTGATAGAAATGTTGTTTTTCTCTAGTAACAGTTATAATAGAATTCATGAAGATAATGCCAATTACAATTGTGAACGATGTACATTTTTGAATTATAGTCTGATGATCTCTGGTACATAATCATCATATATTTTAAACGCACTATAGAATTAAGTAAGACAAGACAGCACCAGAGCTTTCTACTGTCAAGCTCTAATTGTTTTGACATTGAGTTGTTTTTAAGTCTTTAGTTAGTGAATCGAAAATTGCATCAAGTTTCTCCCAAAATCACTGTGCGCTTCCTCAGTTGTCTGTTACAAAGCTTCTGAAAACATGTTGGTAGGAAAAAAAAACAATGCTTCCTTGAAAGAAAGGTGTTTGTTTAAAGTTGTCTCTCTTGAAAGTTCAAAATGTCTGTTTTAATTGTTTGTAGTCTGACATGTAACAGTTAAAGTAGATCGTTTATCTCAATTAAGATGGGCTCAATTAACTAACTTTCAAACTTAGTTGATTTATGGCTCATTGCTGTGTGGAATTTGGTTTATATCTTACAATGTTCCAGAAATTGTGACTTATTGTTTAGAAAAGTTGAATAACTTGTAAGTGACCATGGATACAGGAATTGATAAATATACTCAAATATATGAATATAGTGAAAGTGAACTATAGGTCTTATACACGCAATTCAAAGTGAAGTATGTTATTGATCTCAATTGAAAATAGTTATTTGCATGAAGGAATAAGATAATTATATTTCACAAGCAGGATCTTCCAAGATATGAAATCCATCTTTAAAGGTCTCAGCCGACAGTTCCAATCAACACTCCTCCAACAATAAAGGTCACACACTACCATTTCTCTCTACCCTGTAACAATTGTATTGACAGCTGATAACAATGTTGTACAATTCGGTGCCGCAACGCCATAATGGAAAATGCAACCTGAGAATTGAAGAGTGATCAGTGTGATTGAACAATCTGCTATGTATGTCTTCTAGATCACTAGTGACAGCCAGCCTTGGTCATCCAAGCATTTATCCGTTAATTTTATATACACACGTAAAAAGAATTCCTTTATGGATATAAAATATCCACATCATTGGTGACAACCAGTCTTTGCCCTGTTGTTTTGTGTGTTTTTTTTCTGAGTATCTAAATAGACAACATTGCTTCATGTGTGTATGTTAAAGGCTGCCTGTCATCTAACTACATTTCTAGACGCTCACTAATGTTACATTGTTTTTCTACACCTCACTGAACATTGTCTTGTTGTGTTTGGTAATGAGTAGCCTTCTGCAGTGACTTCTACCAGTTATGCTCTAACCTTGCTACTTGATGGTCCAATGTTGAACATTGCATTTTTGCTACATTTATAAACATATGAATGTATCCATTACAATAGCATTTTAACAGAGTGGAAGTAATAGCATTCCAATTTTCCTATTCATGGTTGAGTTGATGTAATGGTGTGCTTCCATGGCTGAATGGATAGGGAGTTGGACTCATGACCAGAAGGTTGTGGTCGGATCTGATGGTGAGTGTAGAGCAGACCTACCTCTATAAACCAGTTGCACACTGCACCGCTGTACTTACATGTTAATACAGTGTAGGTCAGGCAAGCAAACACCAATGTGAGTGATTAGCAGGTCTGACCAACGGTAACGATGTGCTGTATGCTCCCAGGGGAGTTGAGAAAGATACAGTTTGACAAGGATGACAATGACCTGGTGTAGATGTAAAGTTGCTAGAGCCTGACAAACTGTGAATTGCGAAGGTAAATAAGCACATTTACATTTACATTTTTATGGTAACGTCCTTCTCAGGTTTCCCTCAATTGAATAATGTGTGCCCAATTATTATGATATTTGGAATGTATTTAAACATCTTTTATCCATCTCTTTTCTTGCTCCTGTAACTCATAAACTTTAACAAATGTGGACAAGATCTAAGGCACCTTAACACTACCTCCCATTGTTAGCATGATTGACATGTGATTAGTACCTGTCCATATTCTGCTCTCAACCTGTCAATGGACAGATCCTGCTGCTCTTTGAAGTGGTGGCGCCTCCCCTCTGCTGGCTCTTCTAATTATCTGTCATGCTCCATTTGCAGTAGTATCGTCCTGGATCAGCTGATAATCTCCTATTGTGGATGTGATTGACATGTGATTAGTAAATGTCAATGTGTGACTGTGCTCAGTTATTGTAATATGGTCTACAAGGTAACAGGTGGAATCCACCTAGTGTAAAGCTAGCTTTTACCTTTTTTCTTGTGGAAAGCATAAATATGCGCTGATAATGATAGATAGCATGAAGATATAATTGTTTAGCTTGGTTTTAATTGTATTCATGTGCTTCATGTGCTTTACGCAGTCGCAGATATTTCAGACTTCAGAGACAACACAACCATCGTCTTTGATATTATCATGTAACATACAGAGAGCACAAATTGTTTTAAGGCTAAAAAACGTTAAGTTTTCAATGATTGTCTGTCAAAAAAGACCAATGTTGAATTTAGATGTATTTTTTATATTTATTTAAAAGCATAAAGCACATGGTTAGATAAGCTTTCTTCTGGAATAAACTTCATGTTAACTAAGGAACTTCATATTTACTAGGTGGTAGTTTATGTGAAATTGTCAAAATTCAAATCTACCCTAAAAGGATCTTCATATTATGTTAAATTTGTCAATCCCCATAACATTTATGAAATCATCAGTTAACCACGATATCATGCTAATACTTTATTCCCTATTTTATCAGTCACCTTTCCCAAGTACTTACACATATCACCTACACCTGCAAAACACATAGGTACATAGATCAGCAAATCAAAAGCTATCTCTCTGTGACCTTCACACTCTGACCTTCAAATTTAAATACAGTTTCAGTTTGAACCTTTTTGACCTTCATCTTTCAATATGGCAGCTATTAAGGAGACAAATAAAGTGTTGATATAAATCATGTACAATGGTTTTAATTGCAGAAATATTACAAACAGAATGAATTTACTATTTTTAGCATGAATTTACAATTTTAAGTACACATATCCAAATTGCTCCTATGTTTATGAGTTAACCCTATGAACTCTGGACCACAAGTTTTTAATTGCTCCGTAGCAAATTTTAAGTCATTTTCCAATTATCTTCCACATTTATACCAGTCATGATAAGTAAGACAGGCATAGATGCAATGTTGACGCTTATGACTTTCTGGTATTATCGCTCATGACGAGACCAATCATCACTCTACCACTATGAAAACTGCGATAACGGGAATTACATTTCCGATGCCATTTTTATCATGGTGTATAGACCCTAACAATTGCTAGCACTATATCTTTGTTAAGAAATTTATTGCCAAAATTCCTTTATTATTTCTCATGTTTTGACGAGCATGACTTTTGTTTATCTTTGGTAGAGACCATGATTGGTCGACAGAACTGGTGATAACAATATTATTGGTATAGTGATGTTTTTATAGAAACTTGATTGGTAGGCAGCAAATGTTAAGGTCTGTGAGTGATCTTGTTGTTTTATGGGGTATATTTTGGCATATTATGAGATATTGTATGATAAAAAAAACATGGGAAAGCTTACAAAAATGATATTTTCTCTCTGTACATGTAAGTAGCATTTTTAAACAGAAGTATTTTTATTTATTGGAGACATAATGAATGAGCATCTACATGTATGTACGAAGATTGTCACATTCCAAGAAGAACTCAATGAGGTTGTACTGTATTGTTTGTTGGGTCATACAGCAATGATGTTAAAAGTGGTAGATTTTGTATAGGAAGTTTCATATATTCACTTTAAAGCTGTATTATTTTACGAAGTTCAATGACTTAGACTCTTGTCGAATCAATAATACATCAGATTTTGATTGTGGAAATAAAATTATTTGTTAATATCATATATGAAGTCCAAAACATTTCCTAAAATTACAACAGAAGCACCTACAGAAATATCGGCAAGTAAGAAAAATACACTATATTATTCTGAAAAAGATAAATGATATATTCTTTCGAACAACAAAAAATGCCCCCATCTAAATCATAGTCCATCAACAAATTCAATAATCCATAGATAATAAAATGTTTGCACATATATTATTGTGTTTCGATTGGGTAGCAACCATTATACTTGTTGAATGATGTAATGTCTATTAACTATATTGTATCAATTTACCACTTTAGTAACCAACTCGTGCAGAAGACTTCCTTCTTGTTATGAAATTATACTGGTACCTGTCCCACCCACCTACATTATCACTAACTGTCCCATATTATCAGTTTTTCACAAGATCTATTTTAGAGAGGAAAACTTCCAAATTGAGGTACATGTAGTCTGTGCAATGACCAAAAATATATCTGCCAATTTGAAATAGAAAACATTTCTGTTTTTTTTTATATATATATATAAAAGTTTACAGTTTGGATGATGTAAGTTTTTTACACAGCACCTTCCAATCACAGCTCCCTTTGCTACCGAAAGTTTTGATTGGGGCAAAACAGAAGCATCCTCTGACAGATATAATATTGTGTGTTATCTGTTTTATGCCACATTATGTCAGGGGTCAGGCAACTTATGGCTACCAATTTCCTTTGAATTGAGATGAAGTAAGTACACAGGTGATGGTGGAATCTGTTGTAGAGCTGCTCATAATTGTGCCATTGAAATAGAAGGATGTAGATTTAATGGTCCTGGCAATGCTTTATCACTATATTATGGTGAAGTTATGGTAGATTGTCATTTCTTGCATATCTGAGAAAGATTTTTAGACAGTAATAGGGCCACTCATATAAAATGTCTTTACCCACACATACAGTCACTCATGGACTTTGATATGCATATTTTGAGACAAAGAGAGTAATTCCAAGGAATTTAGTATACTGTAAATAATTTTTCTTAAATCGGATAACAAAATAATGCATACCGTATCCTCATGCATAAAGGCAGATGTGCCTATAACCAAAAAATCGCTATTTTAGGAGTCACCCTGGGGTCATGTTTGATCTCTGATATAGGTCCATGCCCCTTTATATGAACTTGAAGCGCACCCCACCTAGAACCCTCAATATATTCACCGAGAGTAACTTTCCTTGGTGTATATGTCATAATATACAGTATATCCACAAAGACAACAAACTCACGTTGTAACCACCAACATTCATTATCTCTCAGGTGTGTACATTTGGCTGTGATTCCGTGTGTCAAATAAATTGTTGTATTTGTCAATTGTAGTTCTCAAATATATGATTGTATAATCTGTTGGTAACATAATCCTAATAATCTATTACAAATGCTTGTTGAAAAATCAAAATAACTTACTTATTTATGAAGAAAAAAATGCCACATGACGTTTCCATCTCAGTGCGCATACTCAGTAATTCAAATATCCCGGTCATGTTGCAAAATTGAAAACGAAAGTACTCTATGTTTCATTCACTTATCATTTTTTCTTGTCTTGAAACTAACATGCTTTTACGTAGTCTGTTAATACGAACACATGGCGCACTCCCAATTTTAGGCCTGTGTGCCTTAATGCGCAATTATATGGTACCATGAATAATGTCAGAAAGGTAAAACCAAATAAAGAAATTAGTATACAAAAATGAAGACCTTGATCATTCATACAATGATCTTAATGCCACCCTGATTACAGTTGTATTAATCACAGTGCATGGCGCTTCATTACATGATATGTTTAGGGTTAAAAGATCTTGCGCATATTTGGCTAGTCAGGCAGAAAATGAAACTAAAAGATCTATATAAACTATGAACTAAAGCAATTAAAAAACTAAAATTGAATGTACACTGATGTTGTAAAGCATTTTCTACCCTTACCTTTCCTGTAAGGGCATGGAGAAAATGTGCACTTGTGTGATCAACAATCATGCATGGATCAAAAGGTACCATGTGGGATGCCGGTTGTAGCTCAAGAATAGCGGAGACATGATGGGTGTATGGCACTGATTAATCCCATCTTCTGGTTGAAGTAAGAACAGCGCCCTTTTATCCTGTATTTGTCTTTGGGTCACATGCCCCCGTTATTGTAATTATTACATAGGTGTTTATGCTGCATTAGGTTCTGTCTGTTTGATTATGGTACAAAAAACGGAGGTTAAAGTCTGTTGCATCTCTATTTCTTTGATTAGTTTGTTTGGTTGATTTACAAAAACGGAAGGTTAAGTTGTTTGTTGAGTGTTTCTTGAGGTTAGGTGCCCCCATTCTTATAATTATAATGGAGCACACTCAGCATTTTACAGTGTCATGCTTCTAGTTTATTTGATTAATGCACAAAAAAGGAGGTGTCGTGATTGTGTCTTTAGGGTTAAATGCTTCAGTTATGGTAATGATAGAGGAGAAAGGCAAGATGAACATGAGCTACTAACAAGTAAGGTGTGTCTTTCCATTTGAAGTGCTTAGACAAATTATAATCATCACCAGTTGTTTTTTTACGATGTTTTACTTTTTGTTTGGATAGTTCTTCATAATCAAAAATGTAAAGATAATATTTTGTCTAGCATGATCAGATCCCAATGAAAGCCATCATTCGCAGAAGGAAATTGAACAAATCGAATAGCACTGATGGTCATCTTTGTCACTTCCTAAAAATAGTCTTGCTCAATGGTAAAGTTTAAAAAAAGCATAGGTGTCCTACATATGAGTAAACTCTGTATACTTAAATCACATTCCACTGTCCATGTCTTCTATATTTTTATTTTTATATGTGATATTGTAAAGATACCAATATGTTGTTTTCACCTGATCATTTACACCAGGCCATTAGCTTTCTGTTACATCAGTTTGTGGTTGTAGCTCTCTTTTCCATTTTGAACATATCCATTATCAGCCACCAGCATTTGAGTAATTTTAGCTTGTGTCTGATTTTCATTAAATTTATTTTTTTCCCTAATTCATTTTACAGATTTTATTCTAACCTGTTCTCTTACTCATATTTCAATTCCTATCCAAAGGGCACTAGACATGGAATAGGCAACAAGTACATTAATTATGTCACATCATGTTAGAATGTTAGATAATGGAAGAGGCGGATGCATTAAATCACATACACAAAACACCTGTCTACTGGATTTCATTTTAACATAGCATTGTATAGAAAAAAGTCGTAATATTTAGATACTAATTTCAATAAAAAATGCTAGAAAATGTATGTGTGATTCATATGTATAACAATAAATAATGAAATTATATTTCATTTGATATTATCATTGTATACTATAGGTAATTTTTCAATTTTTAGTTTTCTCAAAAGATGCAACTGTGTTTATGTCTGCTTTTTGTACTTAGAATCTAATTGGGAATATATAATGAAATTGTTACAAGTACATTGTATTGTGAAAATTCTAATTGTTAAAAACATGAGAATCATCAATAAATTTGTACATAAGGATATTCTTACTGTACACCATCATCATTAAATCAAGTAGAGGCAAACCTGGCATCCATATGTAATTTTTTATTTAGAACGGATTTACTTACCAATTTTCCAAGTCATTAATTTAATCATTGTATGGTTGTATCTGAAAGTGAGTATGGTTATAATTTTCACATTCTGGGTTGGTTAAAAGTGGTTTGGTATATTATTAGTGTACCATTGCTAGTGAAATCACTTGTTTCTTAGCTTGTATTTTCTAAAGAGATGACACATGACACACGGCAATCGTTGGCGCTAATGGTAGTAGTTTCATAAGCTTTGCCTAGCATCTGATCGGTATGAAAATGATCCAAGAGCACTCTTGCTTCCTGCTCGCCAGCGCGAAATCTGGATGTTACCACATTTAAAAAGCATTGGAACAAACCATCATGCATACGACAGTTTGATGCATGACAAAATGCTTGATCAGAAAATAGGCGTTAAAGTCTAAGAACAAATTAGATGAAACTTTATTTCTGAACACAACTGATATGTATCTTTTTGACTGGTAATTATTTATGGTTGAATTTGAAACCAAATCCAAATAGTTATGATTTTACTATTAGCAAAGGTATTAATTTTGCCACTTCACATTAGCCTCTGAAGTATGGATCATGAAATTTGAACTTTGTTGCAAGAAAAATGTTGGAAAAAAATGTCACTCAAGGTCGGAATGCAAGAAAGGTGGAAAGTTGCGTACACAGAGCAGCTTCAATAATAACTCATAAATCAGAAGATAATCATGTATATATTGTCTAGTCATTGTGTGAAAAGTATTTTATTGTAACTTATTTTTCACTTATATTCTATGAATTAATATTGGGAAATGCTCTGACCTTTCTTTGTAAATTTGATCAACTTTATGAATTTAAAGTATTTATTGGATACCAATAGAAACCAATGTTAATACCATTTTGGCAAGACTTTGGTATTAACATTGGTTTCTATTGGTATCCAATAAATTCTTTAAATCATGAATAAAGAAACCCAGGATGAATCAAACATACATTCAGTTAACTTCATGAATATAATGAGAGAACTTATGCTTCTGGAAGTTAGAAGATGTCTGAGCGTAATGTGTTTTCAAGGTGAGAATGCATGAGCTCAAACTGACAAACTCTCATGCTGTATGAAGGTGGAAACTTGACTGTGGAAAATGTCAAAACTTCAATAATAGTTCATAAATCATTTTGTAGTCATATATTGTCAAAAGTCAATGGGTATTATTGAAACAACTATACCGTTATCAATGTGGTAGATGAGCAGTTTGAAGGTCACTGTACATGCTTATGGCAGAGTGAAGTGGAAACTCATTGCAAAATTATCATTATTCACAAAGAATCTATCAGATTTAATTCATAGAAAATATATTTTTCTTAACATATGGAATTAAAATTTATCCACTTACATGTAGGGTTGGGAAACTACTATTTTTTAACATTAAAAGGAAATTGATCTAAGTTTTAATGATGATGATGATGGAAATTTGTGAATTAAGTATTAAACAAAAACTAAGGTAAATTAGAAAGAAAATGATTTCGCTTTCTTCTAGTATAGCATGGAATAAGTCATCTAGAAGTGTGCAGGTGTCAGGCTTGCCGCAAGTGTTGTCATAACACTCATAAATAACTATACAACCAGTCAGATATTACAATCATGGTTAAACGTAATGTGGTTGCTGCTGAAAATGAGCTTGCAATTTCTAAAATGAATAAAGATGGGTTTGTAACAAAATTTAACATCCATTCATTTGACATCTACCTGTTTATTAAATTAAAATAAATATATGCCCAAGTTACCAAGTAAAGTTATTTCTGTGTCCATCTGATAGCTCCTGATATCCAACTCACGTGCTTCTATTATTCATCAGGAATGTAGATAAAAAACAGTTGCTTATTGTCATATTTCATGGAGTTGATCATATTTCTCTGTGATAGAAACACGTGTTGTATACATTATCATAGGCTGTAATGATAACGCAAAGTTCCAAGACATTATGTTTTATGTCGTTGCTTAACATTATAAAGTGCAAGATGAGTTGACTTTCTTAAGGTGCGCAACAGAGCACGCTAAAATTCATAGAAAAGTAGCAATTTCTTGTACAAATATTAATATACATTATTTATCAAGAAATTATATGTGTATCTGCTTTTTGTCTTAAAAATCGTTCTTAATCAGCAATGCTTCATGGGTCTGAGTTACACTTACATGGGCAGCATCCTCTAGTACTGTAAATCGCATGAGAAGAAATGACAGCTATGATCCTCTGGTTGTGTGGTGTGAAGCCTAAAAATGATACCAGTCCAGATAGCTTTCTACAGAAATTATGCTTCGTAAAGGGAGACTGAGATGGCTAGGTCATGTTAAATGAAGCTCTAGCTGGATTAGCAAAGTTAGTGTTTAATCTAATGACACAGCGACGAGGCGACAGGCAATTTTCCCCATCACATATATGTATAGCAAGCAACGAGCGACATTGCTCTGGCGAGTTTTTCGTTCATGTAGGCCATTGTAGGGGAAATATTGCCTGATTGTCACTGTGACATCATGCTGCTACATCGCTTCGTCGCTTACATGTACATGTGAACAGTACAGTTCAAATATGATATGAATGAAAACATCTTGTGGCTAGGTCACTTCATGTCTTACGATATTGCTATGTTGCATGCATGTGAACATATATCATAATATCACTACGTCGTCTTATCCCCAGTGAACATTCACTAAGGAAACTTGAAATAGAAGGAAGGAAAGGAAAGGGAAGACCAAAACAGACTTCGGATACAGTCGTGCAGAAGATCGGGCACACTTGGGTATGGGTCTGATAGATCTTGGTGATCGAAAGGCTTGGAGAGGATGGTTGATATGTAAACTGGGCAGCCAGGCCGAGGCCACACCCTTTGAATTTGGAATAATTAAGGGCTGCTCAAATAAACTTAGGATTTGAATGAATGATTGATTCATTGATTGCTATGATGCAAACTTTCTCAAATATATCATTCCATTGATACATTTACATGCGTTCAACTTTCACAAACATCTTAACGTTTTTACTGTATGTGTGCAAAACTTAACAATGAGTTTGAGTGTTTCAAGAGTGCAATGTGATTTGAGTTGAGTTTTCTAGAGTAAAAGGTGATTTAAAGTCAGCCCAGTTAAAGGGATTGATAAAAATCTAGTGTGCCATATTTGCTTTTTAACTTGTGTGTTGTCGCTGTTTTTTACCATCCTAATGAGATTTTAGATATAGCTAAACTATTGATACTTTTGTGAGTTGAAGAAAGGAAAATTGCACAGCTTTCAATTGATCTACTGTTGCTTTCTCTCACAGAGAGTCATTAAGATATGGGCTGTAACAGGTGTAAACACAAATCCACGTGTGCAGCAAAGAATTGAAGATCATAATCGCAAAATAACCTGATTCATTACGTAATCGCAATCACACAAAATTGATTTGATATATGGATAGTTATCACTGTGAACGATCAACAATGTTTACGAATTGCAGCGGAGAAAAGCAGTTCACATATTGTGATGATAATCTTAAGAATAATAATGGTTAATGTAAGAAATGGCCAACATCTGCATAGAGACATGTATTTTGGGCTGAGGAAGTTCTAAATGCAGGTCCTGCATTGTGAGTCTAAAATATCAAAATCTGTCAGTCAATGCTTGTTGTTATATGATTATTACATTTCATGTGTTGGTCATTGTGTTTTTTTCTCATTCAAACAAAAAACAAACAAACTACAATTTAAGGTTTTTAAATAGTCATCAAATTAAAGAAAACGCACGTGTTCATTCACAGAGATGTGAACTTACGGGAAATAACCCGTAATTTTCGTTTTTTGAGGTCTGAAAAATCATTACGTCCGGGCTATTGGTTTATTACAGGATTCCAATAGTTTCATAGAAAATATACACTTTTCCTTGAAATATCGAGTCCGCGGCCGATTTGACAGACATTGGCCCTTCAATGTGACCTCGATTTCATAAAAACGAAAGTAGCTTTGGCTGGATCACGCCAGTAATTAATGGTGCATGTGGAAAATGTGTTTTCGTGCTGTTATTTTTGCGTTGCGATAAATACGTGTATAGTTGGGTGCCGATCACTGCATTTTCAAAAATGGCGACTGGTTTCACAGTTTAGCAAATTTTTACTTAAATTATTTCATATTACGAGATAAACAGCGATTATCAGCAGTCATAAAATGTATTTGTACCACGGACGTGTGATTTATAATACATGTACTTGACGGCAGTTATGGCCGGGCTGTGTCAGTGTCGAAGTCTTCTGCTCTTCACAAAAAGATATTGAATCAGAACTTAGTGTACAGACTACAGTGCCAGGGGGATGGGTTTGGGGTTGTTACATGGTGTACATGTAAGTATAGATGTGTATGGATGTTACAGTGGCAGAATAATTAAGCCTTGTAAAATGAGAGGAGTGTCAAGACGACCATCACACAGACATATGCTAAATATATGGGGTAAGTATAAAACCATCAAATACTTAGTTATTTTAATAATCACTATACGAATAGTATTTGAATTAATATTTTCTTATATTTTTATTGTCATTTTAAGTATGTACTAAACCGTAAAACATTAAGATTTTATTAAGATTTTTCTCATTTTTTATTAAGATTTTTACTGGAAAATTAAGATTTTTCAAGGTTCAGATTAAGATTTTATGTGGTGATAGGTTCACATCTCTGCATTCAACTTTGAAATACATGTACAAAGAAATTTTCAAAAAGGAGCTTTTTGTATTTAGAATTACCAATAATAAATCCATATGAGCAAATGGACTCACAACACAGACACATTTGTCCAGCCACTTTCTGTTATTAACCTAACTGTTTTCTTCCATGAATTATTGTGTTTTCACCTTTAGTACAATGAGTTGTCTATTCTTTGTCACAAAAATTGTCAATCATGTTTTGCTTTTACATTTGCCAGCGGATATTGATGGTCAAGACTTGCAACTAATTTGTTATATTAGTTTTGTGACACCTGGGTTTGTACAATATAGGCTGAATTATACTGGATTATTTTCAACAGATGTTTGTTGTAAAATCCACAAGGTGGTTCTGTTTCTCCTAGCTGACCTGACCCTTGGCCAGTCACTCACAATCAGAACTGACCCCAAGATTACTGCCCACAGCCTCAAACTGACCCTCAAACAGCTCCATCTTATGTTCAATTCTAAAACAAAAAATAATGACAAAATATAGTCTTTCTCTATTTGAGAAATTCAAATGCTTGTTTTATTATTATGACTGTTCAATTGTATGATGTAAAATGACCACTAGTGACCTAAATGACCAGTAACAATAGTTGTCCCTGTCTCTGGAAACCCAACACTTGACTCAGAGACTGGATTTGTTAACCTTCAGAGCAGGTGTTTGCAACAATAATAAAAGAAATGGTGTATGGTGTCTAAAAAAATTGTTTATAGTGCCCAAGTAAGCTCATTCTGGCTGCATGACAATAATGAGATGGCGGATTTGATTTGTTTTTGCCATCACTTTGGTTGGTGCAAAGGACACCAGATGAGATTGAGCATGTGTCTCGATGAAACAGTAACTTCTATACCCAGTTAAAAGAATTGTTATTCTTTCGTTTAGATTGAAAAGCATATTGTTTAATTGGGACTTACATCAATTTGGTCAGTCATTTTGTAATTTGCTAACTTTTATTTGCTGAATGATAATTAATGTTATAACTTAAATTCTCTAGGTTCTGCTGGTGCGTTTAAAGAAAAGCAGATAATTTGTGTCGTAGATGTTCAATACAGCTAATAACATGCTTAAGTATATTTGCCTTGAGTGTTCAGCATCTTTGAATGATTAACAATTATTTTCATCTTGTAAATGCCATTTTTGAATAGAGGTACATTTAATTATTTGACATAGTGAAGCTAAACAAAAGTTGCTAAATTATCACAATGCACTATAAAAAAGCATAACGCATGGGCCTCACATATATCACCTACCTATTCACAGAACAAAGCAGAATGCTCATCACTTAACCTTATCTCCAGGCTCACAGGCGGAACACTAGTCATACATTGCACATTGTCTTTAATAGGGCATTTTCTTCCTACAACTTGCAAGGAGGAATATGTTTCTAAATGATTGGTATTTATCCTTTTCTTTTAACAGATAATTATACAGATATATAGTGGATCGGTTCTCATTGATCTATTATGCTATTTGATTCAACAAAGATGAGTATCTTCATCAGGTAAAGATGTTGTGCAGCAAATGATGCTCATGTTGGGCTTATTTATAAAGAAACACATTTCACTACAGGTAAATGTTTTCTTTGAACACTAAAAAACAAGTGTTCTATTGACTAAAATAATTTATCAGTGAGTTCTTTTGACGTATGTTATGTATCTAACTTGCTGGCAAGAATGTCTTATTTTATTGTAAAATATTTTAAGTTCTATCATTTTTTCAGACTTCTGCACCAAAGTAGAAGTAGTTGCATCACATTTTGAGCCTCCGGTGAGTAGTAAATTTGAATTTCATTTTCTTAGAGTAAATAATGTTAAATATTGTATTTTTTATATAATTACTCAAATGAAATGATAATTTGACGCAAACATGGTCATTTAATCAGATTCTTTAAATTGTTAAAAGACACTTGAAAAGATTAAGTGTAATGATATGGTTCTGATATCTTTGAAAGTTCCAGGGATGAAAATCTTAACAACAGAACTCCATTTGTCACTTCTCCATTGTTTTTTGCCCACATCTTCTCAGTCTGTTCTCCAATCGTGCGTTGTTTGATGTGAGATAACAACGTCTTGCACAAATGACACGATTTATAGAATGCCGTATTTTTAGTGGTAAAAACGGCGTCTCTATCAGCACAGCTTACAAATGCCATTGTTTGTGCTAATGGCAAAACAAAGTCACAGAGACTCGCCAGTCAAAGATCCGTGATGTCTGGAACAATGATGGAGTGAAATACAGAGATGGATTGGTGCGAAGAGATAAAAAGTGTTGTTCAGAAGATGTTTTTTATGGACGGATCCTTATATCATGTGTTCCATCCTTAGCAAGCTTTTCTGTCACTTAATGCGTAAGAGAATTATGATATTTGAGGTAGGGATACAAGTAGATAGAATAGGTCCCAAGGGAAGAAAAATTGTTAATTCTAAAGTTTATAAATTACTAACTAGGATCTGAGGATCGCGTTTCGGGTATTTTTTCACCAAAATTATATTTGAATTTTTTATTCATTTAACTGCTGTTAGCTGACAATTATTAGGATTATATTGATGTCAGTAGAAACAATGTGATTTTATAAACAATGTAAGTTGTGTTTTGTTTTTACCAATGGCAATCATCTATGAAATTTAAGGCATAATGCACTATGGTTGAAATCTTCAATTCCATGAGCAATAAAAACATATGTAAACCTGACTTCTGCTGATTGTAATAATATATATCGATGAAAAGCATTCTTTGCCTTTGCCTTTTGTACATCGCCGATAAAGAAAAAATAAGCACAATCAATTCTAGCTGTTGTCGAGTTAATTTTGCGTCAATAAAACATTTTGTGTGGGACAATGTTGAAATGAACAATCCATAAAAGAACACAGTGTTTGTTCTCCTTCTATAACAGGTGCTCGATATGTGACTTTCGCTGATCAATTCTTTATGGAGGTTTTAATTAAATGTTTTGTGACTCAGCGGCACAGCAAGCGGAGTCTGTGCCGTGATGTTTTCTCAGTGTGGAGCTCCGTTGTTGTCATTGTCACCATGACAATTGATAAGCAATTGTGTTGAAGAATGCTGCCACTAGTTTTATTTCTAGATTGGGATGTTGAAGTATGTTTCATCGCTTTTTTGTTTTTATGTGTTTTGATTTAGTGTGTTTAAAAAAAGGTTTGATTGAATTTGAAATAAATAATGAAGACTGGCTGTCTAGTGTGGTAAAATATAGTCCTGAATTATAGTTGTGATACATTACTGCCAAACAAGAAAAATATGTTGTAATGACTACTTGCAATTTATTTAACATCATTACTTTATGAATGATCATGTCAAGGTTAATGGTAAATTATGAAAAAATACTCAATGTATATGAGTTTGTTTTTTCTTTGAATCTGTGTTTACGCCCTGCTAGAGTGATTACCTGCCCGCTAGAGTCAAGATAGCCCCTATAGAGTGACAATTGATTCACCACCTTGAACATTTTGATGATAGAGTGTTAAAGATGTTATTACTTGATCTATATGGACCTATTGTAAGTTGCCAATCAATGCCCTAATTGATATACATATATTAACCATACATCTTGAACTTCTATTAGCCGGAATGAATGGTTGTGGCTCTAACTGACTGTAAGAGTGGTACATTGTCTACTCTGGGTGGCCTATTTTAGATGTAACTTTATTAAAAAATAATTAAACCTTTTACAATTCAACTCTCAATGTTTATTCAATTTATTAGTCACATTATATGATATTGATATGTAAATTAGTCATGAACACCTATTCGTAATACCTACAATGACAACATAAATGTGATCCTGTCACAAGTGATGAAGATACTAGAAAAAAGCTGCCGATTTAGGCACCTAATTGAATCAAGAGGTACAACGCATGCTATTACAATTGCAATGCTGTCATGCCGTAAAAAAGTCAACAAGCTTCGTCCATTTATTGTTGCATGTTTCGCGACGTAACTAGCTAGCTCATGGGGAAAGTTGCATTGTTACTAAGTCAGATTGTTTCATGATATTGTGAAATGCCAAGGTATCAATGTTATTTGATAGGTTCGCATTATACGGGTCACATTGTCACATCGTTTTTTGTCATTGATTGTCAATTAGATTTTGTTATTTGAATATTATCATTCACTGGAATTATCATGCATACATGTATTTGCTCTGGATTTTTCACTGAAAATCCAAGTGAGAGTCAGTGGTTGAATTGTTATTTTTAGATTTCAAGTCACAGATCTATTGAGTCAATAATGTAATAATCAGTGATTGATACTGACTAAACTATTGTACAAGCAAATGATAAATATAAGCTGTTCATCATTGGAACATGACATTTGCTTTTGTACACGTTTGGTTACATTTTGCTCATGTGGCAAAGTACAGTATATGGAATCAAAAGTTTGAGTAGAAGGCTGAAAGGACGAATAAATGCTTGTGGTGGTTGTTGAGAAAACCAGTGACACCGTAATGAGTTAGTTGCTTCTACGTGGTACATGTACTTTCACATTAAATAGGTACCATTCATATATAGATAAAACATTGTCTTGGTGATTATGCATAATGATATGAATATGCATGAAGTAATTTATGCGTCATGATTTGAAAAAGTTAAATAGAATAAAAGCAATATCAACTAGATCAAAAGTGTTCAAAGAATACGGCGTCGCTAGAACAACGTTGATTTATGGGCAATGAAGATATATACTGAAACGATGTATACTTAAAAATTAAGAACTTTATGAATTTCAGGAGAAAACCGCAGAATGAATTTACAGCAGTGATCAATCTTCAGTGAAATATATTGCTCTGTGTGTTGCATAATAATCAATAATAGTTTCAAAGCTATGATGTATGTAAGTACAGTGAACTAAAATAAAAGTAATTGTGTCATTGTTCATATTCATTCATATTCAAAGATGTTTACTAAAAGTACACAATTACAATGTATGTTATCAACACAAATAGCCATTGTCTAATCAATACGGCTCCTCCTCCTGTATAGCAGCAAACAGCAAACCACACCAAGTAGACTTTGCTGCTTGGTTGGAATATTGATTTTTTCCTGCTGATTTAAGTGCATTAAATACCAGTAAAAATGTCATAAATGGCTTTGTAGAAATCACAATTTAATTGGCAAAGTGCCCAAAATCGAATCAGTTCTGTGTCATTCCATACCTCATAGTTGTGTTAAGTTTGAACGAAATTGGTTCATTGGTAAAAGCTCTTGCTTGTCCTGAGACACATACATACATACAAACAAATGAAACATAAGGCTTTCGCTTCAGCGGCTGAAGCTACGCACACAATGACCTCTCACACGTGACTGTGTGTTAATGTTTAAAGTTGGTTTCAAAGATACTGATACATGCATCTTTGCATTGTCATAGAGTAATTGTACTCCGGCATAGATTCATGTGATAATTATCTTCGTTCATTAAATGAGTTTTGATAATAGTGAACAATAGTATAAGTTTATTACTTGCCATACAATTACTATTGTGTTCTATTATTCTCGTTGCTAATGAGCGTACATGATCAATCAATGATTTCTGTTGTTGATTATTTGTCAACCGGTTTATATTGATGGATTAGAAACTTATTTAGATGAAAGTGGGAATATCAGTGTAAGATAGCATCCAGTCAAGCGCTTTCTCAGTCATTTGATCCCCTTTCATTGTAATGATCCTTTAGTACAAAATTGAGCACATTTCTCAAACATTTAATGAGTCAGCTTTGTTAAGCAGCTATTAACTTGTTTATTTTGACAGATTATATAATTAGAATGACGATTGTCAAAGATAATCCAGATTTTCTCATGGTTTCACCCTCTGTTGTGGATTTATAATCGTTACATGATATGTTGTCATTGTAGTTATCTATTTATTCTACACTTTTTTACTTAAGGGTCTCACACCTTTACATTGTCATACAACTATTAACTAAAGCCTATCAAAGATTATCAGGGTCTTTAATCATTATCAGATTAGACCATAATAAAGTGAGTAAAGACTTAGAAGTCATCTGATCACCCATATTGTTCAATGGCCTCTTTGATTGCAAAAACTGTTAAATTGTTTACTTTGATAGATTGATATTTAGCATGGATGGTAAGTTGAATATCATAGATTGTAACAGATAAGAAAACTAAGTAGCATGCATATACAATAAATTCTCACTAGTCTGGATCAAATGGTTATTATCCTTGTTAAATTGAGTGTCGATTTTCCCCCACAATGTCGTACATCTGCTGAGTTGCTTTCATTGATTTATGGCTATTTGGTATACACATGTACAGTACTGATCGTGCTGAATGTGAATAGCCATTCTGTACTTCATATTTTCCCATTTTCTCTAAGAGGCATTGTTTTAAAAGCATAAGGTATTTAAATTGCAAGAATGATTCGTCTATCCACAAAGCAAGGTTCTGATTCTGACCAATTCAACATTAATTGTGAGGTGTCCTGAGTTGTGTGCGCTTTAACTACTACATTCACATTTATGTCATTGTCGGCACTGTTTTATGAGTGCCTTTTGTGTGGGGTAAAGCGTTGCCGCTGTAACCCTGATGTACCATCGGGAATAACGGCCGAATAAGCGGCTCATTTGCATACAACAGCCGTAATTAACATGAAGAAACGGGCAGCCTGCATGCCAGCCGTCTCTACAGCCATTCAGCTGCAAAAGATACGTGCATTTTATTGTTGTGTTACTCTTCGACAAACTCTATTGTGGGAACTGTTAATGAAGACGCGACATGAAACTTGAATTACAACTCAGTTTGGGCTAATATCATGTTGTAGCTTCATTTGGAACTGTGACTGAGGAGATTTTTACAAGTTAACTATCAAAAAATTAATTATATGTGCTAATTTTGATAAAAAGTCAAATTCTTTGTCATAAATGTAAATGATTTGAAATCCTTATAATTTAAAATGCACTTCATACATGTACTCGACTTTTTCTCTTTGAACTTTGCCAGTTTCATAAAACCCTGGGTGGTTATGTTTGACATGATTATAAAAAATGGCACAGTAATTTTTTAATTTTGCCTGGTTAAATTGTTTTCTGTAACTTGAACTATATTTTAGAAATATTAGTATTTGAAAACAATGGTGTCTTTGTTAAATGAACAATAATGTTTCGTCTAAGATAGCATATCTGTACAAAAAGTTAGGTAATATTGCATGGTACCACAGTGTGGAAGTTGAGTAATTTTGTATTAAATGTCAATTTTTAATAGATATGAAATTTCTTATGGATAAACAAAAATAAAAGCAAACCACATATCTGTGATGAAAAAGTGGACCATAATGCTACAAATCATCTCCCCATAAAAAGTTATAATTTAAAAAGTTCAGCCAACTGAAAGTAGGTGCCTCGCCAATGACAGGCATCTAAAGTTCAATTGAGGAATCATAATACACAAAGTGTTTACAATGGCTACTAATTTGGTTAAAAGCTGTGCCTAGATTTCTATAACACTTATTTTCTCAGTTATAAAGAACACAAGAACTATCAAAATATACCATGATACATATTGGTCTATGCAATGAGAGAAGTTCCATTGTATTCCTGTTAAAGCATAGACCTGTGTAATATAGATAACCACCAGAGGCTTTGACTTTCCCATCCTACTACTGTACTTTATTGTGCTAAGTCAACAATTGGCAGTTGTAACAACATAACAGAGTCAATCTTCGCACAATGCTAATAACTTGGCCTCTTCATATGGTGTTTATGTTATGTTAAAAGTTTCATAAAGTAAATCATTTATTCCAAACACGAACAATCTGCAGTGACCATTCACCTAAATGATGCAAAATGAAATAAAAATTCATTGAACAACCCATAACAACACACACTGAGTATGGCATACACCCCACCCCATTCAACACACTCAAAACGAAACCCAAAAAATCATTTACAATGAACTTTTGAACACAGGCAATGCGTCACACATCTATTGGAATCCTAATGAATAAAACCCAATACAAAAGCTTGCAAAGACCGACTGCACCACGAGCGATCTGTACAAAGCCGGTGTGGCGTTTGATCGTGGCCTTTATATGGCGAGCGGCGCGTGATGAACAATGTTAATAAGAGAGGGCGCTGATCTGCATGTACAAAGGTGCGAGTAATTACGTGATAGAGGCACACCTGAGGCCAGCACTATTGTTGTCTGGGTGTGGCACAGGTCGGAATGGAGAGGGAGGTCAGTGGATCGTGAACCTGAGCTGACTGTCATAGATCATGATCAAGGGTTATTACCCTTGAGATAACTGACGGAAAAGACTGTGCTCTGTTTTAATTGTGATTTTGGTGAATAGCATAATTTAACAGAAACTTGTGGGTTTGTTAAATTTGTATTGCACTGGAAGTCCGCAATTTTTAAGTTTGTTCTTTGATGAAATATTATTTTTAATTCACTTGATTGTTTTTTTATATTTATTGTTAGGGACGAAGACAGCCATCCTTCTTTTATCATAGAAGCGTAACCTTTTCCTCTGATCATAAAGCTATGTAATGAGCGTCATTTTGTGTGTTGTTCATCTCTTTATCATCCACAATGCGCCGAGTCATTGTTCGTTATCGGGGAAAGTAATCAGTGCTGCCACCTGCTCCATGATCACAATACCAGTGGATTACTAACTAGTCCTGGTTTCATATAGGAAACCCTTGTCTGAAATAGTAGAATCCTTAGAAATCAAATATGGATTGATACTATTGAACAAGAAAGAAATTAACTAAAGAACATCATTTACAATAATACGAGATAATCAATTTTGATTTTTTTTTGCTGTATTTTACACTACATGTGCATTGCGCAATACAGGTCCGATTGTCCGCAAATCTCTTATACAAAAATGCAGGTCATCCAAGACTTTCACTCAAATGTTTTTATATTTTGGCTGGAATTTGTTAGTGTTGCTTTTTTTCTTGCTTTCCCTGTTTTGAGAACTACATTTGAAATTTTGAATTATGATGTTTATATTTAGATTAACATGCTTAGTCAAAGTTAAAATATGCATATATTTAAATATCTATATACTTTCATGTAATGTATGAGAATATTCCAGCTGTCTGGAGGTCATGTATCTTTTCCAGGATGTCCAGAAAATCTGTCTTGTACAGTAAAATGTATAATAGTTTTTCATTCAGTACTATATTGTACATTTATAGTTATTTCAATACTGTGGTATTGAAATTAAAATTCATTTTGAATAGATATTGTATCAAAGAATTGAATAATAATTATATGAAATATTTTTTTAAACTATCAACGTGCCTTGACATTCAGCTGTAATGTGTGACAGTGAAGATAGTTATATTACTCTACATACATGTATTATCACACAATGGCATTGGATGTGCTTATTTCATTAGTCCCGATACCCACATCACACACATTTTCTTTGGTCACAGGTGCTCTTTTGTCGACCAATCACGGTTGAGGGATATTGTTGGCGAGTTGGCTGTTATATTTAGGCATACGTTGTACCTTCACTTTGATCTGAATTTGTCTCACCAACATGGGTGCAGTCTTTTCTATATCGATGAAAATGTTTAGGTGTTTTGAGTGTACATATGGTTAGTGAGTCCATCTCATTGTATGATCCTGTCCGAACTCCATAAAAATGAACTATGTGTACGAGTTGATGCAAGGGTTGTTTTCTGAAGGATCAAAATTATCTATAACAATGGGGCAAGAACAAACATTTTTTTTCAAAGGGGCATACTTATTTCAAATGAGTCCTGATAATATGCGTTCTTGTTCTACATGTACATATGTTAAATTTATTCCTGTACATTTTTGCAGAAGACATAGTTGAACATATTTTGTTGTGCGATTTGTTTTTATTGCATGCAATTTTGTTAGTTAGAGGTTGATTACATACATGCATACAGTACGGATATCGGAAGAAGGATATAAAAGAAAGATTTCGACAATTACGCTACGATTTCTTACGTTTTTTCCTATTTCTTTCGTTTTGTTTCTATACTGTATATGAATCCTGTTCAGTTCTTCATTGTTTTGAGTACACTGGAGTTTGGCTGGTTTAATTTTCTTCATTTCTTTTTTGGACTGATACCTAAAACAAGTAGTGTTTATCATGTTTTCATGAGCCATGTTTTATGATTTACATTTAGCTTTCAGTGTCTATAACAATAATTGAAGACAACTTCTATTTCCAAAATCATAAATA
The DNA here is from genome assembly GCA_019095985.1 of Streblospio benedicti. Taxonomy (NCBI): domain Eukaryota; kingdom Metazoa; phylum Annelida; class Polychaeta; order Spionida; family Spionidae; genus Streblospio; species Streblospio benedicti. The sequence continues at coordinate 38,004,675 of CM032663.1, read as the reverse complement.
TGTTCCAAATAAGGGTACAGTACTGATATCGTCAAAAAGATACAGAATCGAAACGAAATTAGAAGAATTGGTGTAAGAAACGTAATAATTCGTAACAATTTGAAACAAAGTTATGGCTATTACTGTTTTCTTGGAACTGCTCAATCACTGAAACTACGATACATACGATTATCAAAATAAACAGAAATAATCAGAATAATTTCTGAGACTTCCACACAATGGCAACCATCTTTCTCTCATAAATATTCGGATTTATTCGGGCGTTCTCGTTTATTCCCGCCACAACGATAGTGCTGGAAGTGCGGACACCGTACAGACACCCAATGAAATATTCTTTTTATCACAGGAACCTCCATAAAATGTGTAATATAAGTGGAACAATCTGAATAAACGTAATTTCAGGCGAGTTATGAAAAAGCCGGAAGCTACAGAACCTTTTTACGTTCGTAATAGACGCAACAATGACAAGAATTGGGGAAAAAACGTAAAGAATCGTAGCGTAATTCTCAAACGTTTTCTTCTTTATCCTACTGACGGTGTCAGTACTGTACATGTATGTACATGTGCTTGGTGAGCTAACATTGTGTCTTTCACTCCATATGCATCACTAAACTAACAGGAGGGTGTAGACATATTCCGCATCACTAAACCTCAACAATACCAAATCATGCACTCTATGTGAGCCCAATTGTGTTACACATTGTTTCCACTCATTATATCACAGGCTCAATACACCTGTGTCCTCCACTCAAATCTCTCTCAATCAGCCCCTATTCTTTTAGAGTTTCTCAATCTTTCAAACATAGTTGCAGGATTAATTTGTAGTTAAAAAATCTATGTGCATGGGTAAGTCTGTTACTAGAAAAATCATGGCTAGACGTTTTAGCCTTTTAACAAATAAATATCATGACCAACTGATCAATTTTATTCTTGACCAATCCCATACAGTATCTTAATCAGGATAAGATCCTAGAGCTCTATTGGCCTGGCTGATTGGCTACTCTTATGATTACATAACACCATTGTCAGCTAGCCTGTGGACTTGTCCAGATTCTTGTATTAACAATGATTAGCTTTCACATGGCTAGACCACTCCCACATTAGATCACCAATTAATCACACAACATTCTTACATTTTATGAAAAAGTTCAATGATTTTACCTTTGTGATGAAAATTATTAAGATAACTTCAGTAATTAGAATAACATGAAATCTTATTGATATGTGTTAGTAGCTTAGCATATATTTTTGAACATACGTTACAGGCAGTCAACCTTGACACTCTAAAACGTGCATCATTATAAGTTTGAAAATTTCTCGTGTTACATAATAGAGAAGTGATAGACTATGCTGTAGCTCCTCAATTGTGAGTTTGATTGGTCACCCTGGTCACCAACTACTCAACTCTCGATGGTCAGGTGACCTCAGGTCTCACAATCCCATGCCTCATTAACCTGTTATGTGCCTTGTTTCCTCCTCTGTTATGTAAATTTCATGTTAGCTCTGCTGGGTTGCAGCAAAACTCCAGCGAGGGCATATCTATCAACGCCTACAATTAGCATGAGCAACCTTAAGTGAAGGTCCAACTATAATGCTAATTTTTGTTTTTAATTTGTTTGTCACTGTTATTACCATCCAGAGTTATGAAAAGCAAGTTTTCGAGCAATGATTTGAAGACTGCACCTTCCAAATGCCATTGTATATTCCTCTCATAGAATGTAGCATGTGTAACTTACTAAACAGAAGTGATAGTAACCACCGTTACAGCTGGGTAGAGTGGTTGTTAATTAGCAGCCTGATTAAGCTGTCGGCTCGTTTGTAAGCTCTTCTCACAGCTGAGTGGATGGATTGTGTAATGAGCCTGAGGTCAGATTACTGAGAGGCGAGGCTACCATTGTAACAAGTGGCCATGATCAGGTGTTTGATCACCAACCACTCATTGTCTGGTGGGCAGATTAAGACATTCTTTGAAAATTACCATTGTAACTAATGCCATGATGATGAGAGCCTCAGGTCAGCTTATTGTTCTTAGGCTGGATAATGACTGAAAGTTGTTGGTCAGGTGTTTGATGAAGGATGATGTATTGTGATTATGAAAACACAGTGATGAGTACTCATTTCATCAGGAATCTCAGGATTTTAAAGTGTCTACCTTTGTAGACAGTGAACGAAAATGTACTCAGCATCTTAAGTAGAGTAAGGTACATGTGTAAGTGGAGGTAACTCATCATTATATTGAAAGCTATGACTCAATGTCTAATTATTATAGCATGTAATGAACGATTGGAAGACGATGATTATTAGGCATTAGGTGTGGAAATGACTCAACTCTATTTGAGCTTCATTTTTGAAAGTGAGCAATAAAGCAATAATTACTGTTGCAGAGTAAAGGGATTTGTAATTTGATACATGTAAGATGAGTTTGTATATATTGTAATCTATTGTGCACTGGTATCTTCGGATTACCCCACAGAGTTGTTGTATGCAAGACTGAGTTATGTATGCTTCATTTGATTGTTAAATAAGTAGGGAGATTAACTAAATGGAAGGAGGATCAGGTTAATATATGTTCTGACATAATTACTGGGAACAGTGCACTTAAGTTACTAGCATTTCTTGCAATGCATTGCAGGAATGCATCTATGCGTCTGTCACAACCCTGGAGTTGTAATGTCATGAGGAATGAATGAATTATGGACATACATGTAAATACGTTTTTATACAGAAGAATTTAAAAACATTTCTATAAACGATTGATATTTATAATGCCAAAAACACCTTGTTTGTTTGTTATAGGCAGTCAATTCTTGTGTTAGATTACAAATTACAGTTACATTACAAAGCAGATGATAATTCTATATTATGTGATTATGGTCATGTGGTGTGTATACAAACTAATTACCAGTTGAACTGAGCCATTGTCATATCTTATGGTACTTCATTGGTAAATTGAGGAAAGTTTTAGGAGAAAGTGGAGCATTGAGGAATAAATTTTGACATTCTTTTATATGTATTTATATGTATTTACTGCAAGTAAAGCAGATAAAGCTTAATGATTACGAACCATATTTACAAACACAAACAATTTATAAACAGTTTATAACAGAATCATTGTTTTAAACATAATTTACAAAGCATTCACGTCAATACTAACTTTCAGATTCCTCACTTAGGTGTAACAAACAGTGCTTCCTACTTTGTTTTGGGGAGCACACGAATGAAATGAGATAATGACATAATGGCCTCATGTGTTTCTGGTTCCGGCGGCTCAGTGCATTGTGATTAATTGTTAAGGAACGTTTGTCTTCATGCTGTATTAATCAATGATCAAGGGCATGAGGGATTAAACGACCATAATGGAAGACTGGATTTTATTTCTATTATAGATGCTGGTTTTCAAAAATTTGAAAATGTTAAGTCTGCTGCTCCTCACTAGAAAATTTTTGGGGAACAAAAATTTAGTAAAGAGTGATTATCAGTGATATAGGAACATAATGAATATAACCTATCATTACTAAAAGAATTTCAAACAAGTTAATTTGATTTTTTAATCGTGAATTTTAGTTAATAAATGTGTTTACTTCTTGGTATAATGTGTTTGTAATTATCTGACAATGCAAAAGGATGTGTTCTGTTTCTTCAAACAAGCAGACAGAATGGCCATAATGAAATAATGGCTCAATTGATCGTGTTCAACACAGTTCACTCGCGTTTAGGGGTTTGAAGCTCAAGCTCAGATGTGGGGACATTAAGTGAAGAGAAAGGCTTTGTGTGTGATGGAACGGGACCTAACAAAATGTGCGCTAATGGGTTAAACAAATAGTTCTAGGCTTATTGTCCATTATACAATGTTTTATCTCTAATGTTTGATTTCGATTTGATTTTACATGTGATAAAACTATAGAAATGCTATAATTTAAAGATTCCAACAGAAACCATTGGGACTCACATTTTGGCGAGACTTTCGCTCTTATCGCAAGAGCTTCTTCAGGGCGAATGACAGTCCTTAGTTTGTCACGTGACCGCCATGGCAGCGGCAGTCACATGACAGCAGTGGCAGGAAAACGAGGGGCAAGTCGTAGCCGGTGTCTTGGTTCATCTCGATGCGCCGTACGCAGATTTCCATGGCTTCCCTGATCTTTCTAAGGATTTCTAAGTCCTCACGTGCCACAATTCTGAAGTCTCTTGGGCTGATGGTATGGCCCGTGTCTCTAATATGATCACCTACATTGGTGGGCACTCTCTTGGGGAAAGATCGTAGAAAGATCGTAAAAAGATCAGGGAAGCCGTGGAAATCAGCGTACGGCACCCCGAGATGAACTGAGACACCGGCTACGACCTGCCTCCCATTTTCCTGCCACTGCTGTCATGTGACTGCCGCCACCATGGCTGTCACATGACAAACTAAGGACTGTCATTCAGCCTGAAGAAGCTCTTGCGATAAAAGCGAAAGTCTCGCCAAAATGTAAGTCCCAATGGTTTCTGTTGGAATCTTTAAATTATATCATGAATGAAGAAACCCAAGATGAGAGAAGTGTTCATTGTATAGAAATGCTGTTAACAGAGCAAGCTGTTTTACATTGAAGTAACATAGTACTTTTTTCCATGTACATGTATCTCTTGTTAATTGATAATTAGTTTTGCTTATCAATCATTAAAAATCCATCAGAAAAAGGGATTGTAGATATCATTGCATCGCTTCAGCAGCTGAAGCAAAGCCTTTTATCATTTGTGTTTCATTTGTATGTATGTATGTATCAATATATGTCTTCGGACAAGCTAGAGCATTTACCGATGAACCGATTTTGTTCAAACATTACATTACTTATTTTGAGATATGAGGCGACACTGAAGTGATTCGATTTTGGATATAGTTATTTCTGTATAATTATGGTCATATTTTTACTTACTGGAAATTACTCAGATTATGATAATCACAAGTCATTATTTACTGCACATCAGTATTTTCAAATCTGCCTGGTGTTTTTGAAAAAAAAAAAAAGAAATTTGCTTTCAAATTAGTCTAGATTTGGTGGGTAATTTCAGTATTTTCCATCTTTTCAAAGTTTTTCTACTATCTTTAGAGGATAAAATGTAAACCACATTCAATATAGAAATTCTAGTGTTTTCAGAAATTTCTTCTAATACTTGTTTCATAAGTTTAGGTAGTTCTTTTCCTGGATCACTAGTCATATATGGTGAAAAATGGTTGAGTTCTATGGAATTTTCTATTATTTCTGTGGTCCTTATGCACGGACATTACTGTAGATTTGATTTATTACAATCTATAAGTGATACATGAACAACAGTCCCAGTCTCAAAGATCAGTAAAACTGTTCTTGCCCATTATCTGGGTGTTTTATCTTTTATCGATCCTATTCCATGGTGCCAGTAATACACAGCCTGATTGTTTCTGTTACAATCATAGCAGGCGTTTGTCACAAACAAATAGCATGCACTGTCAATCTATATTTTGGACCATTCATGAGTGTAGTGAATGTGATTATGAAAAATCACACATGTAATAGAGTCATACCTTTTCACAGCTGAATATCATGTGTCAGCCACTTTTGTGTTTTGCTACCAAAACGCCAATCACGTCGTGATGAATCGCAGGTCATTAATGTTCAATGGACTTCTCAATCCCATAGATAAAAAATTTCACCCATTGATGAAAACAAAACCACAAAAAATAATTAACGAGCAGCTGGTAATTAACAATGAGAACAGCGATTGAGCATGTTCATCATGTTTTTTCCATATTAATTTGACAAAACAATGCTATAACGCAGGTCGCAGCCATTAACAATGTGGTGAGTGGTGACGACACATGGTACTTTTGCATGTAACATGGGCTAAGGCAGAATGCGCCCTCTCGTATCAAAGTCAGGTGAGAGAGTGGCTATTCCGGAATGTAGGAAACAGGCTGTTAAGGGATTATGACTATTTTTTAAATATATTTTTATATAGAGAATTATTGGATTATATAATGTTTGACATGTGATAACAAACTGATTGAGACTTGTTCCCTGAGGCAATTAATACAACAAAATATTTTACATTTGATATTTGGTATTCATGATGTTAAAAGAATGTTAGTGCATGTAATTAAATCTCCCCGGACAAAGTCCGGAGGAGATTTCTTGCTTTGCTTCTGTCCGTGTATGTACATATGTTCATGTATGTATGTATGTAATGAATGTATGTATATCGGTCTGAAATAAAATGGCTCATAACGCGAAGACTATTTGAGCCATTGCTTTGCAAATTGAATATGTTTTGTTTAATTGAACATATAAAAATACAAATAAAATTGTTATTTTGAAGATTTAAAAGAATAAATGGTACATATAAAATGAAATGGCAAATACAAGGTTAATAATAGAACACATTAGTAAAATGTATCATTTTTAAACCGAATAATACATAGAGTAGTAATGTTGTCATTGAAACAGTAAAATTCCTCATCAATTTTTTATCAAGCTACAACGTCCAGCAATAATTGGTCATTTTCTGTCCTTACTTTGATTTACTCTTGTGCCCATTGAGAAGTTGACCAGTAGGTCGTGACCTCTAGTGCCCATGGAGCTGATCCACATGTTCCTGGTTACCAAGGTCACCACCTAGGAAGCTAAAAAAAATGACATTTGATCTTTCTCAACCTAATACAATATGTTTCTGTTGTGCATTTGTAATTGTTGCATTAAGAATGGGAACCGGCTTTGGTTCTATTATAAATGTGTCAACAAAGAAGGTGATTGGGATACACAAGAACAGGTGCTCTTTATCTGGTCATTCGACCTTTACTCAGAGCTCAGCGACACTGGACTGAAACAGTGGTTTGCATCCCATCAATTTTTTACATTTTGTATTTCACAGAATATATTTACCACTAATATAGCTGTTGAAATTGTAGTCACCATCATCAATACTCTAAAAGTTGCTGACTATGAAACTAAGTGTATGTTGGGAAAAAAGCTCACTTCCACTTGGTTTTATTTACCAGAGTAATTTTGTTGTAGCATGGCTTTAATAGTAACTATATATAGTTATTAGTATGGTTGTCTATTGTTTGCAATAGTTTTGCTGACAATTTTTATTGCTGATTCATGTACCTAGAAATGCATCAGTAAAATGATAGCATTCTGGCAGGTCTAGCATTCAGGGACCAATCAAATGTTTTGTAACAAACTATTGTTGACACTGAATTGAACAAAAAGGTCATCAGTTGGCTTTGATCTTCACTAATAAGATGCAAGCTTATTACATTGGCATAATAGGTTCCTGAAATCAGCTGGCAACTCTAGAATCTCTTGTTGCATTTTAGATATATAAATTTCGTGAATGTCATGCTTGAGTGTAAGTAAACACTGAAGTGTAAAAAGTTACAACTAATTTGGTAGACTAGTGTAGAAGCAAATAGTTCCCCTTAATTTAACAAAAGTATGTATTGCTTGGATTAATTCATTTCATTTGACAGAATTTGTACTTTAATGTGATGTGATTTTAATCATTTAATAACCAGATATCATTAGTCAATGGATAATCACATTGTTGAAGTTTTATTGTATCTAAACAATGATTCAGAAATCTCTTCGAAAATAACTTGTGGCAAATTCTATGAAACCTGTTTTAGTTCACTTGATTGACAGGTCTATTATTAAGTCGGGATCACTTTTGCTTTATGTTGTTCATTTTTATGTTACAAAGGTAGATAAAGACTGCAATAACATGGTCATTTCTGTTTGTTTAATTCTATTTGCACTTACAAAGCGTATTGTAATCTGTATTGCTTCTAATGAGAGATTATTTGATAGTGATCATCACCTTCATAATGGAATGTACAACACGCTCCGAAATCTACTTATTCGACCCCCCCACCCCCCCTTCCAGTGACATGAACAACATCTTGTCATTTCAGTCAAAGGTCCTGCATTGGCATTTATAAATTAGTGAGTAATAGTCTTCTTAAACTTGAACCTGAAAAGAACTTGCTCTGTTAAACATTATCAAAAAAATTGAATTTGGAGGAATAGAATAAGCTATGAATATGATGAAAGATTTTATAATGCAAGAATAGATCTTGTGACCACAATACAGGAAACAATACAAACCGCAACAAGAGCCATTACTTTCATGTTTTCAAAAATCATGAAGTGGTGGCTGCCTTATCCTGAACAACCACAATGTGGACTGTTTAGAGGGAAATGTGGTCAGTACAAGGCAATGGGAAGATGTAATAGATGCAAATATTATTCTATACATGTACATATATGTTGGTCTAAGGAAGATTTTTTTGTAGACACTTTATATATACTGTATTGCATCACTTAAAGGTCTATGTTTTTAGTGTTTATCGCATCGCTTCAGCAGCTGAAGCGAAAGCCTTGTGTTTTGTTCGTTTGTAACTATGTATATACATGTATCTATGTATGCATGTATGTATGTATGAGATTTTACGGTTGACCCGATTTTGTTCAAACTTAACACAACTAAACAATGTATTTGATATGACGAGACACCGAAGTTATTCGACTTTGGGGACTTTGCCAATTAAAGTGTGCTTTCCATAGTGCCATTTTGGGTCCATTTCTAACATTTTCTGCAATAGTTTTGTTGATGCTTGTGAGAAAGCATTCAAACTTTGTACAATGCTTACATGCCTACTGAACATTAACTGTATTTAATTTTGGCACTTTGCCAATTAGAGTTTACCTTTCAGAGGGCAATTTTAATTATTTTTCTTTCTATTTTTCCACTATAGTTTCAATATTGTTTGAAACATGACCATCGAATTGGCATAGTGGTTATATTGGAATAAAACTGCTCAGAGAGCACAGCGTCACCATATTAATGTCGACTCATGGGCAATAGATATTACTTTAGCCATGTTTAGAAAGCGCCTGAAAAGAACATAGAGCATAGAAAGAACATAGATGTAGGATGAGTCACGCATCAAGTAAGACTTATTTTTCTGCTTTGATTGCAAAGCAAACATCTTTTTTGTCCATTTGTCAATGTTGCTCTAGCGACGCTGTGCTCTCTGAGCACTTTTGATCTAGTTTATGGCTGTTAACATTATACAACTGTATCATTTTACATTACTTTTATTAGAAATGTAAAACTCTAGTTTTTATGGATATCATCCATATTTACCATACATGTGGATATAAACTAAGTCATTGTAAGTATTCCACTCTACCTATGATGATCCAATATCCACATCATTAGGTAATTATCTGGTCTATGTTAACAATAGAAAACCAAGGTCAATGACTCCTATTGTTGAAAGCTGCCACAGTCTAGTAATGAGTGGTCAGTGCAATGACTGGACAATACAATATGCTGACCTTGATATGATTGTGGACTGATGAGGTCACTGTTACTGTGATAATGCTGCAAGATCACGTAATTAGCACTGCTGAACAATGGATGATTTTGGTGAATCGTTATTCTTGTGATTTCTCTTTGCCTACATGCATGATGACAAGTTCTGATGAAGGCAGTAAAATATATATGAAGAAAGTGTACTGGAGAGGAAATCTTTACTACTAATACTGTACATATACATTTTTTCAATATCTATTTTGATTTATTACTATTTATTTTTTATTATGTAAGACCAAAATATATGAGGATGTAATGTCGATGACAAAATAATATTGCTATTGTGTACGTCTTGTAATTCACATGTTCGTGGTTGTTAGAGGTGGTATTGATAGATGTAATAAGTTTTTTTTATTATTGAAATAAGAAGCAACATAACATGACACCTGAAGTGACAACCAATTAAATTGGTCTAAAAGTGTCTATCAAACCAATGGAATCCATGTTTTGTATATTATCACACACAGCTTTTGAAACATTGGCAGTTGAATTGACACATTATCTATTTGCATGTATTTTATATATTGCCACTATTGTCCCATGTAACATGATATTATTTTTGCACATTGCCCAGAATTAATGTGTTTTCAAATATGCCATATCTGTAACTTCTGTTCAGTATTTATATGATTCTCAAATTTGGCCTGTATTTAATTCGTCTTTCACTGTTCTGCCAAGCAAGCTCCTACCACTGTATTTGTTACTAGTAGTTTTATAAATCATATATTAAATTAGTAAATGGGATGTTGCAGAATATTAATGCTATATGTACATGTGTCATTGTATTGTATTATTGTCTTGTAGTGTATTGTATGTTATGTTAAATAATATTGTTTCCAGGTCCTGGTATTGTGCATTTTGTGATTTTGTTCTGTTGATTAAAGTGAGTTTCTAAATAAAGATAGTTATACTGTAACTGGTCATTTCTTCATCTAAGTGACCAAACACATTACTCTTGACGAGGTCACGTACCATTGTAGTCATCTTATTGTACGAGGCACGTGACCATTGTAATGCCTGTGGTCATAGTACTCTTGCCAATTCTTTTACATTACAATAAGAAGTAACCGAAAAAATTGCAACTCAGTGTGTGTGTATATGTATATAAACCTGTTAAACAGTTTATTCAATACAACCGTAACATTAAAACTGTTTCATACAAAGTACTACATTCAAAATTTACATTCCTAATCCACTTATACCCACCTATATAGTGTGCATTTTATCCGAACAAAGTTACTAATATATGTGACCCTAAGTTTTACTGGTGCTTTCAGCAGGAAATGACGGTTTCTCAGACGGTTGTTTTGTGGCCCAATAAGGCTGCACTTGGTGGGTTGACATTTCTTCATGTCAGGGAAATTAAGTGATTTTTTTTTAAAGAAATGCGCAATCTTCATAAATGAGTTTTGACTATCTTGGACAGTTTATGGCACTTACTTTTGCATTTCAATGCTATTGTTCTACAATCTACTGGAGGCACGTGTCCAATGTAATGACTTGTTAATGTGGACTGATGTGCCAAGTTGCTATTGTTGTTAATGTTCTGTGCCATCAAAATTAGCACGAAAAACATGTTTGCATGTACTTTCATGAAGATTAATTCAAATTGTTTGATTTGTAATGATAATGTACAAGAAGAATTTGATGTGTTTATAAAAATATTATTAATCAGTAGGAGTCAATTCACTGTATTGAAGAAATGTGTCATGGTTTTGAGGTCAATATGCATTAATTCAATGCCCAAATTTGGTGAATATTGCCGGAGCTTGGGATGGGAAAATTCACCTAGTGAGGGCATTGGATTCATGCATGTTGACCAAAAACACATGACATATATAAGATTTTCATGTAAATAAAAGAATGGTTAATAAAGCTAGATCCAATCACAGGGAGTAAAGTTCTAGAATTTTATGTTGTGAACGCAAGCAATCGCCTACTCCATTTATTTGCAAGTGAAATGTGCAGAAAATCATATACATACAAATTTTTTCTCCATTACAATACTTATTTGCACATGTTAGATTCAATTTTAGAGGACAGCATTGTGCAGTGTGCACCAGCTAATTTTGGCTCTGGGCCAATCAGAATGCAGGGTTTACGGGTGTGGCACACAGCGAGTGATATAATTGATAAGTGAATAGATAAGTAAGAAACAGTTTGATATTGATGATCAAATCCTACTGGTGTCTAAAGACAAATTCACTATAAAGAAAGGTGACAATCTCTTTTAATTGATTAATAAACCGCAAGCTTGAGGCATGAAGGGGGTCTAACTTAGTATAATCACCAGCGGAACCAAAGATCCAGTTTTGTTATGTGCATGAGCTGACCTCATCGATCTTAATCATCCCCCTTATTTGATCCAGGAAGAAATAAATCCAGTGATCTCTTGAATGGAAGGAACCAAAATTAGCTATTGTCCAGCATAATCATTGACACTATGCAAAGTGACCACACTGGCCCAGGTCTCCATTTTTATCATAAGCTGACCTCATCAGTCTTCATTAGATGAGATGATCCTCAGTTATCTGGACACTACTGCCATTGCAATATTGGCTTGGTCATCCCCAGCATGCAAGAATAACGCACTGCTGGATCGGCAAGTTTAATGGAATGACTAGTAGTAAAGTGTTTTAATATCCATGCTTTGTTCAACATCTTATGTTAGTTCAAATATTTTATGCACTTACATTTTCCCCCACTTACTAGGCTGTTTAGTGCCTGCTGTGAGTAACCTTGACTTGATGGTGTGTGGTCAGTGAGCGGTCAAGGAGGATAATGTATTTGTGCATTAAGGGAAATAACATTGGATAATGACATGTGAAAAAAAGTTGATGTATGTTCTGCTTGGGTGACTTGTCTGTCTTTCCATATTACAAGAGAGAAATCTAATTTGATCTAGTGTTTTATCAAGCTGCTGTCCTGCTGGCAAAGGCCTGGAGCTGGTCAGTGAGCAGTCAGTCCATGTACTATGGGCTTTGAACTTACAATAGTTAAAAAATTCAGCTATGATTTGACAGTCTGCACTATAGTGCTCCAGTGTCTCTCCTATCTAGTGCCTAGTTTTATTGGGTGTGAAAAGTTCAACGGTCAGTAGTGGCTCAGTGTATTTGATTTATGACCTCATTATACAAATTATGGTACAGATTTCCATATGATGAGAACAAGAATGCCTAGAACTGCTTTATCTTGGACACAGTTTGACATGAATTATATAACTTGAGTCGCATGATATATACTGCCATTGATTAATGATATTGACTAATCAGACATATTAATTGATAGATGCCTCATCACGATTATCAAGGCTAATTATCTTGTCATGATAAAAAGGCAGATTCTTTTAAGAAATCCTTACATTGTAAAGATTCTGACCAGCTGTGTTGGGCCTTGACTACTGGTCAGTGAGTGGTCAGCTACACCCTCTTCCCATCCAGAATGATCGATGAAGGTATTATATCAGTTAATCAAAGAAGGTCTTGATAGAATACAAGAGAGGTCCTCATTGCAGAATACCTTCATGTTTTTTGTGTTATATTTTTGTGATTGTATTTTTTGCACGTTCTTAGCTGATCAGATTTTTGTTTGATGATTTTCTATGAACATAAAAAAATGTTTTCCTGTACATGTAATATATTTAACATTTGTGAGTATGTTCTAACCATTTCAATGCAAATGTTTTTTGTTACATTTTTTCTGCAATGTCAAAGAATGATTTTCTGATTCATTATTCAAGTATTTCTAATCTTCACTGTTATATTTATTACAACAATTGAGACTGAATACTGGTGTAAATTGACCTTCAAGCTGTAATAATTTGCAATTGAATGGACAGTCCTTATACTCCATAGTCCATCTTACTAGTAGTTGGATAATTAAGTTTGAGGCTGGGGGTGGGGGGTGTCTTATTTTTATTTTGCGAGAGCCACCACCAATAATCAAGTATTTATAAGTTACTATGACATCAAAATGAAGATTAATAGGTACTGTAGTCTATATAACTTGAAAATTACTTCCATCATCAAATCAAGATGAAAAGATCAATATGCATAGATTACAAACCATCAATGAAAGTGTTGACCTTGTTCCATGATACAGGGAAGCCTCAAATTTATCTACCCTTGGTTTTCTATTGTGTGATTATTTTACAAAGGCTAGGTATTCAAAACCAATTAGAAATCCTATACAATATACTTTCATGTCTTAAAAGATTAACCTATTAATCAGGTTGTACCCCATCAAAAGTTGTCACCATAACGGTTCCATCACGGTCAACAATAGGAGACTTGACCCCCTAATCTTAATACTCAACATTGGGCTGGTCTGAGACCAAAATGAAGATTAATGACTTTGACCATTACTCAAGTGTGGTCACTTTCAGCATTTGTCACAGCACATCAATACTTTTGCAGCTATCTTGAATTGTGTTGACAGAGGCTAGGTGAGTTTTTCAAGGCTCCACAATAGGATGTGTTTGATTGGATGATGAATGGTTGGGGGAAGTGGGATGATGTGATGGAATTCCAATACAAAACGTTACAGATCTAATGATATTCAATGCGAAATTATTGTTTATTTGTTAGTTTAGAAAAACACGTTCATAGCCTATGTAGTACAAGTCTACATATTAGTACATATATTCAAATGAAACATTACAACTAAGCTAAGAGTTCAGTGAATTATTCTGTAACTCATTCTAGTGTACATGCATCTATGTTTCTTATTCTGACTGTGCTTCTATGGCAGAATGGAAGTTGGACTCATGACCAAAATGTCGTGGGTTTGATTCCCGGTCGAGTCTGATGGTAAGTGCTGAATAAACTTACGTCTTAACAGGTTGCACATTGCCCCATGGTACCTACATGTTAAATAGGTACAGGTCAGGCGAGTGACCACTAATGTGAGGGATGAACACAATGTACTGTATGCTCCCCAGGGAGTTGAGAAAGATAAAGTATAAGAAGGATGCCAATGGCCTGGTGTAGATGTGTGGTCACTAGAAAATGTGAAAATTGTTCATTGCAACTGTATACAAGCACATTTACATTAACAACTACATGTAGCATCTATTTCATTTTTTAATTTTAAGAAATCTGACCACCTCTATAAATTGGCTACCTCATTCAGTCCAACATTCAGTCTGTTGCTGTTGTATAACGTTAAGAAAAAAATTGACAGTCAATACTATGTAGGCAAAGGAAAGTAAGCGTGTCCTACACTCCAACAACCACACTTAAAATCAAGCAAAATCATTATATTAGAATGAAGTTTGACAAATAGATAATGCACAACATTCGTTTGGTGAAGTTAGTGCAAAAAGTTACAGAAAAGACCCCAGCAACTGACTATACATGTGACTGTCCTGAATGCTCATCTTCTACAGGTTGTCATATTACAGAGACTCATAGAAATAAACCACAAGGACTTCAACAGGTAGTATCCTTACATAAGGACAATAATTACCATTTTGAAGTGTTTGTCAATTTAGCATGTTTTCTAGTAGTGATTGTGTGTTGTATAGTGCCGACTGGTGTCTTATGTGAGCCACCTGTGGTACATTATAGAAGGAAGACAGGCATATAATAGATCACCATCCAGTCTTTTCTTGACGTTTTTACTCAAAACAAAACTGGTGTCTAACAAACATCAGACAGTGCATTATGAAAATCTTTTTATTTCATGTACATGTATGTTCCAGGTATACAAATATAATTGTATCTTTTATATAAATACATTTTGTTATATTCATAACAAGTCATACCTTGACCTAGTCAACTCAGTGTATGGAATATGTATATATAAAAAAGCTATTGTAAGGTTAAATTTAAACTCTATAAAGTTCAAATGCATAGATAGCTTTGTATCACTAAAAAACACACATATATTTAGACCCTTAGTAATATTTCATCTGAAGACAGTATGTCATTTGAGTATGTTGTCATTTCTTGAATGCTCTCTGTTTACCACATTATGATGTATGATATGTATCACAAATAAAACAACACTAAAATGTTCGACTCATGCTTTTTATCATAACCACGAATATCTTTAGCCAATCAGAAGATAGCAAACTTGTATATTAAGATTTCAATAGGCATAAACTGGGACATACATACAAGACCATGACCATGAAACTGGAGCTGCTATCATGTGTGAGTTAGCATCACTGCTGATGCCCGGGTTCACCCCTTTACCTACCCACATTGGCCACGAAAGAGCGTCTAACATGGTTAATTTTGACTTTGATCTATTCTTATATTTTTAATGCAGTTATGGTTGTTAAATAAAAATGACAGTATTCAAATGTTGAATATACTGTCTATTTCGTGAGTAGGCGATAACAGATAGGCCATGAGTGTGTGTTGTCATTCCAGGCATTCTCCGTGTACACCGTCTTATGATCTATGAGAAACACCAAATACAATGATTACTCATGCCTAAAGAACTAAAGTGAGTATGCAAAGTTCTTTGAATTATAGGCAGTTGTATTTGATTGGAAGCAATAGGAATATTCTACATTTGTCATTAATACTTATCACGTGGAAATATAAACAGCCAATGTAAGTCTTCAAATGAAGAAACTAATTTTTCATAAATTGTTTGTTACAGAAAATACAATCAAAGCATAGATCATCGCCACTTCATCAATGTTCATTTGATGTATAGACATTCCTATATAGAGTGATTACTCATTGCTAAAGCAAGTTTACTATTATTGAGTATGATAAATGGTTAGAATGTTGTGAATATATGTTTTGACATAGTGAACCAAAGCATCCTTTATGATTTTGTATTAATATCGTCATCGATTCAACCATGTCTACAATTCTGCTTCACATTTGACTGTGAAAAATAAAGTTAGTTATTTTCAATCCATTTTTTCGATTATGATTTGGCCAAGATATATATTTTGAATGTCATTTTTAAGTTATTGCATATCCTGTCTACTGTTAAACAGTATACTGTTTCGATGTTGTGCAAACAACATAGATATCTTTCATTACATTATACAGCTATTGAATATCTCCGGCAAACATGAGACGTATGCGAAATCGCGCTTGTCTACAGCTCAAGAAGTGTGGCCTCTGCATGCAGGGAGAACATCACTGTGCCCGCTGTCCACTGCTCAGTGACAGCCGCACGCACTGCTGTACCAGTCTAAACTCTCACATCCCTGCGCCGCCGTTTAAATTCCACTGTTATGTCGTTAATTGGCATTGCTGGGTAGTTAACTTGTAGATAAATGTAGAAAGGCATTTCAGCAAAGGGGAAAAGAAAGAGATCAATTGTATATTGTTGTATATGGGATTAGCTAGTAGGCCAATCAGACAGAACAGAATGTATAATGACAAGAAAAGAAATTGAAGCATCTTGTTAATTAAAAAGTTAGATAAAAATGGGGTCAACATAGAAACAAATTGAAAGCTTTCGCTTGAATATCTAAATCATGATTATGAATCGAAATCAGAATTCGTCTCTTAATAGTTGCACAATAATATACGTGTGGCACTGTAGCTGTGGCCTATAATCAAATGGTTCACCATCTTGATTTTACTTAGAATTAGAAAATTCCAGCCTCATGAACAATGTATTTGTATAATACTTAATTATGATACTTATATAGATAAAACAAGATTTATTTCTAAATGAATGCTATATTAAAGTCCAAAGAAATGATATTTTGACAGTTTTTCCAATGATTCTATTGATTGATTGTTATCTTGCTAACAATCTTTAATACGAAAAAACAAATCTAATCATCTTTCTGTATCAGCTGAACGCTCTTCATTATTCTGAACATCTTCTAAGACCCCCAAATACTAAGCACAAATATAAGATAGCTCATTCAGTGATTACATGCAGTGCTCAAAAACCTGCCGTGGTTTATTCGTTATTACAACACCGTGGCTGCGGTAACAATGCGGCTGTTTTGATTCGCTGGTTCCTCACAGCTGGGCTGTTACCACACGACAAGCAGCGAGCAGACGACATTCTGAGCGGCATCGGTGGAGCCACGGCAGAAGGCTTTTTGCATTCAAGCAGGCGACACGCACTTCTTGGAATCTGTGCGCTTTAATTGTGACATCTACGATTCTCAAAATTGTAGCGGATATTAGTTAAGGTGCGAGATTGAACATTGACCTGTACATACTTTAATGTCTACCGATTTACTACCAGTTTGGCAATTTGAAAGCAGTTAGATGCCAACTATTTCTGGGAATTTATGGTTTTAATTGTTACACTTGGCATTGTCAAAAAACATTTGAAATGGTTATTTTAAGTTTGGATACTATGTTTGATAATTGAAGGACATCTATGGGTTGTCTTAAGATTTAAAGCAAGCACAGCACTTTTTATTGAAGTTGTGGTTTTAAAGTGTGGCATCTTTTTTAACAATGATTTTGTTAAAAAATAATATTATCTTTTTGGATACCATTTACCAGCTTTTGATTGACGTGTGTTCTTAAGGCCATATTTTTCATGAAAGAAATTTATGAAATCTGTTGATGTAAAAAAGATAAAATATCTTTAAATAGAGCGTTTGTTATGCAAATATGCATTGGTTTCAATAACCTGTAAAACAATACATGTACAAAGCATGTTGAAATATTTGTTTTAAAAGTTAATAGTCATTTCATATCAGTATAGAGTTTTAATATATTTGTATGTTGTATATTTTATATATTTATATATGCATTTCTGAAAATATATGGACATTATTGGCAGGATGTTTTATTGAAATAATTTTTACAAGATTCTAGTTAAAAATTAGGACTAGTAGTAGACATTATGGAGAATCTACATGTATGTTCCTAAATCTTTAATGAACCTATGAACCAGGGTCACTGCTCAGTAGAAGTACATGTAAATTGTACGTCAACACATTTTTGATTCCCATCATGGGTATTCTAAATTGATATAGATTTATGGGTGTCAGTGTACATGTATCAGTAAAATTAGTATGACAAATCAAGACTAGATAGCTCTTGTATTATTCCAGGTATAATTTATAAGTGTGCATGGTTGTTTTTATATCATTGGGATGTCATCAAATTTCTAAATGATATATGTGGTTTTCAAAATTTTTGACATTTTCAGTCATTTTGTTTGTAGCACAATATTCATTATATATACTCATTATTTCCATTGCTATGATGTATATTTTATGCCTAAATTTCAGGTCTTATATAACACTTAACAATATGCAAGATATAACAAAGGACATGAACAATACCTAAGAGATAATCTACTTGACTTATAGAAGAGGTTATCCAACATTGGATTCAACAATTGTTTTTGACAATAACACCACCTCAAGTGTTCATTCTGATTTCAAAGACATTTTTATCAGAACCTTACAGTTGGGTCCACTTTTCATTCACAACAAAATTGTGAAGAGCTGGAGTTTTCAGTGTCTACTAACAATACCAAATAGAGATTATCTCAGATTTATCAAATATTGAAGACAAAACTCTCTGTGATTGGCGAAATTTGACAGTTTTATTGCCCATGAGTTTAAACTTGACAGCAGACGGATTTCACTCATGACAATTCTCCCAGGATAGGTGCAAGTGCTTGAAGGTGGTGGTGGCGTTTACGGATACTTTCTCTTCGTGGATGCTTCACAGTTTTCAGTAGTAAGTCAGTTTTTTGTTAGTTATATTTACTGCAACATTTGTTAGGGCTGTAAACTTGTTTTCCTTTTCTTGTGTTTCAAAAGAGTAAGCTGAGTATATTTGGTTGAAATAATTCAGATGAATTTGCTCTGAATATTTTTGTTTACGTTAAAACTTTTGTTTTAGATTGCATTGGTTTCCAAAAAAGAAAGTGTTTGCAAAAATATCCATATTTAGTAAAGGTTCACCTACAAGACATACGTCATAAAAAATGTGTGTTATTATAGAGCTAAATTCAAGATAAAGCTGACAGTTTTAAAGAAATTAAAATCTAATTTACAGCAAAGTTGGATATCTTTTTAATCTACAGTAAAACTTTCTTTAAAGGTTTGACCTGTGCAATGACACTGTTGTAAATTTTGATAACTGTCAATAGTCCACATCCTAGACCAGCTGTCCTAGACAATATTACCGTGAGCAGCCGGCTATTTAAATGACTTCATCCAAGGAAGGTTCAACTCCGACTTCTTACATGGTCATTTGCATAGGTGATATGTTTGATGTAAAAAACTATAAATTCTTAAAGACCAACAATCATGATGGTAGATACTGACAACGGGCATTCTGTACGTGGAACAAGGGCATTGTTTTGCTGATATCGCAAGTGCGTCTTATCCATGCCCCATTTATCATACTTCCAGTCTGGTGGGAACTTAACAAAATTAGCCATATTTTGACATGCAGCTTTTAACAAAAACTAGATTGTTTTGTTGTATTTCTAAATGAAAATGTCGACACAATCAACTCAATAGACAGCATATTATAATGCCCCCCTCCTTTTATATATTTTCATAATAAGTCAAAAGACATTATTACTAAATGCCAGCAATGATGTTTGTTTTTAGGGTGGTTACAATGTACACATTTATGAAATGCAAATACTAAAATGAAGAAATAGAAATTGGATCAAGTTGGACTTTTAAAGATGTTAAATGCAAGAATCTCATGTTTTGATAAAGATATTCAAATGTAGTTAGTTAAGCTTCAAGTTGTTCCAGTCTAGTTTCGTTGTAACCCTAGGCTTGGGAAAATAAATTTGTATATATTTTCATTGATATCCTTGTTAAAGATGCCATATACTTTGACATTATTTTGTCAGCAGGCAAGATTTATCTAATCTATACTTTTCTCTCCTTCCTCAATTTTGTCAAGTGTTAGAAAGTGATCCAGCGCATTGTTACTCCCCTCAAGTGCACTTTTCATGACTCTAGGCTTTCTATATTGCACTCTTAGGAAGTAAAACAAAAGTCATTAAGATATTGAAAACAAGATCAACTTGAAAGCACTTAACAACAGGCGGCAAATGACACTAATAAAAGTTTGGCTTTTCCATATACAATGTTTTTTAAAGAGTGAGAATTATGTTGCAGAGATAAAATGTATGCTGCTATCTGTGCACTTCAAAGTATAACAGAAATCGCATATTCATTTATCATTTTTAGATTTTAAACTTTGTAATATAGGAGATCAATTTTTCCAATCAGCCTGTCACTCAATCCTAAACAAGTATTTTCAGCAAACATGGGAGAATACCTAATATCTTCTTAATAGGTAAAATGTACGTATGAATAGTTCAATAAATGATAGATATCTGCGGTGCAAGACAGACATGTGCATTGTGCATGCTGTATGTAGCACTCTATTGTGGACATCAAAGCCACATCGCCTGGCTTCATCACTACCAAACTATTGCCCCAAGCGCTCTTACGCCTCTTGTTCTTATTATCACACATTAGAAACAATATATCAGTGATAGGTGATGACTATAGGCAATATATATCACAAATTGATTCTGGTGGAGGGTACGGCTTTTTGTCTTTGACCATGCTTATTAATGAGCGCTGCGATCTGTACAGTGTAGCTTCCTTATGCAACGGTCATTTTTGATGTGTTGGTTAAGATGTTATCGTCTTTGAAAATTGATTCTCAAGGCTGGCACTTATTGTTTGGAGAGATTTTACAGATGTTCTATATAAGTATTAGTTTTGTGATATTAACTTGTGTAAAATGGACATTTTGTAACATCGATCTTGATAACTATTTTATTAATAAGTCAAGTGCACAAGTTGGCTGCTAATAGAATATTAGCTTATTTGCCCATTATTATGTTACATATTTGGTCACTTCGTTCTACAAAGGACTGGTTTGTCTCCATTTTCATACAGCTGAAAACATAGCAACATCTGTTTATCTTGAAAGTGTTTTTAAAAGAGTTGGTTTTCGTTAGATGATCAACTGCAGATTATAGTGAAGATGTCCGATAACTTCTCAATAAAAAAATATTGCAAACCTATATGCAAAGTCCAAGAATGGTGTTTTCAAATATGCATTGCTCAACATTGATACAAAGATAAACTGTTCTGTAATCTAGAATTAAATTTCCAAATATTTGCAAAGGAATGATGAAATGAATAAAAGTGATAAGGGCAAAATTCTATCTGTTCTATACTTTTCAAATAGTATTAACAATAAAAATTGTAATTGCTTTTTCATATAATGTTGATTTGTTTAACCTAATATTTAGTAGTCTGCGGTACTCTGATTAAGAATTACTACTTACAACAGCTGGTATACAATGTTATGAATGTTGTGATGCCAATTCATTCTATGAACTTAAAACATTCACTGCCCAGTGCAACATCATAAAATAGTTGAACATCTTTGTTTGGTGTAAGTTTGTTTGATGAATTAATTTTGACCATAATCTTCCATCATTTGTGTATAGTCTTATATGGATAATTGTACCAAAGTATATTACTCGTGCGCTTCAATTGAGATTTCTGCATGGTTGATAAAATATTATCAATTTTCTTTTCCATTGATAGTAGCACTTTAACCAGCCTGCCCTCTAACTTTTCAGTTTTCAAAATATATTTGATATTAATGAGAAAACTTGCATGTATAGCTCACAAAATATGCACAATAAACCAGACACTTGAGTGAAATGAAATCACTTTTTTATTTTTCAAAATATATTTGATATTAATGAGAAAACTTGCATGTATAGCTCACAAAATATACACAATAAACCAGACACTTGAGTGAAATGAAATCACTTTTTTATTTTGCTGACCAATAGAAAGAATTAAAAGTGTGACCTTTTTAAATAATTACTTAGCAGTTCTTGCTGAAGTTGGATACACAATGTATCTGAAACTCATACATGTATCTCACTGTAAAAAAAAGTTAAAGATTGCTTATAATTAGTGGTTATATCTTTGTGGAACAAAAAGTAATTTGTTTGAAAGTATGTAGTAGTGTCCTTAACTATTATGGTTTAGTGTTTATGTTAGTCTCTTTTTTAAAAACACAACTTATGCTTCACTAATGATCTGAATCTGAATCTGAGCAATTACTCGCAGAGTCCTGTACAGGCACATGGCGAGGAGGATGTTAATGATGTTAATACCCACTACAATGAAAGGTGGCAGTGATCATGCTATGTGATGGAGGGGTACACATTATTATTCTTATTGTTGTACTGGATTTTAGGATTTTGTGTAGACAGTTACCTTGAAATTGTCGTGAATTTATTGGTTTGAATGATATTGACAAGTGCTTGCCTAAGTATCACTGTCCTAATCATCCTAGGTTGTTCTTGGAAATGAGAAAATTGAAGATAGTTTTGCTGTGTTACTCTAGGGATTCTGATGGAGATGAAGAAACGCTGACACTTTTACAAGAAATAAATTGATTACTCGTACATGGTATGAAATGCATTTATAAAATGAACTCAAGTCATATAAATGAACTAGGATATCATCTTGTGACTGTAAACTGTGTTGTGCAATAAATTCAAATGTACACAAATATTTGTACTGGCATTAACCATGTTGGACAAGAATGGACGTAAGGACCTGTTATCTGAGGTGTCATAAACGCCTTGTCATTCTTTATCTTGATCCATTGTAATGTCATTATTGTTATAATTTAAGTACAAGTTGTTGACTCCAAATTACTTTGACATTTTTAAAAATCCATGATTCAATGCAGTGATGACTGGGTCACTACCATAAATTGATCAGTCATTACGCATCGCTCAAGTAATATAAATGTATTTGGTATTGAACTGGAAACTGGAAACTTATTAAGAAAATAAAACATTATAATTCCTTAAAAGTACAATAATTTATCAAGCAATAAATCTGAAATATCACAATTGGCAGTTATTTATCATACAATATGTATCATTATTGTAATACAGTGAATCAGTGTGATTATTGTAATGTTCCTGCCTACAGTGTGTTTACCATGTTTTATCTGTGACAAATGCAAACCAAAATCATACGATTCCATCTAAGTTGTACAAGATTGATGTACACCAACAACTTCCATAACCGTTTTTGTAAAATCATGTATGGTTACTGACTAGTATTGATATGCAAAATTTGTTTGGTGAAAAAAAATTAATTTCATTTGTTTGAATACAATTCGTATTCGAACAACAATTTGAGAGACCATTTAGAATTGAAAATTATTTGCTCCATGGAAGCAATAGCAAACAACACAAAAGAATCATCCAAGCTAGATTAATACAGATGAACAGACAGGCACTTGTAAGTGGATGCCTGGGACATATCTAGTACTACTGCAGATGTAAGTACAGGGAACAAGGTGTGTTCATTGTCTTTACATAATAGCTAATCAGCTACGGAATTAGTCCTGGCTTTTAAGTGTATAACACACGGGGTGGGGTAACTCTATACCTATTGTACACAAGACGTAATCATCTATGGGATAAGTCTCTTCTCACTCTAGTATCACCAGGCACTAAGTCTGTTTGGCAAGATAACGTCTGAACAGAGAGGTGTAAGCAAAGATGGACTGATAACATGACAGAATTTGTTCATTTTGTTATATCAAAGTGGTTGAAGACATTGGGATTGTAGCTCTACTGAGTGCTGATAACATTCTTCTCACCTGCGAGTTATGAGGCACTAAGCTGTTTGTCTTGTGTCTAAACAATAAAGTTGTTCCCTTGTAATGTAAATGAAATTTGTTCGTTTGACATTTGAAAATTATTCGTGGTTAATCAATGCAACCAGCAATTGATGTAGATCATATCTACAAATCTGATTCAATAGGTGCAAGATAAAGTTGAACAGGAAATTTAGGAAAACAACTTTAATAACTCACCCTGTCAACTTAAAAAATATATGCAATTATATACATTTTGATAATGTTATGTTCGCTAGTAATCTGTTCCAATGCGATCTGTTCATCATACAGGTCTTACTATATTTAAGTTGTGGCATCCATAGCATCCATCACCAGTCATCAATAAATCACCTCTATTGTTTGAACCATTCAAACTCATCAGTGACAGTTAACTATGTAAACATCCCCCATCCTGAGCTTGTTGTTACAAGTTCTCACCATTTGTTAATGATGCAAAATGACATAAACTCACCTTTGTTTTATGATAAGGCCTATTTCCTTGTATCAGCTTGTTCTTAACTTAACCCGTAGCTTACAGTGGAAACATGTTATAATGTCTACAGCAATTCTATTTAAAAATTGCTTGAAAAAAGTGAATTATGTGGATATGGGCATATTAGGATGTTAAGAATAGGAGTAATTATGTTTTGAATTAGCCTTCTCATCTTTCATGTCAGTAATAAAGCTTAATGTGTTCAACGTCTTAACAGCTAAATGTTTATAGTACAAGTTTGCAGATTGCTGTAGCAGTTGATAGCTGTAAAGCTCAATTGTAGTCTGATCATATAAATGCTACTCTGAAAATGTGAGAAATCAGCCTGTTGTCTTTGTGATAATTGTTATATGGGGCTGGTAATGGATTTGAATCAAGTTCCTACTCATATGATTGTTAGCCATCTACTAACATTTTGTCTCCTGTTTGTCCCTTTTTTTCTTGAATATTTACACTACTTGGAGGTATCTATCACAATATCTGTGTTAAGAAGTGGCTGTAAACGTTTTTGTCATGGCAATATTACTGTACATGTCCAATTATTATTTAATAGTCCTGGACTGATTTTTTTGAATAACTCAGGTTATTTGATAAATCATCCATTATCACTCATGAAAAGATAACTGAAAGAAGACTGTCCTGACCTAGAATGCACAAAAGATTTTAGGTGGTTTATACATGATCACATGACACAGATTCCAAAGATGTTGTTCTACATATTCTGAGGTGGATGTTCTTAAAGAAGATATTGATTTGTGTCTAAAATTCAACCTTACCATGTTATTTGAATGTGGTTAAGATTCAGCTATTTATCATACTTATTTTACTTTTACATATATATAACAGAAAGAAGGCATTTGGTAACTTCCATGTGTAGAGATGATGGATCCCATTATAGAGGTGGTCACTTGATTCGATTGAAGAGCTTGGAAATGAGGCAATGGACACAAATAAGGAAAAAACATTGCATATAGGAAAACTAACTGCATAAATTATGTAGGACTTTGAACCTCCTCAACTTAACAATAGACATATTGTTGCCTAATGTGTTGGCTATGTGTCAAACCTCACAAGCAATAAAATGTGTTTTACCAAATAAGTATTTTTAGAGTAGTCATCAGGGGACACAAACAAAATATCCTCACAGCTGTTGCAATGAAAGATGAAATGAAACATATGACTTTACACTGTACTCATAAGCTTTTCTCTATATTATAAAGGTGGTTACACTTTATAAACGTATTTTGTATTATTCTATCAGCTTTGTATGAATTGAGAATGTCAGTGTTTTATTTTTTGCAACTTCTGTTTCTCCACAAGGCTTACAAATATTTGATTAGATCAAAGTTTGAAATTCATCAAGTTCTTATTGGGAAATCACAATGGCATTGTTGGCTTGGAAAAAGGATTGTAGACAGTTGACATGGTTTATTTATACATGCTATATTTATTTGCAGATTTGAACAAGCTTTTTTAATTATTCTATATGTATTCATTTGTTGGGCTTAATTCCAGTTTAACTTGCATAACTTGATTATCTTTTAGGCTAGGTTAACAGGTCATTATGTTAAGTTTGTCATTAGCTAGATGCCAATATTTGAATCATGCACATTAAGGTCTTACCAAGTAATATCTCCCAAGATGTACATGTACCAGGGTATGTCCATGGAGTCAAGTCTCTCTTAACAAATTTGTACTGTACATTTTCAAATGAACTGTTTGTGCAAATTCTTGTCACACATATTTTTCTTTTTAGCAGTCTATCATCTCTATATGTTATCTCTTACCATATTCATAGATTTCTTTCTATTGTGACAATTTCAGCTCATTATGTGAAAAGTTTATGCTATTTTTGATCCATTGTTGTTTATAATTATACTTTCCACATGCTTCAACACACCTGTTCAGTTAAAAGGGAGTGGAAGAAACGATCTGATAACATAATTACAGTGTCTAAATATTAGTTGAAATGTATTGTGAAGATAATACCTACATGTACTTCCATGTTGTAATGTAGATAAAAATAGATAAAGAAAGAAATTATTAAGCTGACTGAACCTGTGTGAGTATAGCACTAAAAAATCTGTGACCAGAAAACTATAACAATAAGGTGTGTAAATGGCCTCCCTGGAGCCTCTACACCATTCATCCATTAGCCATCATTGTCTTGGAGCTGCTGATAATTTTCTTCTAGCTCCCTTTGATATTACTAGAAACTTGTCATTATATGTGGCAAAATGGTAAGCATCAAGTGTCATTTTAGAAACCCAGCTGTAAAACTGAAGTTACAGCAGGAGGGTAAGAAAGTTCTTTCTCAACATACAGGTGGATTATAGGATAATCTAATGCCTAGGTTAAAACTGAAGTAGCATTGTTCTGAAAATACACAATTGTCAGCCAATATTTGTCTTTCAAAGGTGCAATTTGTAAAGGCTTGCTAAATTTCTTACGTCATAAAAAACAATGGGGTTAGTTGACCTTTAATTGTTGATGTGTAGTCAGTATCATTTATTTGCTTACCAGTACATTTAAGAGGAAGCTCAGCCATTTACATTTACATTCTGCCATTTAGAAGAAAGTTGTGAGAGAGTGATGCTACATGTAGATCATACTTCAGTAAGTTTCTCTTTGTCTTTATCATCGATTGTTTTTTCAAACTATTTCTTTTCTTTGGACTTGGGAATATATCATTATATGTAATTTTCATTTATGTCATTAGACTTATGACTCCAAGTCAGGTTAGGACTATATCACATAGTCTCTGGTGGTATTCAAACCCACACCATACAGCACCAAATCGCCTCGCAGTTCAGGCTAACTCACTAGTCCGATAACCTGGTTAGACTGAACTGCTAGGCGATTTGGTGCCCTATGGTCATGGGCTTATCCCACCAGAGACACCAAAGTCCTAACCTGACTTGGAGTCATAAGTCTAATGACTTAATTACATGTAATGATATTTTTTTCTTTAGTTATAAATAAAAAGTTGCTTTAGATATTTCAAATGAATAACTTTCATCCCAAAATATAATGTAAATGTATTATTGGAAGTAGTCAGGGAACGTAAGGATTTTGTCAGAGGGTATGCAGAAATGCTGAATATCTGATATCAGAATGGACTAAGAGGGACTTTGCATGATGAAACGTCTACATATAGTAACTATTATTATTATTTGAAACATTCTTGCAATTCAGAATTTAATATGTAA
Source organism: Streblospio benedicti (assembly GCA_019095985.1). NCBI lineage: Eukaryota > Metazoa > Annelida > Polychaeta > Spionida > Spionidae > Streblospio > Streblospio benedicti. Next base: position 37,976,968 of record CM032663.1, on the reverse strand, counting down.
TACAATTTGAGCTTAATGCGTTTGTGTATTTGTGACGATTGCATAATGCTGGTCTCATCTGAAGTTATTATGTTATGTTATGTTAAGCCTTGTTACCGTCCATTCGCAGGCTGGGGCATTGCTATTTACCTCATACCAGACAATGAGTTACGTGACTGTACCCTCAGTCGCCGAAGCTCCTGAGTACCTGATGTTCTCTCCCCACTAATGCTGCTGTGCGCGGAGTGGCCACATACACCACTCGCCAAGAAGCATGGCCGTAGAGGAATGAGTAGCCCTTGGATAGATCCTTTGAGAAGGTTTCCGAGGGGTCGAGTCAAGCATCAGTCAAATCCTGTAACGGCATTTTTTTTTCTGTAATGGAACATGGACATGGGCCTCTTGATTTGAACAGTGCTAATAAGAGCACCCAGGGTATTTAACATTTCCTTTGATGATGTAGATCATTACTTACATGTATGTGTGATGTATGTAAGTTGTTACTATTAGAAAATGAAAAACTCTATTGATAAGTAATTTTCAAACTGTTTTCTTTTAGCAATAAAATGTTATTGCTCACCTATTCAATATTCAAATAGAGAATGATCTAAACAATAGACGATAGATTTTTTAAAGTGATTTTGTGTCTGAGTGTGCTATAATTTTATCCTTGTCTATTATCTTCTTCAAAGTTGCACAGTGTTTTATTGCTGAAGTCATGGCTCATATGCTATACATATATGTCTAAGTTGAGTTCATAAATATTCAGATTGTCAATATATTCTGAAAAAGAAATTCTCCTTTAATTTTTATTGTTGTCAAGTTGCATGCTCTTGTTTTCAAGACAAAGGATTAAGCAACAATTTAACCATAAGAATAATACTTCTCAAGCAAACACAATATGACGCAAGTGCTGTTTGAATTGGTTTACAAATTTAGCTTAGCAGACCTTACATAATTAGTTGTTCAACCTAGGACAATACAATCTCTGGCAAAGGATTCAAGTATCTGAACAACAGGTCAGGAGATCAAGAGATTAAAGTGACCTCTATTATGAAGATAGGAACCAGTTTTAATTAACAATAGTGTGTTACATACATTTGAGATGAAACTGACATGCTAATTTGCACCATCTAAGATTAAGTTTGAATTCAACTGTGACTACGGTAAGATTGGTAAACTCTGGAATACAGTAAAATCATTAGAAGTAACCATCTCTCTCAAAGGACCCATGATCAGAGTAGGAGCATCCTCACTATGCCAAAATTGATGCCAATACGCAATCATAACAACCCACAACCCATATCAACAGCTCCTATGAGGGATGGCTTGACCAGAGAAAAGTAAGAAGTATAGAGAAAGAAGATCAATGATTATAAGTAAAGTAATAGGTTCTTGATTTCAAAAGCAACATTCAGTAAGGATGAATTTACTCCATACTATATATTGGATTGGTCTTCAGGAAGGTTTTCTTGTTCTAGCATGGATGGAAGGATAGTCACAATTTGTTGCAGTCACTTGCTGCTAGGCCAGTATTATGTGATGTTGTGATGAAATGAATGTAAAAGTGTACTCTTGGATTATAGATATTGCTTAGATTTATTTCAATGCATCAATTTGGATATATTTGTAACTTTGTAAAGAATTTTTGCAGAAGGTGAGTCCATTAAAAATCCCAGATTATTACAAACCAATACCTTGTCTGTCATATGAATATGTACATCTCAACATACACAAATAATTGGCATTTTTGGATGCATGCACTTAACGTTAAATAAAGCCTTCATAGGAATTTTGATCGATTTATAAAGATTTATATTCTCACTCTTGGTGAGGATTGAAGTGTGAAATATGGTTTTTGTTTGCAATCAATTGTTATGTTCTGAACAAAACACTTGCTGCAGTTTTGTCGTAGATCATTATAAAAATCCAATGAAAAATGGCATCAAAATTTATAATGTTGAGTGACAAAAGAAATTGATATAAATGACTCAGACAGTTAGAATTGACTCTGTATTGACAATGTTGTTTATCATCTTGAAGTTTATTATGATTTTGAATTATAGCTTTATAGCTTCACGAGTGCCTACTGTTAAGGCTATAGTGTATGTACATGTAGTAGCACCTAATTTGACATGCCAATTAGTAAACAAATATGTATGTGTACAATTTAAAAAATAGAATTACAAACTCCATAGAATCAGATATTTGTGATTTTTTTGGTAGTCATGATATGTGCTTTACAAGTGGTAGAAAAATATATGTATATATATATATATATATATATATATATATATATATATATATATACCATATAAGTAAATGCCCAAGTAAATGCCCATGGGCTTTTAGGTTGATTGTCAGAATGGTGGGATGGGCTTTTACACAAATGTTCATTTTCATTGTCTTTTCCAATGGTCCAGATTTTGATATGGCCCAATATTTGGCTTTATCATACATTGACGTACATGTATAGTTTATTGGGTTATTACCCATTTTTCAAGAATTTTCAACCTACTAAAGTACATTCGGTATGCTTTAAGGCTAAATTTGTAGAACAAAATAGTCTAAGACCTAGAATACCCACTTTGAAAAAAATGTAAATCAAAACAGAAATCCAAGTGTGGATCAAAGCCCAGCAACACTGTGAAATCGTTGAGCTCAAAAGTGTTCCCTGCTGTGTTGTGTATTATTGCGACCATCCCACTGTTGTTATTAACGGCAGGGATCCAGCAGACAATTGGGATTGTCACCACGCTACCAGTTGTTTCTATCAGGGTTCCAGCTCTTGTTACCTGGTTACCATTGTCATAGGATTCAGATGATTGGTCAGATTTCATGCTTGATTTTTTTTTTTTTTTTTTTTTTTCACTTTTAGAAAATGTACAAAATTATGTTGTTGCAAGTAAGAGGCAAGTCGTTGTAAAGCAACAGATTTTGTATATATTGAAAAATATGGCTTAGAATCTGACTAAGGATGGTTGTATTACAGAAGTAGAAGATATTAGTTAGATTATTGTAGAAACAGCTAATGCTAGCATGGGCTTTTCCATGACCCTGGCAATAAGAGATTTATGGCACATAATTATGCAGATCGGGCCATGAGAATGGAATAATTATGGTTTCTAGATGCTTTGAAGATTTTTGTTGACTTTGTTCTGACTGCCATTTGTGACAAACAGCCATCCATATCCATATGTACCTATGGTATTGTGTTATGCATGGTCATTCCCTCTACGGGTGTCATTTCTAAGGTACAAATCATGGCTAAATGATTTGTTGTTAGTATCTGTGGAAGTCACTGCATGGTTGAATTATTTTTATTACTTTATTATGCATGAGCTAACTAATTTGCTTTTCATGTACAATGGCCAGAAACAAAAAGGTCAACTTTGATGTTTAATTTAACATGTCTATAAAGTCGTGGCATAAAAATGGTGAATATTTCGGTCATTGATTGTTACGTTACATATGAATATTGATTCCAACAAAAGTGCATAAACATGTCTCCTCTGCACATTTGCCCAGTTTATAGAGTGGCTCAGATTGACAGGTTACAGTTTATGGTAAGTCTGCTAAAACAATGGCACTTGTTTATGAATATGCCTTCATGTGATGCTCGCAGGAAAATCTGATGCGTCTAGATACAAATTCTACCCTGTGGCCAATAACTAGTGGGTACAGTAGATTGGACAATAGGGACATCACACATCCTGAGGCAGAGGACATGACACTGGACAATGGGGAGGTCAGTGATGAGTTGATTAAGTACTCAATAAATCACAGGCTAGGCCTGTAGAGACCAATATGCCAATAACTCACCCCCTTATTATGGGCTGTTTGTTATGGCTGTCAGAAGTGACTACTTGGTATAAAATGCACTGTTACCAAACTTATCATGGGGTTCTCATTTGTAAGGTCACTCCTTTTTGGGTTTTCATATAATTTATGCCCAAGTTATATTTCATAATTTTTATTACAGATTTTTATAGGACCCTTAAATTGTTTTTAAGAAAGATTAGGATTTTTTTTATGTTAGTAAGTTAGTTGAAATACATTGTATACTGTGTTGGCAGAATAGTACAAGATCCTGACTTAGGAAGATGTGAAAGTTATAGAGGTTCCAGGATCAGAGAATATGATCTGTTGGTTTGACAGAAAACTCAAGACTAAATGAAATGAGAGCAGAAGAACAAAGAAATCAATCAGTGGACTCAGTGAGGCGTGAAATCAAATGAAAAGTGGGCTGACTTTGTGTTTTATACTGTCAGTAACAATGCATGTCGCACAGCGGGCCCTGTCACTCAAAATAAAGGGTATGTTCACTATTTGAAATTTGTAATATGCACTATACATTGACGTCCAGGAATATTAGCCTATATGACATGATCAATGAAAATTGAAGTAGAATTCAAAACTCATTTTTTGTGATCAGAATTTCAAATATCTGGTACAATTTGTGTAAACTGCTAGAATGTAAAAAATGAACTTCAAAATGCATCCCACTAATTAGCATTTGTATTCAATTGTTCTTTTTGTATCCTGTGCCTAGATCATAGGCTGATTTTGTAAGATCCAGTGAAACATTCTCATTGAACATCTCTGTAAAAGGACCACTTGGAGTAAAGTCGACCACTTGTCAGTTGAATACTTAAACTAACAATCGGAAACCTGTATAAAGCGATCACCTTTGGAAAATGGCAATTTTTGTGCTGTATCAAACAGATGGACAAGTGAGGCAGAGGTTTCACTGTGTCCTGCAGCGTCAAATAAAACCTATTGACTGTGTCATCAATCAATGTGAACAATGGGAATAATGGACATGGCATTCCGATGTATTGTGGCTGGTGCACAATGACAACAGGAGTCACAGTGAGAGGAGGAGGAGGAGGAGGAGGATAGGTCGCGCTTTATGGGATTATCTCATTATGGAATCATATTGGACGCTTGACCATCACAATGCGGATGAAAGTTGTCTTGTGCATAGGTTTGATAATTTCACACTTTTACTCAGTGGTGGATCTATAAGATTGATATTGACGCAGACGTTTTATTAATGAAATATGTTATAGATAGAGTATCAGAGTTTCAGAAAGTGGTTTCGTGTTAGATGTGATTGGAATCACAGGATTTTAAACTGGAATTATGGATATTATTCTTTTTCCCTAGAACTAAAGTCTTAGGTTTGTGTTCATGATCAAATCTTGACAAATGAGATATTAAACTTAAAGTTTTGAATTTGTGATGTATTGGCGGAGTTTTGACTCTGAATTACAAACTTCACTTGAGCTGTATCAGCTACATTTTTTGTACATTGTAGTCCTAATACCCAAGTAAAGTAAACCTGATGGGAATAATATGACAAATGGTAGGACATTGTTTCTCACATATCTGTGTCACTTGGATGTATAGAAAGTACACTCAGGTGATGGATTGCTAATTATATATGGATCTACCATTACACAGTGCAATGTAGACATTACTTTGTATACGTATTTTCATTCTGTGAATATCAGGTGTGTGTCAGATAAGATTATTATTAAGAATGTAAATCTGTAAGTATTCATTTCAATTGTTCATCCAATTTTTACCCAATTATCATTCAATTAAACCAAATCGATATCATAAAAATGTTCATAAACGTTTAGGAAAATAGAACATAAATTACATTGTTGTATTAATTACATTCACCCATGCTCCACGCAACAAAAGAAAGTATGGGAATTCATGATTATTGCACTAAATTATGTGGAGCATTAATTACTGCTCGTCACCTATTAATTAGTTCATATTAATCCCAATGAGCCGGTTAATCCAATCCACCGAAGAACGTGACAATGCCTCCAGACATAAATGACAATGGATTGAGAAATGTGACAATGTCGCCAATTGGGGGCTCGGCCGGCATTAGTGGGATGACAATAGGATTATGGGGCTCTATGGAAACTGTGATCTTGACAGTTGGATTCTGGATGTGGGATTGAGGAATATCTTTTATGGCCATATGGTTAGTTTGTAGAAATTATGCATTTTAAGTTATTTTCTGTTGCCATGCTAGCGTAATATATTGTACCATGAAACTTGTTTGTTTGAAAATGTGTGTAGGGTGATTTTTTTTTATTCATAATTTGTGATTCAAAACTAATTTTATTTGTTTTTGTTTTTTTCCATGTGCTGCTCACATCATATAGGTAAGTACAATATTCTTATTTTCTGCACCTTTATTTCATCTATAGTAAGTATGGACAGCTAAACGTTTTAAGTTTTATAGTCAGGTTCAAGTATTCACAAAGATATTTTTTTTTGTATCACTACATAGTCCACTTAAGTAAGTGACTGTACCCAAAAGAGCAATTAATGAGTCTTATACAGCGGTCAACCATTCACAGCTGTTCCTCATACACAGTTGTCCACTATACACAGCTGTGTGGCCCTACTTGGACAGCTGCACCGAATCCCACCAAAGTTCCCCACAACATCCGGGCGACTTGATTGCGCCTAACAACAGCTAATATAGTGGGCTATAAAGCGTGGCTGCGACAAAGCCGGGGACTGCTCAGTATGCCACTCTCACCCCCTAAACAACCTGCTGTCACAGTAAGTGTGCTTTACAGCACACCCCAACAATGCACAATGCACGGCCCCCACGTGTAAGTAAGCGCCTGTAATGGCTGGCTGGTCATTCATGGGCATGCGTCTCCACATTGTTGAGGCATAGGCAGTGTGTAATAAGTTGGGCGTTGATGAGTGCAACAATCACAGTATGCAAATGAACAGGTTCGCGCTGTTGTCATCTTGTGAGTGGTGTTTCTTCGGGGTGTTGTTTTTTGGCAATGTCGAGTTAAAAGAGGTGGTGAGTTGAGCTTTTTGTAGAATCTAGTGGGTGACTTCAATAGTTAGCAAGCAATTGCATTGTAGATAGATTTTTAAGTTGATTTTAGCACCAAGTATGTGTTGCAAGTTGACTGTTAATAAAACCTCCAGCTGAATGGCAAGAACAATCTCAATATGCAAATGTGGAGCTTACGATGTTTCACCCGCCTATTACCAGCGTGCAGGGTGCAAGAAGAAGACCTATGATGGCCATTTGTTCTTATGGGCTGGGTCGTGGTAGTTTGCGTGTAATAAGGAGAGTAAGTTGATGGGGGTTTTAAAGCAAAGAACAATCAGCGTATGCAAATATCTGTCATGAAAAGGTTGGCCCATGTGACAATATTGTCTTTGCAAGTTTACTGAGAGTTCATACAGTCACTTCATAACCATAATTGGCTCGCAGTCATTCTTTTCCATTGCAGTTAAAATTATATGCTTGTTAATCATAGATATTGAACTCATATCACTTTAACATACTAGAATGTGTATTTGAGATGTATGAATGGAGTGGTTAAACTTTTTTCGTCATTATTTCGTAATGCGTAATTGAGCAAAGTGTAATTATACGACTAGTTAAATACAAAATAATATAACCACCCTTTCATTGAGAAACCGGTAATGAAACAAGAGCCAGAGCACATAATAACACCGTAAAATTCCACTACACAAGCGCACAACAATCACAGTGTACAAACTGCTGACAAACGACGTGTGAAGCGCAATCCTTGTTTCGCGGCACACTAGACTAAGGGTTAAATCTGCCATTGTGTGGAGGTGGTGAGTTGAGCAGTTTAATGCTCACACAATGCTCAATTGTTATCTCCCTGACAAAGCTAATGGGCTGGATTAGCTCTGTGTGATGATGGCTGCACTTTGTTTTATGCCTTTTATTGTTTTCTTGGCCTTTAATCCGGTGTTTGTTGTGGGTTTTGAGCCGTCTGAAGTGGGTTTTTTTCTTCATCTTTTATTCCTGCTGGTTTTAACTCATCATGTGGGTTTCTATTCATTTTGTTGAGGTTTTTTTTTTATCTGCAGCCACTCTAACAAAACATTTCTTAAGTATAAAATGTTAGCAGTTATTGCTGCCATTTATTGTATGTGTGGTATATTTTATTGGTAAGAAATGATTAAGACAATAGACTTAAACTTATCAAATGTTAATATGTGTTTGAAATATTATCACACCAGTTTGCACCAGTCATTGCCAGATTTGGCTTTTAGCATTAGCATTTTCAAACCTTTGATAACCTAATTTGCAGCTTTTTTATTGATAGCTACCGATAGCATGATTGAAGCCTACGGTATAAAGTAGAAACACTAGACACCATTGCCACTATAGATACCAGTGATGTCTGTAGATCTAGTGAACCACATTCAAGAACAAAACTTGAAGTCATACACTTTGTATAATGAATACATGTGTGAATTATTGCTAAAACCTGTGAAGCATACCACACAAAACCACCACACCCTATATGGTTACCTAATATGTTTTTAAGTTGTGGTGGTTGTCATCGTGGATTACATGGGATACATCGTACACACACACACATGTATCAATTCAGATTGTCACTATTTATGCTTTTCTGTACTATCCATACAACACCATAATGACAATGATATAATGGGCTGTTGGAAAAATAACGCATTTTTGTTACTTGTGATCCAATTTTATTTGTTTAATAAGCACAAAATGCAAAAGCTCACGATTTAACTGAGATTCACGAATTGCAAGTCTGTGGATGACAATCTTGAGCAGTCTATAGAGTCATTTGGATATGAAATATTGTATTGAATTTATTCTTCAAAGTTTACAACATTTCTATTTGTGAATTATTTAAGTCATATTAAACACAGCAGAAAGTCAGTTTCAGTGTGCAAACCCTACTCTACATGACTTCTTTCTCTAAAATTAAGTTCAAGCATCACAATCCAAATTGCTTCATCAATCATATTGACTGAACCCATATTGTACTATCGGATTGCAGCAGTGATCTAAACATGAGCTTTGTTTCCATGTGAGTGAACAGAGAACAAAGGCTCAAGAAAACAAACAGGAGGAGGATGAGTGGGGAAGAAAGCACTGGCCGACCACTTAGTTCAGGCAGCCCAGATGGCCAGGTCAGCTGTGTGATGTCCACACAACACAACACCCTTGTTCTTGTGAAATATACTGATTAGAACATTATTTTTGATGTTTCTCATACACATGTATTGTTATCTCATTTAATACTCATTTTATTCAACAGAATTCTTGAATATCTTCTGGCCATTAATAAAACTGAATCGTACCATATAGCTTTTGTTTTTGAATAGCTTGTCTTTTATTAAATATAGCTTGACAATACATGTATCAGTTACTTTTCTAGATAGACCAATTTTAGTTCTTCGTTGACAAGCAAAGGTAGATCAGACAGTTCAGTGTGTGAAGCAGAACCTAACACTCATGTCTGCCCACGAAAGTGTTGGGTTCAATGTGAGCCTCTCACATTAGTCACAACACAGAGCTCAATTAGTGTATATCATTGCTTTCAATGGAATTGTTTGTCTTGTATTTGTGAGAATCACTATGGATTCCATCTAATACTGATAGTAATCCAATGTTGTGAAATGTTTTACAGATTTGATGTGTAATGGTTCATTTCAAACCCTACAGCTGTGAGAAAACATAGATTCTGTAGGATAACTTTCATTTCTAAATACCTTAACAACCAACAGTTTAAAAACTTGCATTGAATAGAACTAACCCACTGACCTGGTATAACTGATCACTCAAGAGTCATGGGGATTAATGCGTATTCTTACGGCACGTTAAAGGCCAAGATGCGTCCACAATGAGCGCTCATCACCCCCTGTTACTCGGCTGCACCCATCTTCTCGCAGTGAGCTGAGCAATAAACAATGGCTGTGTGACAATGAGCGAGCGGCTCAGCCGATCCCGGGGCACCTATTGTCACCCACAGGCTCATTCTGATTGTTAGCGGGGCGGCGGGGCGTGAAGCAGGCTGTCAGGGTGACGTACCCCAGGGACAGGCGGGTGATGTGTGGGGAGGCAAGAGGCCTGGGTTAGGGAGCGGCGAATGGGTCACAATCCAGGAAATAGGGTGAGGTGGTGTCAGTGGCTGAGGGAGAAGAGGGCATGGGGGTGTATTTGGTGGGTCTTTACTTAACTTTTGTGGTAGATCTTATTTCATAATTGCATAGACTATATAGAATTTTATACTGTTGGAGTTCATTCTTCTAATATGGGAATGCTGTAGAAGAATCAGGGTGTATGTGTCAGTTATTTTTTGTATAACCTTTGAAAATGGCAAATCATCTGCTTTACTACAATGTATCTAATCTATGGAAAAGGAATTATCAATTTTGTTTGTTTATTGCATTAACAGAAGGCTATGACACATTGATATTTGTATGGAAACTATAATGTCCAATTTAAGTCAACAAATGACCAACGCAACATATAGTTTACCAATTTTAGACTATAATCTTTTATTTTCAAACAATTAAGACTCAGTCTCATGGCAGCTTTCAAAGGGTTAAAGCCTTGTAACCTTGTGCTAACCTTGTCACCACCTTGTCATAACCTTGTCACACTTAGCTGCTCTGTTATGCAACCAGCGCTCATAAATCGCTGCTCTCCGCTCCCTTGTTAACTCTCATTCATTTCAAACGATGACTTTTGATATCCTGATCCCATGCCTTTTGTGTTAGATGGAATGATTACCATGTACAATTTGTTGGTATTTATTACGTTCTGGTTTGTTAGAATTCTCATTTGTTGTGATCCTTTTGACTCTTAATAAAATAGTGTCAATTTAAAAGTTTCTATATGACTATTTGTTGATGCTTTTTGGCTTCAAGAAAATATTCACAACTCCACCCAATCATAGAAACTAGTGCATTGGATGAGGTAAATATAAACAATTTGTATGCCCTAACAAAGCATCTCTGCAAATTTACCACTGTGTACAAGGCATTGTGTACAGCCACTATAAGTGGGATTTACTCATTGACTATGTACACAAGTGCATTGTGCTTTGAAAATGACAATAGCCAGGTCATCCACAGCATTTTCTATGGCTACAATCCGTATTTGTTATCTAAACAGTATGTTTAAATTCTTGAATAGGTTATAGGTTTGTTATCTTTAGCAACGTTTGCTCGCTATAAATAGTGATAGACATTCTAGATGTACGAAATACAAAATTAGACCTTTGTGAACTCATGCTGCTTCATATCCTTTTAACTATTCAAAGCTATTTTAAAACTTCGCGACTCAGAATGTTTACAATGCATTGTCGGCTGGCAACAATAGTCTGGATTTGGTCATTGTGCAAGCAAAGGACAATTCTGGGATTGTGGGATTCCGTCGCCTTTATCTCTGTCTCCCATTCCTATACATGGCGGCTCTGTCAGCTCGCGCTGTTGTGTTTTTAGCTTATCCTCTGCATTGTGCGAAGTGCCATTGTAGCTCCGTATTTAGTCTATAGGTTTTATTCTTGGGAATTACAGTCAAGACTCCATACACAGGTCATCTGTATGTATTACTAAGATGTTCTTTTTCTAATGTGATCACATTTGAAATACTGCCACATGACATTGGATCCCTTCCTATTGGAAAGGATCTTGGCTGAAGGGAAATTCTCATGTGACAGAGGTGGTCACTTTAACACACTGTACTGTACAGCTTTCATTCAGTGGGAATTAACCCAAAGCTGCATGGGTATGTGTGGTCTTTGTTTAAGTTTGTTTAGGTTCATCTTGGATTTCTTTACAACATTGTTTTTCATTGTACAAGAGACAATATATCCTAGGTTCTGAGATGATTGTATTAGAAGTAATAGATCCGCCTCTGAATTACTTTTCTGCTTGCTTTGTACACTTGTACTCCTGATATAAAAAGCTAAAAAAAAAGTAGTTCTAAAGGTCCTATCCACACAACAAGGACAACACAGACAATACAAACCCGTTTAAACTCCATCTCAGAAGAACACAAACCCTCAGCCTAAGATCTTTCCATTCAGCATACCACAACAGAGGCACATTGCTAGGAGTGCAAACGACACTTGGCCACTGTCTGGAGTGTAGTGATTAGACCTGATATATCAGGCGCGGCCTGATGATGCCCTCTCAGCCCCGATAATGCCCTCTTGCTGGACAATAGCGGGCGTCTTGGGTGGACAACACACTGAGGGTGGACAATGAGCAGGGATTGTGGTGTATTGTTGGCCAAAGGGTCAATGGTGGCGTAAACATTGAGTAAAGCGCTGTAATTAAGAAGCTTATGGGCTCCAGATCAACAGGCAGGGATTAGGGGCACGATTTATGGATGGGAATTTGCATACACTCACTCTAAGAAAGAACACAGCATGGACAGTCGCAGTTGACTTCTTTCCTGGGGAGGTCATTTTGAAAAAGATGACTGGACTTTTTGTTGTTTTTTCACTGAAATTGACCACTTTTGTGTTAGCATCATCTCGAACACAGGCAATGGAGGCAATGGTCATATTAGGGTATAAGAACCCATACAAGACATTGCCCTATCTGCATCCCCATCATGCCCATTCTGACCTCTGTTATCACATCTCAAACAGTTCTACTTCGGCATCAACATCACAATATTTACAATATAAATGCTTTGTAGTTTGACAAGCAAACTTTAATTTGAAACTACATGTACATAGAGTCCTATATGATAGTAAAATCTTGACAGATGCTATTCAGGAAATTATTTCAAAATCATGTTGTTACAAATCCCCTTCAAGTCAATGCTCAGAACTAGCATGATCAGAAGTTTGATGATTGCTCAGTCACTGACCAAATGCACCTATTGACTTTGCACCCACTGACCCCTACCATAAGACATTGTTCCAGCTGTTACATTAACCTGATAATTAGGTAGTAATTAGGTCCAGAATACACCCCCAGAATAACAGCTGCATTGTTGATCCTTTATGACGGCCATTTCAGAGCTCATAAGCAACTTCTTTCTCTTTCAGAATAATTGGTTTCTATGTAATAGGCCATGAGTAAATGGACTAGAAATACTTATCATCTCATCATTAAAGATGTTAAGACCTGATATGGTCAATGTTGAAAGGATGTCTATCCACATAAATGCTCTTCTTATAAGATGATCATCTTGTGAATGATAAACATTTTGTGCAAATATGTCAACATTTGCACTCTAATCTATATCTGTGTTTAAGCCATTGTCACATTAACAGTTTTCCTCTGATGGTCAACACATCATGCTTCAGTGACCACAACCGGTTCTGGACTGGCTTCTCTAGGAACTTATGCATTGCTGGCAATACTTAATTGTCTGAGCAATTGACATACAATGTTAGATGTTAAAATAGTGATTCATTGTCAGCAAAAATGAATAAAAATATAAATTACGTTTCTACATGTATGTTTGTGAAGGGTATATGAATCTTTCTGTAGGAATCCTGGATTAGATATGATAAACCGGATCAAATCCACATATCACTCCCATACGAGCTTCAATAATAAACATCTGGCTTAATTACTACAAACATTGGTCTTTTTTCAAAATTCTCATATCCACTCTTGCAAATTCTCACTGGACCCAAATATTGTAGACCCCCTTGGGACCTGGAGTCTCCAGTATGATACAGCCCAGCTGACCACTATGCGTTTTTGATAGCCAGAACAATGTCTCTGATTCATCTGTTTCTTCCAAATCCATGTGTTTGGACATTGTGCACAAGACAAGAAGTGAAGAAGTGAGCATGTCCGTGTGATACCTAATTAAGCTTATATGAAATGGCACATCTGCAAAGTGTCCAGATCACTCAGGAACAATATTAGTGGCAATCTATTTGACCTAGACCGTCCAGTTGGTTACAATGCATGGATCCAGTGTCTCTGGATCATATTGCCATGTCTCCAGGGATTAGGGAGTGTGGGTTAGGATAAGATGCAGTGCTGTTTTATAGGCATCTGATCACCACATGGTTATGTATTGTTTGAAATGATGGGAAAATAAGCACTGGCATGTGTTTGCTGGATGAATGGAACCGAAGCTGACCACTAGTATAAAAAGGGATTTCTATGGCTGAATTTTCTAATGCTTTTCTTTGTGGTACTGTACAATGTTACAAGGGATCTTGTCTAAATGTCTGAATTTTATATATGTATACAACCATATTTTTGCTGTCATTCGCAACATCAATTTTTTGTACTTCTGTTTCACAATGCATGTAGAGCACACTGCACTGGGATGAGGAAAAAGCTTGAGAAGTTAATGACAATGGCCCATTTAGACAATAGCAGGAGGAGAAAGGATGATTGTATTGTAAACTAGTAATTGCATTCTTATGCAGTAACAAAAGGATGCAGTTGAAGGGATAATAAACTTTGTGCCATTTGACACAACAGGCCACTGGAAACCCAATCAGGAAGTTAGGCCTAGTCACTGACAGTAAAATGATACTTGGAATGGCGGTGGTTGTAAGAGCGGATGAGAATGTTAAAGTGGACACTCTACTGTCTGACCCTCTAATGGCACATTTAAAAAGTAAATAGTGGAGAATTAAGTTCAAGTGTGCATGAAAAAATCTTTGACATACAAAATAAGTGGCGTATCAGAATTTTGACATAAACCGTAACCCACCCTACACCTAAGTGGACCAATGCTCCACTTTTGTGGACCAATGTTCCACTTTTGTCCAGCATGACAAAATGTACATGATCAGTAACTTCCATTGTAATTTGATTGCTACCCTGGTGATGATTTTCTCATTTTTAGACATAATCATGTTTGAAGTATTTGTTTTGCTGTAATTATTTGTACGACACAATGTCAGGATGAATATAAAGTCAATTTGGCTCTAGCAAAGTTTTAATTTGCATGTGCTAATGTTACTTTGTCTCCTGGTTATATAAATTGGCTGTGTGAAAATCAGTACAGTTATAAACATATGCAGTGTGATCCGCCAGAGAGGTTTGCATATTTATGGTTACTTTGTTTAAAAATTACTGATAGATTGAGCAATTAAAAGTCACACACTAGTTGATTTGACTGTTCCACATGCCAATGTACTATGTAATGAGTGTAACACTGTTGTGCTAATGTTACTGTGTTTACTGTCTACATCATCACAGTTATCAATGCAGTGGACCAGTTGGCACCTCCTACCCCATAATCAGCTGCTAATTAGTGGTTGATTAATCCATGTTTCCAGCATTGTTGCTAACTGACAATGCTGGACACTGTTTCAGTTTTCTAGCTGCTGCCAAACCTATCTTCAAATTAGATTTTTTGTAGGGTGCATTGAATGGAAACTGTAATTATAATGATTTTATTAACTTGGGAATATTGAAAATGTGAAGTAAAAAAACAGAATTGAAAAGTTCACAGCACCTTGGTCATTTTGCTGATGACAAGCAATGCAATTTTGAACACATTAAACCACTTTGCCCTGTTGTCAAGCTATACGGGTTTTACTGTACCATTCATTTGCCTATCCATATAAACTAGTTATTGATTCCAGAACATATTGCCATAATACCTTGTTAATAACCATAAAACCTCAGAATGGCCTCATTGTTTTGGAGATAATGTGGTGACTTTCCCACAATAGGACACAGTGCTAATCTGTGCTCTGTTTTATCACACCTTTGTCCTGCAGCCATAATTCCCATATAGTGATCAAATACTATTGATTCAGCATCCAGTTTTTATTGCTACCTGTTTGTTTTGACTATTTTGTCTGTAATAATACTTTATGTTCATGATTTCATCAAGAAGATAATAGTTTTCATTATTCATTGTAACATTGTTCGTTGTGATTGAAAGTATTATTTCATATTGTCAATCATTATATGTCTATATTTCACATTTCTAGCTGGAATTCATATGCTGGGAAAAATAAGTACTTGTTAAATCCAATCCCTTTCTACTTTTAAGTGATTAGATTGTCTTGTAGAATCCTTTTCCATTAAACCCTTTAATCCATGACACCTTTGTTGCCCCAGACAATATCAGTGCCAACCATTGTTTCTCCAGCCCACTATCAGTCCTCCACAGTGTCAACACTTACACACAACAGCTCAATGCAATTGTCTTTTGCTTTGTTTCTTACTCAATTGCAATGTTGTGCGACTGAATACAAAATGCCATGATTGTAGTTGATGATTATTGTAGAACAATTAGGATCACAATATAAATGTATCACATGGGTAATAAAATTATTACTGCCATTATCAAAAGCTTCCCATCCCCAGAAACAAAAGACAAGAGACAGCTATAAGCTTAAATGTGATGGGAAAATCACCTATTATCACCACCTACAACAACGTAGCCATTTTCAGCAGTGGAACAATTCCTCACTGTAGCTCTGCACCAAATACAACAAGGTCCTGCAATTGGCAATGTCAAATTGCTGCTAGTTCACAGCCAAATCCAGTGAAACATATTACAGTGAGCACCAGTATAATAGGAATAATAATCTCAAAATTATTCATTTCTTTTCATGCTAAGTTCGAAAATGTTTCTGCATATTGAGCTAATCAAATGAGTCAGTGCTTGAAGGAGTCAGTAAGTCAGAATCTAAGAGTAATTAATTTCTACAGGTTGCACTGCAAAGTTTCCAACAATATCCATTCTGTAGGTTTATTGAATATAATTACAGCTATTTTGCCCTTTGTTTTAGGCTACACTATCATAATCGCACAAGGCGCACTATGTAAAAAATGCCGCCCATAGCTAAAGGCGAAATCAAAGACGGGCATTTAAATTGAAGAAGAAGCTTTTGATGAAGTTTCTTGAAAGCCTCTAGGCTATTTTTTGCATTATCTGATCTTTTTCTGTATTGTCGTTTAATTAATTCAGAACGGCACAGGGCTTTTCATGTCCACGAGTCGAAATTATTCAATAAGGCAAGAAATATTCATCCACTAGGTGATGGTAGCAAATTGTTTCGTTATATCAAAGGATTTTTATGCATGCAATGAGGATTTTGATTGGTCGTGAAATGCTGTGTATATGTGCTGAAAGAATTGTCACCGATCAGGTATATTAGTAGTAAACGGTCGCGAGTTCGGATTGCGATTTTAGTAATATTTTCTTATTTGTTACCAGTATGAAATTAATCAATATTTTGTAAATTACATGTAGTATATAGATTTTATAGGACAATATTATAGACTTTGTTTTTCATAAAGGAATATTGGCTTTGGTGATTTATTGTCTCGAAGTTGTGTTGCAGTAATATTTTTAACTATCCATAAAAAAGTGTACTATCATTGATAGATGTCAGCAATCTATCAGAAGCTTACATTGTGGTAGTCCTTCTGAAAACAGAAGCTGCCTACCATGTTATCACAAAATTGTCAGAAAAAAACGTTTGCACGTGAGTTGAAAAATTTCATGAAATTCTGTGCTAGATGTGTATAAAGTATCGTAATGATACAAATTTTAATGTATTTCATCTTATGAGTTCTTGTGTAATAAAGAATAGTTGTTGAAAATAAAAGTACCTTTATCAATAGCAAGTATTGATGAGATGATTACAATACAAAAGCTGGCGTTATTGTAGTGGCATCATGGTTGGCAGCACTGTGACAGCAGCAGTAGCAGCAGACCAGTCATGGCACTGAACACCTAGACTATTGCTGTTACGCTCTTATCATCTGTTCTTCCTGGTGCTAATATCCATGAAGTCACCGCAAAAAATCACCAGTTGGTGCTAAGACTGAGGAAGGTGATGGTGTCACATGTTGGGAGGATACGCATTGTAATTGAGTACAGTTTGGATTGGCAAATGTGAATGAGTAGTGATTTGGATGTTTTGTAAGGATTTTGGTTTGATGAGTTATTAATTTGGTGACATAGTCTCCGTGCTATTGATACAAGACAATAAGAGATAAATGACAGCTTAGAAATACAGCGGGACCATTTCATAGTGAGCTGGAGATTTTGGATTGAACAATTGAACTAGCTTTACAGCTGTAATATGGGTCCAACCAATGATGTGGACACAAATTTCTGAAGATACATTGTGAGGAATAATTTGTCATTTTAGTTTTGACAGTAAAATGCAGTGACATTTTGAGTGGACTGCTGTAGTTATTTTTAAATGGATTACTAATATCAAGTGGGATTAACTTATATTTGGAGACTAGAAATCACATTTAGACTTCCAGGATATACAGCGGATTCTGGATTTCCAGTTAGATCACTTTTGCAAAGTTTAGGTCACAGATTATGTTACACCCATACTTCTTTATTTAGGTAAGCTCAAGTTATCAATTTGATAGATAAGAATATTTGTTACTGGACTTTGTTCATTCTTTGATAAAGTTAACTTTAAAACATTGCCATCTTTAAGCTTTTCTGTTGAAATGTATTTGAAATATACATGTGTTGATGTAATACGAACCAATGTTTAAATTTCAAAGTGCACTCCTTACTTGGTGTCTGACCAAGAAAGTAAGATGCAAATGCAGCGCTGTCAATGATGGCAAATGGCATTGAGACAATTACAGTGTATTGTTAGGTCAAGGCCCAGCTGAGTCATTGTAGAACAATAGGGGGATTAGGTACAGTAGACAACAGGCAAAAATCACTAACACCAGCATTGGAAATTCACTTTTCATGCCAAGGTTAATACTGGTGAAACAATTTGAATTTTGTGACACAGATTTTATTGCTAACATTTCATTGGAGAATATTTTCAAAAATTTACAAATTTACTCAAACTTCTCAATGTCGGTGGTTCATGGTCCTACACTTTGGTGGAACCAACGATAGTTTTAAGGTACAGTTTATTGACACATCTGCCTTTTGGCTGCCATCTATAATCTGTGGCTCCTGCTTGCATTATGAAAAGTCAACAGGAGTATGGATCTCCTTCCCACTTCTCAGCATTGTTCCATTGAGAGATTACAATACATGATACCAGGATAATCCCTATGCTATTGTGCCGATGGAGCGTTGCCCCCAAACAACTTGTTGCTCCTTCATTATCATGATTATTGTGCGCCAAAGCCTCTTTAAGATTGTCAACTTTCAGAAACCTGAAGTGGTCACATAATGGAGGTGACCAATTTACATGATATGCGTTTTTTACCTGTATAATGGAAGAAAAAAAACTTGATTGCTCAGTATGAAAAGGGTCAAAATTAGAGTGGTGGTCATATTTGTAGGTTGTCCTGTAATATAGCAAAAAAATGTCTATATAAGTTGGAAAAGCTTATTTCCTAGTTAATTTGTTAAGGCCAAAGCAAATATCTCTATATGATGAATCAAGCGCTATGATGAAGTATTAGTCCACTTGGCAAATATTTGATCAAAATGATTTAAGAGAATAGTGTATTTTTAAAATGTGACTGATCATACTCTTATTGCTGAAGTAACCTTTCAAATTTAATATATGCAAGTCTGATTATGGAAAGCAAATTAATTTTGACAGCTTTCTATCTCTATGAAAAGTAAATAAATCAATTATAAGTTTTGCCTGGCCTTACTTTAGAAGATTCTATTTAAAGTGCTGTAGGAAACAATAATGTTATGTGACTTATTCTCCAAGGGCGGATTAGTTCTAGAGTTGTTTGAGTGATTTAGTCACCTTTTGTCACCTTTTCAATATGATTATTATTTTAAGACAAGTCAAGTGTAGATACTTTATTCCTACCATTGTACTTTATATTTTGTCATTTGAAGTCAGCAGTGAAGGTTGTAGAACTTAATTTGATGTTCTTTTTGTGGAAGAAAGTGAAAATGCCGCTTACAAAGCGCATAACTTGTAAGTTCATATTATATAGATAATTTCCAATAGATTATAGCTATGGTCTTTTTGTTCTAAAAGAATTATGAAATACATGAAGTTCAAAGCTGAACAATACAACTTTTAATACTATTGTAAAGATGTCTGTAAATCTATTCATGCCCTGTTCATTATACTGAAAGCGATTGTGGAAACGAAATGAAAAAAAGGTGTATTTTAACATAAGATTCCTTGTCAGGCCTTTAACCTGACACACGCCCTGTGAAATGAGGCATAATCAACAACTTGTGGCATATCATTAATTCTGACCCTTGTACGCTTTGCTTATTGTGTTGTGCATTTATACACGGCACTAGCGACAATTACTTCATGAGGAAGATGCAACATTGCGCGGCGTATGGGTAACCATGTCTTTAACCCCACACACGCTCTGCCCAATGTAGCGTGAGGTGGAATTTGTTGCATCCTCGGATAAAGGCTAATCATGGTGTACCTGTAAGCTTGCTCACGAGCACAATGCACTCATGTGGAAAAGAATAGGAATTGTTGGCTTTAACAAGGGCTGTAACAAGGCTTTGTGAAAAAAAAACTATTTCATTTTGCTCCTTGAAAATGGGAGGAATTGCTTGCCACCAACAATAAGCAATTGTAATTACTACAAATGTATATAACCAATAAGTCATTGGTTTGTTGAAAGAATTGTAGACATCATAATGTAAAAGATTATTGCATCCTGAGAATGGACTTGTAACAATAGTTATGGCTTAGGAAACTGTTGCTTATAGTTTGTCCATTACTTGATCTTTCTGTGAGATTTAATTTAATGAATCTGTGATACAAAATGATTATCATTGCGCTTTATTTGGAAGTCATTGAAAGAAGTAAGAATTTATTGCTACTGTCATCAAGTGGCAAACATTGTGAAACAACAAAGACAATGTGAGACAATAAAAGTTTACTTTTAAGTACTCACATTCATTTCTAAGTCAAGATGATCTTGACTAACATTATAGATAAAAGAGTAAACTAGCCAATTGATTAGATCCGTAAAAGATGCTTATTATCCTTGAAAATTCTGAGAAATGTTTAGCTAAGGGAAAAACGGCAATTAGAAGTTTTCTCATCAGATAGTAATTACATGTGCTATGTATTTCTGACAAATCATCTGCAAATTCAACATAGATATTCAGTTAACAAAATTAAGATAATCACAAAAACGGTACATGGACAACCAATGTCTCATGTCTAGCAAGCAGCTAGATCATTATCTCTAAACCTTCTGATGGTTCTACTCCAGAATGTCTCTCCGTCACATATATAATATGTATGCTGATAATAGTTACCTTTACAGTGACAATGGTGTTATGTAGTAATATGGGTGTGTTAGGTTTATATGCTTTTATGACTTGTAAATATTAGCTAAACATTTTACAACATCAGTCTTAATCTTGTACATGTATACATATTGCTGTAAAACATGTGTGCTTTATTCTGTAACAGGAACAAATGATTCTAACCTGGGATTTAATTATGTAATGATCTTGGTCAAGTGATAGATGTAAATCTTGGGATGTTCATTGCTTGAATCCCAGGTGCTCCTGAAGATGTCTACAAATGACTGTCCTGGTGTATGAATTACCAGAGATGCCAAGATAAAGGCAGTGATAATAGTCCATGATTTGGTATTTTTTGCAGGACCTACATGTCATTCTTGCAATATTCAAATTACAAAGGTTTCAATTTACAGTGTCATCTTCCAAGTATTTGACTTTGGAAACTTCTTCCTCAGAGACTTTGATACACAGTTTCTTAGTTTTTACATGGTGACCAGTTGATATCTTAATTGTTGATCATATCTGGATGGTCTAAACAGGTTGAAACCTAAAGGTAGATATGATGAATATTTTTTGTCTTGGTTTAACAAGATAATCTAACCTTGGATGGCATCTTCTATTGTTGAGTGCATCACACAATGGCCCTTGAGAAGATTGTGGGTTGATAAATGATCGAAGTTACCCTTAATTACAAGATAAGCGGATTTTGCAGAAATTATACTTATTGTTACAGGTGTATGAAATTGTTAATTCTAACTTAACTGTTGCTTTCTATGTATACTTTTTAAAGGATTTCCAGTTGTGTGATTTAATGTGTTTGGAATTTAGAAAGTGTCACTAAGAGTAGACTAATTAAAAAAGTATCCGCGCTGACATATCCTTATAAGTTTGATGGAAAGGAATTTTAAGAAAACATGATCGAATGTTATCTGTATTGAGCTGGTTTCATAATTGAAATTATTATTACAAAATAATGCAGTCCGTGGTTACTGAGCATCAAAATATTTAATGCAATTTGATTACAATAACTTATCAAAATCTGTGATGTAATTAGTTGTCACATGGCCAGTTTGAACCAACCTTTTTATCAAGTTCTTTCTAAATAGAACTGAAGTTCATAAAAATCTTGCTCTGTCTGTGCTAATCATACTGAGGGAGATGTTTGCACATACTTATTTTCCATCATTATAAACATCACCTCTATTATTGTTATCATCATATGACGTAAACTTCTTATCATCTCTTAGAACAAAAGGTATATTGTCAATTATTGGGTGTTAGGAACCTGTTCTGCTCTACATTCAGAAAACCACCAGGAATTGACACATTCCTTAAGTTTGAATTGGTAGTCACTTTAGAGAAAAAATTAGTGAAATGTATTTCAATACTCTGTACTAGATGACTGAAGAACTGTAAGAAATGGACACGCTATCATGGTGGTCAATTCATTGGGTTAGTCGTGTAAGTAAAGCCGTAATTGATTCTTAAAATAGCCAAACTTATCATTACAAATAGCCACAAATTTTCTATATTTGGACATTTATTTGGATCAAGTCTTCATCATGGGTCGAGTGTTCATATTTTGTGTTTTTACAAAGACGGGAACTTCATATGGGATTGATAATGTTCTAACTGTGTTTTTCTTATTGCGCAATGTCTTACTAGGACTGCTTCTTATATATGACAATTATCTCTTTCTAACTTTTCAAACATAATTCCATTATTGGTTTTTTTAAAGCAAGAAAAAAACTGCCCAATATCATGAATATGTTAGTTAACTTAGTGAATGGTTCACATAATTTATTCCTACAACTGTACTTACAATGATTTGGTTTGGTCCTGGTTTGTCATTAAACACTTGGGCTACTTCTCAGTTGATGCACATTTTATATTGTATAAAGAATGAAGTCAAATTTTCATTAAAATGTCGATGCAATTGATTTTTATCGCCCATGTTCTTGAACATTATAATTAATTGAGATAAAAAATTCTTAGATACTATTGTCAATTCAAGGAAAGCAAAAGTTAATTGAATTAACAACTATAAGCTGTTGAATTTACCTTTCAATTATTTGGAAGCTTAGTGCTTGATTCTGACAATTTTAATGAAATTTAAAAATTCAAATCAATGTATCTTATGAATCGATTACCATTTCTCGTGATTTAACACAAATTGAAATTTAATGAACAATAGTGATCTGGACTTTGTTTTTGTCACATGTGGTTGACCATAACAATACATGACAATGTTGCAATTCAAAATTGAAAACTAAATCTAAAAATGAAGGACTAACTTCACTATCAATTGTATCAACTTTTTAAAAATAATATGCAGTGCAAGTTGAAACTGTTGCTTAGGAGTATTGTAAAGTTTTCTACTGATGTGATCATGCCTGTTCAATTGAAGAGTATGTATATTGGGAACTAAAAACTTATGGATGTCTTTTTATACAAGTGTTGATGAAATACATATATATGTATATGTATGCTTTGATGAAATAGAAAAATTCATTTTTAGGGTTTCATCATTCAATTATCATCTGACTAGGATTGATTTTTCTAATGGAATACAAAGCACTTGATCATCTAGAGTTTCCTCATGCACACAATATGCCGAGTCATAATGGCCCTTTGATTTTATTGTACGGAACTCATCTCCACAACACATGTTGTCAAACGACGCCTTTTGTCATTTGTCAATAGACTCTATTTCTAGTCTTCTACGAATGTGCAATATCCAATAGTCCATATGATATTAGGATATCAAATAATGCTCCTTTAACCAATACGACAGAAGTTTATGTGCATGTACATCACTTATTCTATGTTTAAGTCCTATGATTTAATTTAAATATTCATCTTTTGATAAGCTTACACCTGCTAATATTAAATAATTGTCTTGCTTATGTGTATATCATCAGTCATTGTTTCACCCATACAGTCCATTGATTCTTTCATTGTACATACACCAATATACAATTCGCTTGTTGTTCTTGCTCTAAACAGTCATTGAGTTCTTCTAGCATCGCCTTTGTAATGCACAAGACAACTTTACAAGTTGTACGTGTGGTGAGACTTTTGTTTGCCCTTTGTGCAGATGTGGAATATCAATGATTTTTTGTGGAGAGTTTGTGTCACATACAAATGAGCTGATTGAGTTTTGTGTTGTTTGTTCTGACGCTACATATTGGCTATTGATGCTGGGACAATAGGTTACAACGGTATTGTCGATATGCGACGAATGCTCAATCAATAGTGTTCTGTATTGTTATTTATGCTGAAGAAAATCAAAGGTGATGTGACTGTTAAGTTGGTTTTTAGTGTTACCCGTAAGGTTTTCAGTTGTTTTTTTCTAATTACATCTGATGTTTGTTGAACGGTATACTGGATTATTACTGTCTTGAAATCTTCATAAATGGATATACATGTACATTGGTATGTTTCCACATGCTTATGTTTGCCAGTTTTCATTCCATCGTGGTATTTCTACGGATTTCCCTATTGACTGCAATGTGAATTTAAATAATATCCTTTTCAAGTGCTGACGAACCCAAATCACATTGTGTTGTCCTTTGAAGTGTCCTGTCACCTATTTATCAATGTTGTTGGCCGTAAAACAAACCAGGCCTCGTAAAACCGTGTTTTCAAGAGCATCAATGAACTCTCTGATTTGGCATGCATCCGACCTCTACTATAGATTGTCAGGTCGAATTTTCAAAATTTATATCTAAAGAAATTACCAGTCTAAAATGCCTCACCCCAAAAGCGTTAAGCAGCTTTTTCATCACAAATACTATTTGCATTACGTATTGAACACGCTAAATACAAGAGAAAGGAGATGTGAAATTGTGACTGGGAACTCCGTTCATATACCCATCTGGTCATTTTAATTGAGAATGCAATTCTAAACTAAAGCAAAACTACCTACATGTACATGTGCATACACTAGACCTATCATGTCCCAAGTGGCATTGTTGGTTGCTGATAGGAGTGCAATAAATCTGTGCAAGCCAAACAAGGATAAGATGGTTTGCCTTTGATGTCAATGATGTACGTATTTCTCGCATAACTCCCGCTCGTAAATCTGCCACTTACGGCATTGTTACGGACGTGGCTGTTAAACAATGGGCTCGGTAGTCAAGTGGTATGTATACATGCATTACAAAACTGCTTGATACCAAAACCTTGCTTGTTGTAGACTATATCATAAAACTGTTTCTTCACTGTAAAACATAGGCAAGCGACATTCTCCATGCTAAGGTACTTACATGTCTCTAACATCAGCATATCTTTAGAGTAACCATCTTGTGTTTGTTACAGGATTACCCTAACTTTACTGTCCTAATGCAAAGTTATCAAGGAAGCAAGTTGCACTGTAAATGAAAAACTATGCCAAACATTCAGCCAGTGTCATCCCATGTTTTGTTGCTGACCAGTCCCAATGTGACTGCCAACCGACACTCACAATCGCACATTGTTTTCCATAGTCGCCAATGTCATACAATCAGCTTTTTTTGCCAAGAATCAAAAAGCTTATAATATGAAAGTCATCAAAAATATATAATAGGTGTGAGGCCTTCCAACTATATGATGCCTTGTTTTTGTTTCACATTCTTTGTGGCATTGACTTTCACTGTTATTAGTATTTTATGGTTGCATCCATTAAAAGGATGTATATATTAGGAAACAATCCAAAACACAATGACTGAAGTGGCTGTTTGTTGACTCTTTAACTTACATTTTAAGGCTATATTCAAGCTTTTGTAATGTATGTTTGCATATTGCACAAATTGTAATTACGTACATATATGTGCATGATCTCTATATACTATTTGATTGCCAGAAGTACTGCTTGATGAAATGATTATGGTTGTTGGAAACGCTACCTAGCCAATGAGGCTGTCATTCCATTAATATCAGCATTGTTCAATTATTCGATCACCATTACCAACAATGCATTATGATTGGGAAAATTAGTTCATACAGTTTCATTTATAGTGTTGTTAATGGCCCTTTTAAATCGCTGACACTGTTCAATGTCAGCAGCACGTTTCCATGTGAGAAATAATGACCACTTGACCATTGCAAGGCTGGGACGATGGCCACCGTATTTGTGTGGTATTGGCTGTGTTTGCCCAGTTATCAGATCACAGACAAGTGCTATTGTTCTGTTTGCTGTATACAATAAAGCATTTTACAGCTTGCTTGCATAGTGCAAATTGATGGCTCATTGAGAAATAGGGGAGGCATCAATGTTCAGTTTTTAAATGTAACATTGACATTAAATGATTCTTATTTGAAAATAAGCTATATTATGGAAATGGCTTTAATAAACAGGACAACCTGTCTAATCTTGTAAATTCACCCATCTATTCAATCGTTTCGGAAGCTGTCATCTATTAAGACTTTTCCTTAGGTCAGCTTTATAACAGTGTCTATGTCAGTAATAACAGTTATTGTATATATTAAGTAAGTGACAGTTTGTCACATATTATGTTTAAATTTCTTTCTTACCATTCAGTTAAAAGTTCGAAAAGCACAATATAAATTCTTTTATTTTTACTTTTAAATAAACATTTCATCTCTAGAGATTTTGGCCAGAGTTAGTTTATTTTTTGTAAATGATAATATTAATGATATTAAAGATTAAATGATAAATTGAGAAGGTCTCTCGAGAGATGAAAAGCTTATTTTAGAAATTAAAATAAAAGAATTAATATTGTGTTTTTCAAACTTTAAACTCTTTGGTAAGAAAGACATTTCAACATAGCATATCTATGTTAGTAACATTATGTTCGTGCTCATCTCATTCAAACTTTAGTTATAATTTGTGAAGGAATTATAAACTATTGATATTATATGCACACAGTTTTAAGAAAATCATCATTTCTCATATTATTTCAACTTTATTCAAAGATTAAGAATTGCATGATACATGTAAGTGTGACGCATTTACTCTTCATAAAGCACATCAAGGATGATATTATTTATGGATTATCTAAAGCCTCATTGTCACCTTTATAAGTGTATTGTCTCAAGAGCCCTTTGCGCAGTCATTGTGCAAAGAATGGCTTCATTGTTGAGTTATCACAATATATACTTACACTATGAAATTGCGCAAGTTCAATCAGTAATTTCTTAGTTATTGCATTTTTTGCTTTTTTGAGGAGCTGAAGTGAATTGTTTTACAAGTCATTGTATAAAAGAATGATTTCATTGTCACTTTATCTTAATATATACAATGCAATTTGGAAAGTTCTTAAGATCTAAGAGTCTCTTTTGTTTATACTAGTTTTTGTAGAAGAAATCTTGTGAAATAATTGCTTTTATCAGGACATTTGAGGACTAAACCTACATTGTTTCAAGAGGTGCTTTTTGCCTGTTGTTGAAAAACAGGGATCCCCTTATAATATTATCATAAAATGCAGAATATAAACTTAGATAACTTCTTACGTTTTTGGTAGTCTGTTTATACACGTTCATTGTTGCTATTTGCACATTCAAATCTGATCGACTGAATGTATGTCATAGTATACAATGTATTTTTTGTATTTTGCAGAGAAATGTCCTCCAAACGTAAAAACACGCCGACCAAGCTTTCTGCCGAGTTTTTCCCCTCTTCTACATTACCTGCAACAACGCACAAGCTACCTACTCCTGAGAACGGGTCTGACGGTGCCTCAACTGACCACAGTGATATGTCAGACACGGAGCAACATCACATGGACAACAGGTATGAATTAATTGCTTTTTCTAAATTTATCAATTTATTATAATAATGTGGCACAGGATAGGAGTGTTTATACTGTGGGATTTCCAGTATGATTTGAACTTAATTACATTTGTAAATAAGGAGCATATTGTACGTTAAATTATTAATAAGCAAAAAAATAGGTTTGATTAAAAATGGTACAGTCATTATTATAAAAGATGGCAATGACTTGGATCTAGTATAGAAAATACCATCTCCTGCATTGCAGATTTGCTGACCACGAGACTGAGATGATGACATCACCAGCAGCTTTAAAAGAGAGCACTGAATTCTCTGATCATGGCGAGGATTCGAATCCGCAACCTTCTGACTCCGAGTCTTCTGACCGGCCACCTGCTTCTAAGAAGCAGAGATTACTGGACAGTATCAACCAGGTGACTAGTGAAACTAGCGACCCTCTACTTAATTTGTATCAATCATCTACATCAAGCAGTGAAATGCCAATGGCTGGCAATGCCAATGGCACGAACAGTATGGGATTTAATAATAACAATATGTTTAGTCACTATAAACAAGGGATCATAAGTCCACATTTGTATAGTGCAAGCTCCGGTGCTGGACACCCCCATTTGGAGCAGCAGTCAGCAGAACACATGATGCTTATGCAGCGCATGATGCTTGCTGCTGCAGCAGCCCATCATACCAACGGTAACAGTGGCTACCCAGGAAACCTCCCGAATGGGGACATTATGAATCTGAAGCCAGAAACCAAAGACGAGCATCATCTCTTCGGGGAAGCCAATGGAATTGTGAGTGACATGACAGCTCGTTTGAAAAGGGAAAGGCATAGTTCGGACAATGGGGACATAATGAACAAAAATGACATTCTTGCTGAGCTGGGGAGCTTGGGATCTGATGAGGATGTAGTTTCTAAAATTACAGCATCACTGACATCAGGAGATGATGATGTTGAAGGAAAGCAGCAGAAACTGTCTGTGATGATCGCTCAGCTCACAGCATTAAAGGAGAAGCTGGCCAATAACAACAACAGGGTGAGTTCATTTTGGTTTTCTATTGAGTACATTGTGTTGTTCGTTTCATTGTGTTATTAGAACATTTTATTTTCATTTCTAAGAATTTATCTGCTAACAAATGTATTAGTAATACCAGTTTGTGTAGTTAGGGACAGAGTAGAAAAGAATTGAATATTCAAACTTTATTGCAAATAACGGTCCCAGATTCCATAAGCATGAAAACAAGAATGAGTGCAAATATATGATGAACCCAATACATTCACCTTCCCTTCTTAAATAGGCGAACTAAATGATGAGCCATAGAATCACAGATAAAAGGACTGGATAATCCACCCAGGATAATCCACACATCAATCACAGGCTTGAAACTGGCAGAAATTAGTGTCAGATTCCAACTAGAAAGAATTTGAAACAACGTGCCTGCTGGAATAAATGTAAAATACATCTTTGGCTAACACCTGAGGAAGATTTCAATCAAGATGTGATTTGCGTTTATTAAGATGAGCAAAGCATCCGTCTAGAACAAGTTAACCCTTCAGATTCCAAAATATGAAAGCCTTCTATCACTTCATCATCCCTTGAATTTGACGAATAAGTCATTAGACCTCAGAATTCATTAATTAGATTTAACAATTTTTAAGTTATTAGCTAGTGACTTAAAACTATCATTTACAACCTCTGTATAGAAAAATCTTCAACATTATAAATCATTAACCCATGATGTAATGTATAAGATTATAGATACCAAAGCTGCAGCTATATGGTGGATGATCCCTGTGGTCACTCTGTGGAATACCTGATATTATCATGAGCCCCTGCAACCCACAATAATAAGTGATAATATCTTTATTATTTGTGCTGTGCACTTGATCCCGGCACCTGGTGGCACTGATCCCTGTAGG
Source organism: Streblospio benedicti (assembly GCA_019095985.1). Classification (NCBI taxonomy): domain Eukaryota; kingdom Metazoa; phylum Annelida; class Polychaeta; order Spionida; family Spionidae; genus Streblospio; species Streblospio benedicti. The sequence goes on along the minus strand of CM032663.1, from coordinate 37,947,376 downwards.
TGTCCTATGTAGGTGATGCATCCAAAGTAACAATGGATAGCTAGGGGCATGCAATTGCTAGAACAATATTCGTTGATATGCTTCTGGTAAATACATGTATTATCGATAAAAAAGCCTATTTAGATATATGAAGACACAGTTTTGTTGCAAAAGCTTGTTTCATTCTTAAAAATATGGCAATATGGATTTATTATAAGAAGATGTTGATCAGGCAAAATTAATTTGACAATGGATCAAAGAGTTCAGCTGATATCCATAAGATCATTGTGCTGGGATGCTGGGCTGGGATCGTAAACACAATAATAGGCTTGTTGGCAGGTGACTGCATCCTATTACTATGACAATATTGATGCAAATGGCTGATTATCAAACAGAAGCCAGATCAAAGTCATTTTATCTTTCAATAAAGTTTCAAACTACAATTATTCATAACTGTAAATTTCAAAGTTTTTGAATTCTAAAAATGACTGCCAAAAAGTTGAATGTTTATACATTTTGTTAAATTTCTTAATTAGGTCCCTCTGAATATAAATGGTACATCCTGTGTTATTTCACCCAAGGTTAGCAATGTTGCACTTCACAGAACACTATTTAGCTGGCAATAATGTTAGGAAATGCAGACTAATGAATCAGCAGGATGTTGATATACAGACATAAAAGTTTCACTTTGTTATTTGATAAGCAGATAATTAGCAGCTTGATTATTATAATCTGAAATGTTCAGATAAAAACATCAACATGATATCTGAATTATGAGCTGCATACATCAATTAAAGGCAACATAAAGTCATCAAGCTGACTGCTGGTCAAGTGATCACTTACCCCCCCATTACATACGTGCCAGTGGCACGTGTACCGTGGGGGTATACCGGCGGCACAGCTGTTTATTTTCTTTGTTTTTAAAAATAATTAAAATAAATTTAAGCAAGTGCGGGGGTCATGCCGTGGCGATGTCGCCAACGGTACATTAGAGCCACCGGCGAAGCCCGGCGGTTGCGGCGAGATCAAAGGGAATAATCCCCTACCGGATGGCACGGGCTTCGACGGCACCCTGCGACCTTTTAGGAGAAGTGTCAGGAAAAATTGCCGCGGCGTGGCTTTTTGCCGACGACGACTACCCGCGGTGGCCCATTTGTACCGGCGGCACCAGTATATTGACCTTTTCATGCCGGTCCTTGCCGTTAGCCTCAACGCGGCGTTGCGCCCCCTGTAGTAACAAATCCACGATAAATCCTCTGTGACGCTGGCACGTATGTAATGGGGGGGTGTTAGGATGCATTCATACTGTCACCAATCAGTTCTCTTTTACGGTTGGTGATTGTAGGTGTAAGGGGTGCTATAGATTGCTCAAGTTCTAGAATGGTCAAAAACAAATGTACATGTTAGTCACAGGCCTTGATTGCTTAGATGGGTTTATGGAATGGATAGATTTATTTTTTCTATGTTCTTGAAGGTCTGCATGCTGTAAGAGAAGTTTGGTCTGACCTTCCATTGACCGTGAGGATGGCACTTGGATAAATAATGACCTGCACCATGGGTTATGATTCCATAGTTATCTAGTTTCATTATAATTGTAATTTTAACCTTGATATGGGATGCAAGTGGCTGGCTAGCATGCTAGAATGGATTGTTTGACTGAGTTTATTGCATGCCAACAACCTTGAATGAAATCATTAGCAGGCGCAGCTTATTGATGATTGAGTATGTTATATAGTCTAGGTACAGATTTTTTAAAAATTTTGATTATGGTATATTTTAAAGGAATAATGGCTAATAAGCTTGGAAAGCCAGAGTAAGGACGATCACATGTAGTAGAAATTGTATTTCAAAATGAGAAAAAATGTTCAACAGAATAAGTAACTGCAATCAATTGAGTTAGACATTTATGGTTTCCTAAACCAACCCAATTACATGCATAACAATTAATGAAAAGTACTTTTTAAAAAGAGGGAAGTGAGAAAATGTGGAAGTGCATAAGTGCGGTACCTATTGTGGTTCGAATTAACACCTGCGGAGAAGAGCAACACACACCAATGGCACCTACAGACTGCTGTGAAAACATGATTGAATTGTTATCAGAGGAGCGAGGAACATTACACCAACTATTGTGATAGCAAGCAACAAGTGGGATGGAATGCTGATGGCTTTACACCCACCCTGTGACCACTTTTTCACTAAATGTTTTTTCATATACAGTGGATGAAAATACGCAAATTTGCAATTACATATAAGATTATTCTTATTTCATATTTTTACCTTGCTCAATCAGATCATTGATTGGTAACTTGATCTACATCTTTCAAGTCAACAAGTGTGAATTGGAATTTGTGAACAAATACAACATCAATGGTGATCCAAATGCACATCTACTCATTTACTGCCATCTTTGCTTTAGTCTTTGTTCACCCCTGATTAGCTCTGATCCTCGGATCCTATCTCTTGTGGAGCATTTTTTTATGGATGAGCCACGCTATCAGTTGGATGCAAAAATCAATTAATTGTTGTGCCAATCTAATTGTAACATTTTCCACATTGGACAAACAGTCGATTGTCGGAGCGGCAATTCGCCTAAAACTATTAGCGAGTGTTCCAGTCGAGCGAGCGCACTGTACGTCCATATTGTGGTGGAGATAGATCAATTAGTGTGCTTGATCGGGCTAGCAAATGACGCGCTTTGATTGCAACGTTTGTTGCTAATAAGTTCCTGTTTTCCCTGTCAAAACAATAAGGACAGAATTACGAAGATGAGATCTCAATCAGAATTAGCTCATGTAGATGGAGGTTCAAACCTATGATTTGGATTGGATCTTGTGATTTGTGTTGATTCTCCATTGTTAATATAATTGATGCACCCTATCAAGTAATGCTATTTTTTAATACTAATGTTGATCTTTGAAATCTGGAATAAGAATGTTATCCATGTTGAGTACATTCATCACTTTAGCCACCAATGGCGCTTGTGATGCTGTTATTTGAAATATGATAACGATTCTCGACAGTGGTAATGCATCTTTGGCGGGTTTTATTGGAGGATTATGATTGTTCAGAGGCACATTGTTGTGCTCTAGAGAACTAGAAGAACCAGAGTGATTAATCAGTTTATGAAATCTGCTCCTCTTCCTTGGATTACGTCAATAGTTAGTTGGAAATTTTGTCTCTCAATATAAGCTTTACCTTGTTTTATCAATTGTTTTGTACACATGATTTTAAGGAATATGTTGCACACAAAATACTTATGAAAAATAGTTTTGTACTTAGGAAGTCTATAATAGTGCAATAGAAATGTAGTTGTGTAACAATTTTATTGCCCACACTAGTGGTTAATGTGCAGAAGATTCAATGATTGTCCTGGTAATTAACTTGATCACAAATGGTCATTCTTAGTAATGAGCATCAGTCTTAATTACCCACAATCCCATATTAATGGACATGCTCAGCAGATTCCGAGTAATTGTTGGGTAATCAAGCAGACAGCAAAATAACAGCCGAAGCGTTCAGTTTTCCGCCACTGTTGTTTGCTGCAGTGACTCCCGCTTTTGTAGGTACCTTGCACCGCAGCTAACAAACACTTATTGCCAATGACGGATCAATAATTGCTGGTTCCCGGATTTCCACTTATTATTATGACATTCAGCTGAGCGTGAACCAGCTACTATTCCCATAATGCATTGTGGCAGGAAGTTGGTTGTAATTCCGAGGGCAGACGACATTTCAGTCTCTCATTCTATCTTGCCACTCACCCCTTAAAGAATCCACTGACCCCAGGGTCAGGAATCACCACCTTTGACCTGGACCTCCGACTGATGTTTCCTAGATGTAGCATCAGATTCCAGGAAACTGTTACCTTTTAGTAAACAACAGAATGCAATGTTGCTGTTTTTTACAGTTACTTTTGAATGTTTAGTTTTAATTGATTTCTTTATGGTGCATGATTGCATCTCAGTAGGCATTGTTTGTGTTCAGCTGGTATAGCTAATTGACCCACATAGATGAAAGCCTCTCTATGAGTATTTTTCTAGCTGTCACATCCAATTTGTTCCATGAATACCTTCTAATAAATGAGTACAGAGGAAATGATTATACAAATTACAATACATTTATTTGCACATCTTTTAGTATTATGAATTTCTTATTTTTAACATATTTTTCATTACTTGACGCTATTGAGAAACTGTTCAATGAATATTGGCAGTTTTAGCTTTCACTTGTTTGGTTTTATTAGAGTAATTTCAATGTGGTCAGATGCCAGATGTAAACTGATTTCATTCTACTTTCTCATGATGTTTGTTCCCATGTGATTATCCTGTAAGTACATCAACAATGAGGAAGTGCAAAGTTTTGTTCAATCAGCGTGTTAGTTGACTGGTCACCAATTTGATTAAAATAGAAAATCAGTGATAGTAGTTTAAAACTTCTGAATAATTATATAATATTATATTGTATATTTGCTTGACTATTTGTTTTGTACAGTTGCACGATGTACATGATCTTCATAAAAATGGATGATATTTGGATCCTGGCAGGTGTGCACAAATGTATGTAATCAGTGACGAACTGTTGATAATTTAGGGATTATGAGTGGCTATAAAGATATTGAGGCTGAGCATAACAGGTGTTCTGGTCATCCACAAAATGACCAATACGTATTAATTATCATAAGAATGGGCATCAGTGTAAAAGAAATCTTATCGTGATATGATATCCCCATTTTGAATATTTGAGTACAATAATGGAATCACCTTTTTTCCCCAAAAGTACAACCCTACGGAGATTATAGTTACAAGAATGTTGTAACATTTTTTTGGTATCCTTATAGTATGATCATAACTGAATCTGAATTAATATGTTGCAGAATACAAAGATGGAAAATGGGCAATGAGAGCAAAGGAGGAGTTTGCACAAAACATAAAAATCCCATCTCATAAAATCCAAGTGGATTCTAGAACATCTTTTACTTAAGAAGTTTCTTCTGAAAGCCTTTCTGTACAGTAAATGAAATGTGAAGGCATTAAAATGATATTGATCCTGAGTGCACCATATGGATCTTCAAGCTATACACTAAAGACACCTGTGATTTAAAGCGGACCTGTTAGATGTTAGCGATATTTACAGCTTTATAGCCTCAACCTGCAGACAAAGGCTGGTTTATAGCTCCAGATCAAAGCTGTTCGGTGGTGCACACATCGCAGGGGGGGAAGAAGGTTGAAATGTGTTCACTTGGCCAGAGTTTGATCTTCTAACAATCCTTTTGTGAGGCTGTGATTGCAGAAGTATTAATGGGTTTTGGCACTTAGTATTTAATAATTCAATATTTTATTTTAATTTTTGTGGAACAAAATTGAACATGTTACATGGTCATGTATTTTGATTTTCTTCTATCTATAATGGACTGTATCACACATGTAGTTCCATCCTATTTTACTTGTCATGCTTTAATGGGTGTAGTCTGTTAGCCTCGATAGATGATGATCATTTGATAGAAGACGTATGGCCATAGCCTGTTTCTTGGACCTTTTACATACCAGTATTCTCTGAAGCGTCATGTTAGAATTGATATTGGATAGGGTAGAATCGATTCCTGATGTACAGAGTAGTTGCGAGATATTGTGTTTTAATACTTTTCGAATGCACATGTCAATCAAGTACTTTAAATTGTGTATGACTTTGAAAATATTAACGTTTTCATGATTTAAAGTACAGTGAATTACAGAGCAGACCCAGCAACAATGTGTAGGTTGTGATTGTAGGTGGATAGTTTTCCGCTGAATCCCGTTACAGCGATCACCTTTGTAATAGATATAGCTGGTAGTTTGCTAATTTCTTAGGCCCCCTAGATATATTAGCTAATAACTGGTAGAATATATAACTTGATTGAGTGACTAATTTATAAAATAGGCATTCTCAATGTAAGGTACAGGTGATCCATTTATAGAGGTTTTGCTGCATTGGAGGAGGGCCAGGGATTGTGTATTGTAAGTGGGCATCGCCAAATAGTGCTGATGATAGCAGCAAATACAATAGTGCAATAGACAGGTTGGTCATTGAGGTGTTTAGAGGGTTAATTATCTAATTGTAAAATCACATCACATATTCTCCTTTTCATGGACAACAGTATAGTCAACAAGTGTTTTTACTAACATATATGCAATTTTAATACATATAGAAAAACTTATTTGTAAACTTATTTGCTCAAATGAAAGGATAATAATTTTGGGTAAACAATTTCATAACTTGCATTTTTGCAGATAACAAAAATCATCAAAAGATCCTTTCACAGTGAATTACTTGTAAATTTTACCCATCTTATCATTATGAAAAAGTATGTACCAATAGACAATTGATAACTTTTGAGGGCTGCAGAAACAAAAAGGTCAAGAACCATTAAAGGCTTTCATGTTACAATAGAGTTATTGAATAACCAGATTATTGACATCAGAGCTCATGATAGTCACTTAACCAATTAGTCACCACAGAAAAGTTGTTATCGTGATTTATCAATTTAATTTGTCAAAAATGAATTCTACCATATTATTATAGGGGTGTGATCTGTAAAATAAAGAATCAAATGCCAAAACCAATATCAAAATTCATGCTCAAAATGTAGCTCCTATTCTGACCTAAGTTATTGAAATCTACCAAAACACACAAGATCATCAGTTTTTAAGTCAAAAGAGTTTTCATCCTGTTTGCAAACAGAAGAAATAGACAGTATTGTTTTTTCAAATAATGGTGTTTTGTGAGATAACAGAAGCCTATTGTTGTTGGTGATGTTCTGGTTACAGTTGTGTATTGTGTTCCTGATGGTGACCAGCTTAAGGTATCAATGGATAGTATTGTTCTGTCAATGAGGGCTGGTGGCAAAGTATTGTTTTAACTGATATTGCTAAATAATCATCTCACTGTGTGAAGTCTAGATGGTGCTAAAGTGTGAGAATGTAGATGAAACAGTGCTTCAATTACTTTGATTTGGTCTTTTTGATTTATGTTTGCTTTAGAGGTTTGTTTTGAAATTTTACGATGCTAAACAGTTATACAATTTTGTTGCCCTTAACATATCGATCGACGTTATAGTTGCTTTAAAATATATTTTATGTCTATCATTTTAAGTATACCTTAATTGCAATCAATTAGATTCCAACAAAAAATGCTGTATTTCTCGACCTCCCCCTGGATCACCCACCCGTCCAAAAAGTGTGAAAAAGAAATGCTTATTGCTAATGTCTGGCCCTGTCAAAAAATTAAAAGAATAAATAAAAAATCCTTGTAGCTAACTTCCGTTAGAAATCAGTGAAAAACAAAGAAACCCCCAAATGTCATTTGCAAAATGGCCAGCTCAATGAATTGTGACAGAAACAAGCAACTCATTATTTATAAGCTTTTTACAGTCGATATTTGGTGACCGTTTCCTCCAGAAGTCACGGAGACGTGTGCACCACGACTCAATCACATCCCAAGTATCGATCCTATGGCAAGTCAGTGGGGGAAGAATGTACAATGGCAATCCATTAGTGGAGGTGCACCAAGAGGCTATAATGGCACCACCCAGCTGCTGAACCATTGATCCTCGGCTCCCACCCTGTCAATGGTCATGGCATGTTTTCACAACTATACTTTTAACAGCATCTTTTCATGTTTTGTTAAAACAATGTATAGTAGAGATCAGTTGGGGTTCATTTGGAGTAAAATGTCTTTCCAGTAACTGCTGAGGGAACTCAAAGGTTAAGCTATCAAGACTTTGTGCTTGGCTGACTTTGTTGGAAGTCGCACAGTGAACGCCAAAGTATTAATCACAGAAATGTTTGAAAGGGCGTCTCCTTTTTGGATCTTTGTTCCTGCCAAAAACAGGACAAACCTCATTTGGATGTGGTGGTTCCCGAGAGACGTCCTGCTCTTTTGTGTGTCCTTGTCAGTTGATTTTGTCCAAGTGAAATGGCAGTGTACAATAAGAGTGCATTGTTATAAGAGGGTGCATTGTGGTTTGGGACATACAGTGTTGAAATGCTGCTTTTGCTGAGAAGCTTTCTATTTTGTGTATATCTATAGAAAAGCGTAACGAGCAGATAAAGTGACTTACTCTCCCTGTAAGCCTTGGGTGACTTTGGGTAAACCATTGTGAGGGATCACTCAACTGGAAAAGTCTTTAGGATCCTTTCCGTAATGCCTTTTGAGTTGTTCTTTATTCAGCAGGCAAGGAGGTCAAATTATGCAGCTGAGGGCAAGGGTATTATGGGTAATAACGGAGCACTCGGGTATTGTGATTCAGTAATAAAGTGCATCTTGTGTGTGCTCCAGAAGACAGGGGTTGGCTGAAGGTTAGGGTGAGGTCAAGATGGGGGTCAAACACAGAAGACCTTTACAGTTGAAAAGATCCATGTTAAGTAAACAGAGCTATTGAGGGGAGCTATATATATTATTATTGTTTATTATAACTCATGATAGTTATTTTTCTAATCAATAAATGTTTGTTTCAGGTAAAGGGCTCTTCATCAGGGTCAGACATCAACAGATCTCTCAACTCCTCCATATCAGGTAGGAAAATTAAAGTGTTGTTTTAGAGATCAATGCATAAAGCAATGCTATGAACATCAGATGTTAAATTTCAAATGATCGTTTATTTGGTAATGAAGCTGCAAGATTCATATGGGCTGTCCTACATGAAAAAAACATAACAGACCAACTATTACGTGACTGGACATTTAGTCTTTCAAACGAGCATAACGCACCCATCCATATCAGCAACACACACATTAAAATTAGAAAATGAAAGCTGTATTAATCGTCCAATTTCTATCTACTATCTATCTGGGTGTTACTTATCGCCTTTGTTTCCACACTAAAGACAAAAGCGAATGTACAAGACAAAAACAGCCATCTTATCATGATGCCATTGTTTCTCAAATCTTCACCTCTTTTGATGGTTAGGTAAGAGTCCATTGAGAAGAGATTGTACAAGTGAAAACATGTCCGCTACTCTTTGAGAAATGGATGGTGTATGAAAGAGTATACTTTTTGTATGATTTTATTAGAAGAAATCTTTGACATGCACAATATTAAATTTTGAAAAAATAAACTAGTAATAATAGTATTATTCACACAGATAGGAAATCCAATTAACTGCCCGTTTTTCTTTTTCATCATATTCCTGTTAAAAAAATCATATAAACATGCAAAACACAACTAAGCAAGTTCAAAACAATATATTTTTGTTTAAAGAGGATTGCAAGAAAAAAAGATGCGGTTGAAAAGATGTGTTTATGTCAAATTAGCATCGATCAGACATTTGTCTGTCAGTTCACACCCATCAATTGTAACGTGATTGAGGCTGGAAGAAGGTGTTAGTGTCTGTTGTTGTCGACGTAACATCACGGCAACGCCACGCCAATGGGCAAAACAATCGGTATTGTGAACAGACATAACGAGTTTTCTACTCATCAAAATCATTTTTATTCTGCCACCAATCTTGTTAAAAGTCGTCTGTTTAGGATGGAATTGATAGGTTTTCCTGAGTTTTGTAGTCAAGATTAACAGACATTGTAGCGCAGTTGTATATTTGAGCAAATCGGAAGTAGTTGTTGGTAGAAAAAAAGGTAGTTGTTGCATCTTGTGCTTAGTCAAAGTATCAAAAGAAACAATTTTTACTGGCATAGTAATGAAGCTAGATTTTGTAAACAAAATTTTTAGATAGCCTTCATTTGAACATGGTCAGTGCTTTCATCATTCTTTGGACTCATTTTCAAGATCCCAGCCTCCTCAAGCCAGCCTCATTTCAATGTGGGAACATCTTGAAACGTGGAAGCTTCACATTGTCGTCATGTTGAGATGAAAGAAATAACATTTACAGTCTGCTTTGGAACATTTATAATCTTCCCATGTTATCGTAGCCAATGATACAACATCAGCATTATGCTCCATCACAAGTGGCAGACAATGAGACCAGAAGATACAGGCTGATAAACCACTGCCGAATGATATGATGATCAGAGAATGAGAGTCTAACCTTGATAAACGCAGGCGCCAAATGTCACCGACTTTAAGGTATCAGATTGATCTGGGAAGGTGATTTATTCAATGGATTGCATACTTTACACGTGTTTGCTGCAATATTGAATTTGATATGGAATTAAGATTAAAAGAGGAAATGATGCACTGATTTCAAAGTGATTGAGCTGTACAATTATTGATCATATGATGTTACAACTTAAGGTAGCGGTTAGAATAAGTAATTGAGCTTTGTCATCTATGTCTGTCATCTATGATATATAAACACATTTTATAGAAATAAAGCAAAAATCCTAGGTTTCTTAAATTTTACGTTGAAATATCTATTGTGCTCAGGTCTGGATCAAGAATATTAACACAGGTAATCCCTTCAGTAACGACTGGGATAAGTGTCACAACGGATTCTGCAGTCGTTGCTGCATTGTGATGCGATTGTCTTTGTTAACCTTTTACTACCAGCAGTGATTAGGTACTCCAAATGGGATTATGGGAGGTCGACCGTCATACACCGTTCTTTAAATATGTTACTTTGTAAAAAAATTAATAATAGCTGTTGTCAATTTCTAGAATAAAGCTATAATTTTTAATGCTGAAGAAAATATGTAAATCTGATAAGTAATAATTGTAACAATCCATAATTGAAAAAGTCCTAATTGCAAAAATCCTAATTGCTTGTTGAAAGCCTGTACTTATGAATACATGTACAATGTATATGTAAGCAATTCTAGCAGCACAGTTCCAGCTGCATATATCAAAATCAAAGATAATTTGAAATGAATATCCTGCATTCTTTAAGCCGTTTTCAGCATCTCCTCATCCTATTGAGATTATACAAACAACAAATGCCCTGAGTTATCATAGTTATAATGACAAAAAATGAACATATACTTCATCCCCAATGATGGACTGTTAACAGCACCTCCCATGCTATCTATTATGTCATGTGGACCTGTAGGTGAAGATACACTTGAAACATATAGAACTGATTCACCCTTTAGCATCTGCAAAGTTAAAAGGTTATAGAACATCTTGCTTCTTACTCCTGCACTAATCTGATTGGACATTGTGATTTTAGCAGTTACTGATATAAATCTGCAATATATATCCTGGTGTGATAGAGCGTTAATAGATCTCATTGAAGCCACCATATTATCTCCATCCATAGACACCGCCACAGTGTGTCATAAAGCATTTAACAGATGTCTGCACTTTTTAGACATATTTCACAGCAAATTTGCAAAATACCAAGAGTTGAAATGCCAGAAATGATTCATTGAGGGTACCACAATCCATTATGACTTGTAGATTATGTAGATCTAATTGTGCAGCGTGAAGTCCAGCCAAGCCTGTCAAGAAATCACTGTGGTTCTGATGAAACGAACCATTGAGCAACCTCATGACCACATCAGAGATGAGGTGAATCTAACAGTATGACTTTTAAGCTACTGGATATTCTCTGCAAAGGGGTCACCACCACCATGACCACAGGTGACTGTTTTAAGAGGTTGTAATGTACATGTTTTTGCAGATACAGAAGACATATAATAAAGCGCACCAAGTCCCTCCCTGAAGATCCATTTTACAGGCTGCTATCTGCAGGTCCATCCATTATATGTCTTATCAGCATTAGCAAGCTCAACACCTGCATATTTACATCATACCCACTGAAATAGAATAGATTCTACATCTTTGTTATCGGTAACACAAGCAGTGAGTGTTCCCTGAGTGGTATGTGGCTAATATAAACATACGAGCGATATCCTCGTATCAAGATAGTCCAGGGATTTGTGATCTGTCGGCAAAAAGTCATTCTTATTTACATCAAAGACGTCTGCTTGTGCATAATGGCAGCCATCTTGGTTTTATGACCTCCCAGAACACCTGTTTTGAGAAGAAATGGGTCGTAACTATGACAATGAGTGACCTTTGATGACCTCCCACAGCACCTGTTGTTGCATTGAGTGACCCTGTAAATGTGAAACAATGGGGAACCATTAGGAACAACACAGAAGGTTGGTGATAAAATTGATAGGAAACTTGAAGATCCCTAACAAGATGTATAGTCGCAAAGCAACATGGCTGACGCTGGAGCCGTGGTAACCAAACACCCAATTATTGCCACTTTGAATCTTAATTCAGTGTTTTGTTTGTTCTGATGAAATATTTCATCTTTTTCCCTGTCTGCCTGCATAAGAGCCAGGAAACTGGATCGTAAGGGTTTGTGTAACATCATCTGTGACTAGGATTGAATAAGAGAGGAAGGGATCAACAGTTGGTCTGTGGGGCTCATCAATGCCAGAGGCTGGCATTGAGCAAAACACACCTTCAATTCTGCAAAATAAGAAGACTAAATCATTTGCACCAGACCATTGTGCCTTTCATTAAATACTGTTTCTATTGCTTTTGTCACTCAAAAATGTCTGATTATATTTTCATTTTACAAAAATAATAGTAGCCAATACCATACCCATAACCATCTGATCGATTTGATCGCAAGTCCACTCAACTTTTTTTAAGACCATCAAGTTTGTACATGATTTGTATGGCATTGAGCTCAAAAAGCTAACACCTCTGATTGCGCCAATTGTAGTAATTGGAGTAGTGTGAAGAAGCTCAGAGTGTCTGTTTTCATGAAGTTTTTGTCTGTTTGTGTAAGTGCAGATATTTAAACATTACAGCCTCAATGACTTTTCATCGTGTAAAAAATGCTGTCAATCAAGTAACAGTACTTTTGTACTTCTTCGGCAACTCATTGTATTCTATGATGTACATTTAAGATCAATGGAAAAGAATATGTTAGTATAATGCATTGGAATCTTTTTTTTTATGTTGATTAATGTCTTCAAGATTAACTGATGCTGCGTTAGGCTCCCATTTTAGTTGTAGGCATTGAAATTTTGCCAATTAGAGCTTTTGAAGCTGAAAACTAAATCGTCAATCTCAAGTCTCACACTCTTCCTCAGGTCATCCTTGGCATTTAATGGAAATAAGTTGGTTGTTATCTGTGTAGTTTACTTATTGAGCTGCTCGATGACCAAGGTGACAGATGCCCTCAGAAAAACAAACCAGCAACTGGAAAACAAACGCCATAGCATTATCTCATGTCCTTGGTTCTCCTAACTAACGCAACATGTTTAAGCGATAAAACAAGAACCGAATTACATCTGTATTTTACCTCAAATTACGGGGCCCATCATCAGTGCCATATTGTTCTGGGTTCAGCCGCTACCGGATCTATTTTGCCAGGGACTATTTCGCTTCGTGTTACTACACTTGGCTCATCACTGCCACATTGTCCTGTTGTTAGCCGACACGCTCAGCAGATTTTCATGGTCCGGCGACACCAAATGTATTGTTGTTACATCAAATAACTACTTACCTTAGAACTATTTTGCATCAGATTACTACAGAGTTTGTAATTTTTATGACATTTGTGTTTCACTTGAGGAAAAGGTCGTATTTGATAGTTCTGTGATGAGTAATACTGATGTGACCTTCCCCTCAGCTGTAAACTTATAGTTCTTAGATTAAAATAAAGCTATGTTATCTTCTGTCATTACTTATTTTGCAAATCATTTATCATTAAAAGAAATATTGATTTATTAATTGGTATTTATTAATACACTTGAACTTGAAGACTTAAATGGTCATTATAAGCAAGCTAATACTTGAATTTATCAGCATTGATTTCAAATATTAGATTTGTTCAAAAATGAAAACAGTGCAACATAACTAAACATTGATTTTCACATAAAGATGTAGACAACAACGTGACCCAAACAGTGATTCAATTTTTCCAGGAATTTTGTTTGGGATTGTATTTCCTAAAATTAATGATATACCATACAACTAAAAATAGATGGAAGACTAATTGACATTCTAAATAACTAATGTGACAGATTACATGTATGAAAGAGACTAATGGTTGTCACAGATGAAGTAGGTCTCTGTAGTGTTAACGCATTCCAAGCCTGTGGTCAGTTTGTATTGTAAATTGGACACAAAGCATTGGGAAAGTGTTAAGAATTCAAGGGAACACAAAAACGTATTTGCAGGAAAACAAATGATTTTTTAACAAATCCTTTGCAATATGAATGCTCATTATCATTGCAGTTATTCTCTAATTCACCACCTACCACCTACATTGCGTTGCAAAATTTATTACAGAGAGTGCTGAAAGAACTATTTTGTCTATGAAAATCATCTGTATTGTTTGGGATGATTTTAGTGATAAAAGAGAGGCTGCCGTCTTGAATTTGTTATTGCCACCTTTGTAGTATGATGAGTTCCATGTTATAATAGCCAGTAAAACTATTTGAGTTGTCGACACAAGAAACTTTGAAATATGTTTGCAATTAATCATGTACAGTTCTATTGGCTATTATATTATGATTTTCCTTTCATTAAACATGAAATATCCAGACCAATGTATGTTAAAACAATTAAAATGATGTGCATCATGTAATTGATTTAATACCTCAATATCATCGGGAAGTTTGTCAACTAAGGCTAACAAGGTGATCACTGATCAAGGCTGTAGAACAGACAGAGGGGAGATATCTGTTTCTCAGTCATCTTTTCATTAGAGGACCGACATGTTTCTCAACACGGCTTTATATTAGCGGCTGGTTTTGTTTTGCAGCAAAGAAGGCGTCTTTCTGTAGAACACATTGTATCCAGATCCTCGATCCTTTATTATATTTCACCACGGCTTTACATCAACGCACAGATTTTTGTTCACGAAACAGAAAGGATTCCTTCACAACCCGACAAACTTCATTGTAAGCAGACGTCAGAGGCATTGTGGGAAATCTCTTTAGAGCTCACCATCTAATAAATATAATTACATTTCTTTATGGACTTTTGGACAGAAAATTCTGTTGTAATCTGAGAGTCTGTAACAAGCTAGTTACGGGATGTGACTGGAGAAAAAATAGTTCCTATTTTGTGTTGATTATCTACAGGCATAGTGATACATCTTGTATGTAAGCATCATATAATTACCTGTTGCGTAGGTGACAAAAGATAGGTGTGATGTGGTTTTTCACAATATTATGTGTTTGCTGTATTTAATCCTCATTAAATTATATGGAAATTTCATCAAAGAAGAGTTTAAATGAATTAAATATGAATTATAAATTAATGGCTTGTTTGTGAAATCTTGAGATTTGATTGAAAGTAAGCTTTCTTTTCAATTACTTCTGTAAAGCTCTCTGACTAATAGAAATATGAATAAGACCAAATCCCTTTAATTAAGTATGAGATGCATTGTTATCCCATATAAAGCTCATCATTAATTGTAATATAAATCTTCTTAATTCCCATGTTAGACTTACTTTGCTTTGAATATCACACATTCAAACAGGTGTAGAATCATTGCAAAGTGCTATAGAAATAGATATGAAAATGGTTTGTCACAATTTTGACTGAGTTGAACACTTTCTGATTTTGCTCTAAATGTTCTGGTTTGATTCATTAAGATGCATACAGTTACTTTTCTAATTGATTGAAAATAAGCAACTAGTGTATTGTTTTTTTTTCTGTGACCTGTAATTTGCTCGGTCATGGTCTGCTAGACAGGTATCTCTGCATCTAGTCTGGTTATTACAAGGATTGATAATGAGTTTTTTTTTATAGCTCCTGATGATCCATCTTTGCCTGCCAGTAGTTGCTGATAAGTTCCTTGTTGCTGTGAGATGTAACCAGCAGCAAGTGGTTGTCGCATTTGTACTCAATGTCACAGTCTGATGAATCTGTCATGGTCCTCTATATTTCAGCCTTGTTGGGAGCAATTACTTACACTTATTTAGAACAGCTGTGTAAAGCTAATTTTTCATAAGCTTTTAATGTATGTAGTAATTCATGAACACCTCTCTTTTCACACCAGAAAGCCAATCCATGCCCCCCCCCCCCCTTTTTCATTCTATAAGAGTCTATTGAGATCTAGCCTCATAGCCTCACTCTGGTCATATGCAGCAGTTACACTCACACTTCCTTGTGCACTGTACAGTCTTGTATCAGCCAGTCCCACTACATCTTCTAACTTATTGCCCTCAGTACAGCCTTGTACATGTATCAGCCACTGTCTAAGCACGTCTTGTACCTTATTGCTGTGCCCTAAGTGTGGTTGTGGTCCGCTGCCTCCATTTGTCTCGTCTGACACAGGCCAGGCCCTTGTGTCTTCAACATCATGGGTGATGGATAATGGCAGTTCCAGGGTCATGCTTTATGCTTAATAAGGTTTTTATCAAATCCTAATTACAGATCTTGAGCAATTGGGGTCTGCTGTGGAGGATTAACATGTGAATAGTGTATTATTAAAAGAATAACTGTGTGTTGTTTATGGATAGGTTTTAAAACCTAACTTATGTAATGCTGATAATTTATATTGGAAAACAAATTCACTCAAATCATCACCATCTCAATGCTCTAACAGATGCTCAGTGTGATATGATTTTAGGGTTGTAAATGGCATTGATTAATTTAATGATCACCTATCAACAGCTGAGAACCAAACCCACAACGTAACTCATGAAGACTTTAGCACCATAGGAAGATGACAAATGAGCATTGTCAGCAGGTATAACTAAGCTCATCTTAGGGTTAATGGTGTCCATGCTTGAGACAGATTGGCTGGAAGAAGATTCGGACATGCACATAATGGTGTGTTTTATACAGAAGACGGATCAGCACCAACATAATGGATTCATTCTGTATAGTTGAACTGAGGTCTGCAGCAATGATAGATGGCTCTGTCATCTCTGCTTAGTGGGTCTTAATCAACAGTGGGATGCGTAAAAGGTGTTGTTTATTATGCACTCCTTTTGTAGGTTTACAGTGTTTGCACTGAATGGCATCTTTATAATCTTTTTGTGTGAAATGAGTGTCTCATTAGTTAGTGTATGTAGGTTCAGCATGAAATGACTTCTAACTGTAAACAAATCAATGCAAATCAATCACATGACTGCATCACATGGCTATCAGCTGACCTGTCACATGACAGCAACTGTCATTTGTTTGCAAGACGTATGTCTACTGTCAGTGGTGGCTTTACACTTTTGTCCCACGTAATTACCCGTCCAAATCCCACTAAGTCCCAGCATCACGGGCAAAGGATTGTGGGTCCGATGATTTATCGTCAGTGAGCGCGCTCCACAGGAAGTGGAATCACACCGAATGTCGTTTGCTTGTAGATAACAAATGTCTGCACCCCAAAGGTAACACACTTAAAAGCAGATGATACGACTTGTTTGGATAGATTCAAATGTGTTTTATTCCAAATAGATAGATATGGCTTAGCAAAGATTTGAATTAATGCCGGTTCGTAAATCTTCTTGATGTTTTAAGAATGAAGAATTGAGGGTTGATTTCTTATGAAATGTTTGTTGAAAGCAGGGAATTTATAAGAACTGGAAGTCAATTTCCAGTGAATGAATGCAGGCTGTGTAATTAGCGCTGGTTTTCATTGAAAATCAAAGAATTATGTCTGATCTTAGCAGAAGAAAAGCTGAAATATCACAGCATGCTGTGAAGCACATTACGAGGCATTTCTAAAGGAATTCTTCTTGTCAATTGGCAAGGAATAAGTCTCTTTTCCCAACCGGCCCCAGCCCCATGGCAAGATAAATGGCCTGCTTAAATCGCGGCTCCCCGAACAAGTTAGAGAAAAGTTTATTGCTTTGTACAGTCCAGTTCATCTGTCTCGGTGCGACTCTAACTCAAAGTGAGTGAAGAATGACTGAGGGGTAGCTTTAATTGACGCATGGCCATTCAGATCTGGTTGTTACGGAAGACGATAAATGTCGTTTAGTGATCAGCAACGGACATGTTGAATTTGCAGTTGGGTGTGATTGGTGGGTATTGTAAGGAAATTAATGGTTCTTCGGCTCATTGCCAATTAAATTGATTTGTAAGAGGGAAGAAATTGTAGTTTTAAAATGGATGTTACAATGGGCATGTGTTATTTCAGAAAATCATAAAGAAGTATACTATAATTAGTGCTGTTTCATTAAAATACAAATGATTCTTCAAATTTAGTTCGTCTTTGTCATGAGCACCAATATCCCCAATCCTATCAAATTTCATGTAACAAATAGCCAATAAATTCTAGAGATATATAATCCTTTGCTGACCATAAATCTGAATGCATGGAGGGGCGTGAATCTGCAGCTATGGCTACAAGAACGCATTTGTTGACGTCAAGTTACTAGGCGCCCATTTTTCAGCACAACCAATAACCACGCATTATAATCACAATAAAAGATAACCCACCCCAACAAAATATGGCCTTCTGCAAGAATTATGTGTGCATTATGAACAGACTGTAATAACTCAATTGTGCCATATTGCAATTGGTTCCCATTAATTTTGGCAGATTTATATACATTTAGCCAGTAATTTAAGCTTGACAATCTTTTATATGTATTGTGTTTAGAAATATATGAAATTAAATTATTATGAACAAGCAATTTGCTATCAGATTCCAATTAAATGCATCACCACTTGAAATTCACAAAAAACAAAATTTATTTCTAACAGTGACATGTATTGAATAATATGGACGATGAACTTGGTAGGCCATTGGCAGTGAAGATTTCATTCACATAGACACTTCCAAGGTTCTCGTTTACAGCTGTAAAGTGAGAAATTGTATTGAATTCATCAAACCTTTTGTGGCGATTAGACAATGGAATATTCAATATCAATAAACAAGGGGCGGGTGTTACAGCTTGCATTTTGTATTGGCAACACTTTGTTATTCAAAAATTATTTCAACTCACTCAAATCCACCTCTGTTTACCAGGAAGTAGAATGAAGGAATGGGACTTCCTTGGCTTTGGTTAATTTAGAATAGAAAGAGTTAAAGCAAAATCTATCATATGTAATTTCAACAGCTTTTGAAGCTGGAGTCATTGCTATTCTGGTGACAAATCACAGCAGACAATCTGATGATTCCCTCATAAAGTGTATTATGCTCACCACCTGCCCCCATTCAACATTGTTATGCCCTGACATGTGCATAGCTCAAATGAAATTGTCATTCGCAGTTGAGTTTGATGTTGTACTTTTAAAGTCATGTAACTTGTCTTATTAGATTATAATGTTGACTTGTCAAAACTGTTTCCAAGATTCATTCTTAAAACGTCGCACAAATAGTATGCACTTTATTGCATGAAGACTGCAATTACACAGAATGGTAATGTATTATTTTATATCAGAACTGTTTATTGAACCTACTGATCCGAAGTGCCCATGGAATTTCATGTAACTTTTATGAATAATGATATAGTATATATAGAAGGCTTACAATTAAAACTGTGAGATTTATTTACCGTGGCTTTCAAGGAGTCAAACTTGAGATGCGTCATGAGGATCACTTTGTCACTTTACAATAAGGTGCCACAACCTCTAGGCAAGAGGTGAGGGATGAAGAAGAACCGGGTTATGACCTTCCGAACCAACTTATGGAATTGTCGCGTTTCATTCCATCTTGCCATGGCGGGATGTGAGAAAGAAATATATAGGGGTTAAGGTGTCTGCTCATCAATATGTGCGAGAGAAAAGGGTGGTCAATGGATTGTAAGGTAGCCTCGAACAACTTCATACTTATTGGCTGCTTGTTAGTTCAGTTCATGGGGATTAGAGTGATGCTGAAGGCTGTATGAGTGATTTATGAAATGTTTTATTGTGGCCTTTCTAGGCTGTTGTTGTGAAAAGAAGAAAAAGAAGGAGTGTCGTTTAATGGATTAAGAGATGATTTAGTGGAGTGTAGATGTGTGGAGGTATTGAACAATGGGGTGAGATGACAGGAGGAGGGGTCAGCGGTGATGGACGGCTAGGTTATGAGGTGGCGCCATCTCCAGTTGGCATCAGCGTATTGATTGTCCAGTCACATTCCAGGTTACTCCTTGCTTTAACATGAAAATCATTGTCCTAAAAACCATGTAAGGTAAGCCTTTGAAAGTTGTATGTTGGAGGTAGAAATTTTAATAAATTGCATATTTATATCTATTCCTATGATATATCTATCAAGCCCTTAACTGAGTATTGTAAATTTAGCTAGTCATGTATGATTTGGCTTTAAAGATTAACTGCCGTGGAGAGCAAAGTTCGCAGTCTGTGCTAACACACCATTTCCCACTCCGCATTGACATTTCAGCACAAGCTGAGCACAGGGAGTATTGGCATTTGACTCCGACAGAAAGCGAACAATTGCCGTGAATGGGTCTCACCCTCTCTGCTGCTGGCAAAAGAAAAGTCACTCGAGATTAAAGGGTCAGCTTCGGAAATGAAGCATTGAAAACGGCGCTTTGTTTCAGCTGAGGAAAAGATGTTTTGTCGGCAGAGGAAAGGGGCTTTGTGGGTTGTGTGGTGACTTTAATCATGCCAGTGACAGGGCCCATTGATAACGCCATAAGCACATTGTGTGCTGTTCCGGGGACGGGAACCCAGCCTAATCAACGTTTTAATAACTTCACTGCGGGGCTGTCATCGCCGATTGCATTAGCATCGGGATGAAAGATGGCTGTGGTGGCATTCTGGGAATGACGATTGTCGTTTGGTGTTTTATACACACAACAGGTGGTGCCACCTTTTGTCGACTTTGATGAACTGTGTATCAAAAGGGCAAGGGATGAATAATGAGCTGGTGGTGTTGAAGAATGGGGCTTATGAGTTACTCAGGGCTCAATAGGGGGCACCACATGGGGCTTTATACAGTGTTTTATAAAAGACAAAGTCATTGGAACGTGAACTCCGAATTTAAAGGGCATAATGGCTTTGAATGTTGGGGTCATTATGAGTGATTTTTTTTTCAAACAAATTCAAAGATATATTGCAAGCTTCATTGAAGTATGTAGTCCTTTAGAAGATGCACATTTGATGAAATGACAGTATAAAGCAGTGAAAAGAAAATATATCAACCTTTTACAGATGATGAAGTGGTAATTTACATAGCGTCTGTTTTCCTAGAAAGACTATTGGATTCTCAAGTTCAACAACCAAATCGGGGTAATTAACTCTTGTGTTTATGTAATGAATTTTCTGAGGTTCTCATTATTATAGGTTTGAATTGCATTCAGCTGCTCTATTATGTGAAAGTGCCAGAAAATGTTTTTTTGAACCTAAAAGTAACTTGTCTTACAAGAATTTAATTAAGAAATGCCTTCAATTGACATAGGTAGAAATAATGTAAATATGTATGGCAAAAAGATAAGTCTGTTCATTTTAATCAATATCACAATGTCTGTTGGATGAGAAGAGACTGAAGTAATACTATCACCATGAAATTTGTGGCAGATTTTGTAAAACAGAAGGAATATGTCTCAAGCACTGAAATGTTAATCCTGTTGGAATGGGGAAAGCTGAGTAAAAGTAAAACCATGTAAATTACAGGTTGAAACCGTATAACATTCAATTACATAAAATGGTATCTGTTCATATGTAAGCATGTGACTGTATTGCATTTTTGTATAAACTTACTAGTGTTTATTAAGGGGCATTAAATCATTGTCCATCTCATTAAATAAAGCCGTTTTCAATAATAGATTCAAGATTGTGCCTTTTTAAGTTACAAATTCACAAATCCACGAATATTCGTAGTCAGGCAATGAAAACAATGTATTACTGCACCAAGTAAACAGTCCATGATTGTTAGCCCAGCAGGGCGAGTGCTACATAGGAAGTAGTCCCTGCTGGCTCCTAATAGGTCATGACACTAGCATTGTTCTAGAGTGATCCATTTATATCAATATTGTGACTTCTACATTGTATATATTATATTGTAGATACACTTTAAAATAACTTTGTACCAGGCATTCTAAGCTTTTACCTAATGTGTCAATGTCACTTGATATGATTGTATTGATTATTGTAATTAGCATATATCAGGAATAAATTCCTGCATATATTCATATGATATGAAAGGATTAATTTCATTTTACTGAAAGGAAATTTTCTAGTTAAAGAATGAAATTTTCAGTATAAATTTTTTTGCTAATATGTAAGGCTTGCTAACTAGATGTCATGTATACAGTTTTATGCAACTTGTCACATAAGAGAATTTTGCTTGTGCATTGATAGGAATTAATTTGTGGATCTAATTGACATACCAGTTTGTATTTATGAATGAAGCCTTTCAATGTGTTCCGTTTGTTAAAAATCGTTTATCTCCATCTATTCAAAAATTTGTCCAGCTGTTGCTCAAAGGAATAAAAGATAAAGCGAGAGTATAGATTCTCTTCAGTAATTAAATGGTATCTTGTGTATTTTGGCGATTTGTATCAACAAAATTAACGTTTTATGGACATTAATACATTTTTAATTAGACAAGAACACAAAATAAGATTGATAGACTTTTTGCAATGAATCTCGACTATAATTAAATAATTCACAACAAATCTTTATCATTATCGGTTTTGTGCTGGCTCAATAGACTTTATGCATACATCAGGACAACACACAAACCAAGCTGAATACACGTTTTACTAAACCTACTGCCATTACAGTGCACATTAGATGATTGATTGCAATTTATTATCAGTAAAGGAACTTTTTGTGAAAGCTTTATGAAAATTAATTAGCTTCATATAAGACAAGACACAAAACAAGCTGCACAACTTTTACTGCCCCATCTGCAATCAATAGTCTTCAGCTATATGAGATGCAGTTAGTAATAAATAAAAGTTCATTTGAATTATGCCTAATGTATTTGGTCACAAATCTTAATGCTTTTTTTTGTGTGTAAAATTTAGAAAGCTGGTTTCATATCATTAGATTGGCAACAAAATTGATGACTTTTTTGCTATACATGGACACGAAAGTGCTCAGTCTCAATCCTTATTTGAAATCAATTTTGCTCCAATTAGATTATTCCTAAGCTATATTTTTATAATGAAAGCGAATCAGGCATGAAAATTGATACCGCAAAGCACAAAACAAGAGCGATCCACCCTCAATAATGATTCCCTGCTGTTGAGGGATCCACATAACAAGCATTTTCGTGCTTTTTTCCGCCTCTCAATTGGAATCAGCAGGTGTCTGCGGGAGGAATAACTAGTATTTATGAAACTTGAGCTCGTCTTCAAACATCAGCAAAAACACTCATTAAGCAAAGAACTGTCAGTCAAAATGCCAAAATGTTATAGCAGACAATTGGCGAATAAATTTGTTGAGATTTTTGTTCCTCAGGTGCATATGTTGAACAATTGGTGCATAAATGGATAATTCCGATTCAAATTGCAATGAACAAATGTAAGATTACATGATTAGAAAAGTATCAAAGAGCTGACCTATTGTTAGGTTTAACAGTTCATCAATCTTTGGTTTCGCCTGAACATTCAGACTTGAAAGGATATTCCATCTGTGAGCTGGTGGAAGCCCCTACCTACCGGTACAATGTATGATGAAAATGATCCCGCTACCGATCAAATGATCCAGCTGATCTTCCATTATTCTAACATCAACCTTTTATATGTCATAAGTTTTCCTGCCCTTTTCATTTGTTGTGAGCTTTGTGCATTGGAACCTCAACTACAGACATATGACATTTGAATCAACATTGTAAAAGCTGTGCTTCATATTTATACAAGCGTTGGGAGGATAACAGAAAGTAGTTTAAATAACAGCTGAGGCCAACAAATTGACATAAAAGTCAGACATTTTTTGTAAATCTCATTTAGTTCCGAATGTAGCCCCATGGTAGTTTTGAAGTCAAAGGCTCCACTCTATATTGTTACAGTAGGTGCTGGGTGTAAGTGATTGTAGGTGCTGAGTTCATGTGCAGGTGCTGAGATATGTGCTTGTAGGTGCTAGGAGCAAGTCCAGGGTTATGATTTTCGCACCTGTCATGGTTGACACATTGACAGGTGTAATGATGTAGAGTAATAGATTACAAAATTGTACTTATCGTTGTTTTTTTTTGAAAAGGTCATAAAGTTTTACAAATAATTTAATCATCCTTGCAATGAAAGTAATCATTAATTAGCATGTTTAATTTTGATAATAGTTCATCGAAACATGAATTGAAAATATTGAAAATATGAATCCGTCCATTAATCCATGCATTTAATCCCTTTGTTGAAATGGCAACAATGGCATAAAATGAAATAAGTACTTTAAAATTTATTTTGAGAATTTGATCAAAGTGGTTAAAAGATGCCACAAACTCGCACACAATGACTTTCTCACAAGCTTTCTTTGATATGCCACTTTATTTTTTGTGCTGGGGTTAGTCCAATTGTCCCGTGTCCTTTCTTCCATCTAACATGATTGTTGGCATCTTTTCAAGGGTTAACGCAATCAGTGAACAGCAGCTTTTAACCCCCATCATCCTGCGAGTCACACGACCTGGGCGCTGTGGTAATTGTATTGACCTATTGTCAGCAGATAACAGAGGCGTTGAAATCACGTTATCTTTTATTCTATTTTCTATGCACAAAGCCTTGGGCAGACGTAATAAAGAAACATTGTGGCATTTGGGCATGACAAGACTCTGGCGAAAAATGGATTTAGTCCTCTGAAATCAGATCATCGTCAGTAGATATTGTCTGATATGAGTGTAAGATGTAAATTAGTTGTTTATAGGCTCTCAAGTAAACTTTTGTATTGACTGTGTGTTTTGGTCTGTTTTTTTTATCCTTTCAATTTTGTTCGACAAACTTCAAAATAGACTTTTTGCCTGGTTATTTCTGTACATTATGGCGTCCATTTAAATTATTTACAGTTGTAATTTGACCTGTTATTGCATATTTCAGCATTTCACCTATTCTAATCCTTTGCATTGGACTTTTGTTTTCTATTTTACTCAGTATCGTCCAACATAGCAATGCATGATAGTTCCTTACACAAGACTTTGGTGTAGTTGATGAAAAGCGTGTCACTGTTCTGAGGCTGTAAGAGGGTGGGCACCTGTCACAAAGAGACAAATCACTGGTCATTTCTTACAAATGGGGGTGTGAGGTCACTAGATTGGATTAGGTTGGTGGTAATGAGCTCAAGATGCTGGCTAGTGGGTGTTGGACAAGTGTTTCATAGTATTTGACTTTTGAAAGCTCTATACTTTAGAACAATTGATTATCCTAAACTTCAATTCTCTGAGAAGTTTGTCTTTAATCATACAAGAATATGAAAGTAAAGCATCTGACTCAACAGAACCAATCATCAGTATTCTTCAGAAACAATCAGGAGGAAATAGCTTCACATTGTGCATGATAATGGGGTCAAGTGACCAGCTGACCCAGCTGTTTGAAGCTCATGACAAAATATCTAAATGTCTGCAGTCAAAAATGCAAAAACCAAGTGGAGCGTGTACCCACCTGGTGAGTGGATAATGAACTAGCATGATAGAAGAATGCAGATGTGTTTCTTAGAATGACAGTTTGTGACCTGATTATTAATGGTAGTAAGTGCTCGGGTCAGGTGCAAAGTGCTGAGAAGATTGCAGGTGTGTACCATGCTGATTCTCTGAGGAATAGTCTGTTGTCTATCTACTCACCTTACTGTTTTTGAACAATACTTCATGCTCTATACAAAATCTGGAGAGAAATCACAAGTCACATATCACAATCAATATTTGTTCTTCATCTCTAACATGAAACAACATTTTTGACCAGGTCACTATCTTATCACAATGAGCTCTTGATCATTCTAGCATGTGAAACATAATGCCCTTTATTCCCTGAGCTAGAATACAATGACCTATTCAGCCTGGCTCATGAAAATACAATGGTCTCCTATGACATCAAAGCAGTACATATTTGACCCAATTTTGTGTACAGGGGACAGGGGTAAGAAACTGCATTTTTAGATGGCGATTATAGTCCTAAACATATAGTTTTTTGTATGATACCAGATGTGACATCATGAACTACAACTGAGCTGGCCATGGAGATTGCTCTGTATCGCCCTGAGGTGTTGTGTATGCACTACAGTGTTGCTATCAACAGCATTTTCTCTTTGGTGGACATTCTTTTCCATCCTTCAAACAATGTTCTCATAACGTTCCCTTTATCCGAGATGACAGATTAAAATACATTGGCTTTTAGTCCATTCTATTTGATTATTTTCGGAGTGTTTGTTCAATAAGGTGGCTACAATGAGTGTTATTGTAGATGGCACTTCCTTTTAGAGTGGTCGAAAGTTTATAAGAATTTGCCAAGGTTTACAAGAATAAGTTGCCGGATTGTTATAGGCACTTAGAGATAACTGAATGACAAGTGCTTTCTCCACACTGTGATTGATTTTTATTTTTTGTCTGATTTTCTCAGTCTATTTTGTTTGGGCAGACAAAACGATGTCCTGTTTTTCATGGTCCTTGAAAGTTTGAAGTTCTCCACTTGGGATTGTCAACAATGAAATGTAATTGTCATTGTAAAAGATCGCATTTCTTCCTTCCACCTGTGAGTGTCTACAATGAATTTTGCAACAAATGTAACAGAGAAGTTTCTGCTGATTCCATAACATTGAAATGTTCCAGGCATTTAGAAGAATCTATAACTATTTCAATTTGCGTAAACTTATTCATTTCTTGCTGTTTACTTTTTAATGCTTTAACCACGACTATTATTATAGTCTTACATTTATTGTGTGAAATTTGATTGTGCAATTTTTTCTGGTTACAGTAGCTAAGTTCTAGAAATGCTACCAAACAGAATCATTTTCCCACCTACTTTTTTGTGACCCTTTTGCATTTTCACCAAATTATCACGGATAAGCAATGCAATTAGAAAACACAGGGAAAAAATCTAACAATCGATAACATCCTAGTGTCCCCATAATCGCCAGAGGTTGTACACATTTCAAAGAGGACTTTTCTTGTTCGAAGATTGGATTCTTTGAAAAGTGCGTCCTAAGCCTTGGTCACCAATGTTCTACCAGATAGGAACGAATTGGGGGTCTACATTAGTCTAGATTTTTATGCAATTTGCTTTTACCATTTAAAAAAAAAATCAAAGCAGCTCGACATGAACACTTTGTCAGCACGTTGATACTTATTAGAAGTTTAAAACAAGTCAGATCTACCATTTATTCATGCATGCACTGCATGCATATGGGTAAGATCATTGAAGTTGGTGAGAACTTGACATGACTGAGGCTGCATTAACCTGGATCATTGTTGTTGTGGGTGTGTTTTTGTTCCCACAACAATTGCACTGACCCTCGGTGCAAAAATCTATCATGCTCATGAGAACATGCAAGGTTCATTATCAAAATTACATCACAAACTTTCAAAAATAAATTGTTCTGTTTGTTTCTTTGATTTTAAATTGATACTAGTGTGATAGTTTGATAGTTTTGGAGCTACATTTGTAATAATATTAGTAAATATTAGATGTGAAATAATCACTTTGTGACCAGTGTTATTTATTCTGGAAAGTGTACTAGCCAACAATAGGGCTGACCTCTGATGGGTACAAAAAAGTAGTTTGTTTTCCGCTCATTTCTGTGTTGTGGTTAGTGTAGACTTAATTAGCAAATAAAGGTGATATTTGTTTGAAAATAAGCATAGAAATGTTACCACAGAAGCAATTTATTACACATTATTATTTTGCCAATTTGTCAACCATTAAGCCCATCATTAGTTACCAGAGGAAGAGTAAAATTGTTTCAGTTATTTGGTGGTTGTTGGTGTACAATAGAAATGATACAGTGTACAAACAATAGAATCTCCGTGTCCTATGGGATGTTATTCATTAATACAGGCCTGTCTACAGACCCCAAGACTCCATTAGCCAGTCAATCCCTTGAAAGGCACTGTAATGTTCTTTTGGATTTTTGGATTTTTTGAAAATCAAATTCTTTATCTTCACAGCATTTTTACAATTTACTAAAGTATTTTTATAGGTGATTTTGGAATCATTTCCATGAAAATTCATACATACTACACTATATGAACAATTAAATATTTAACTGTCATTAATTTTATGGATTGCTTCTATGGTAACAATTGGACTGGTACAATAAAACATCTGAAATTATGTATCTGTAAAAGTTAAAGCGTAGAAGATATGTGGTCTTTTTTAAGAGTTGAGCAATGGAGTGTCTAGATGCAGGACTACAATACAATGCAAACAATGGGATTGTTGTAACCTTGTTCATTAGCTCAGGCTGTATCCATTTACCCAGGGGACCATTAGAGCCCCGTTTATTCATTACAACAAAGCCGTCTGATTTCACTCCTGATTCACCTACCAAACAGTGGATTCTGCTAGTTTATGTTTAGGAAAGTGAAGGATTTGAAATAATGCTGCTAGAGTTAGTTTTAATTGAGTCAGTGTTTTAAGAAGCAGTAAACTGTGACTTGGAGTAATGAATTTGCTATTTCATAGCACACTTACAGAAATTGCTCTTTTGAGTAGAATCAAATCAAATGAAAAAGTACAAAAAATGGCATTTCGTTTCACAACACAAGCACTTTAACGTCAAGCAAGAAGTGATAACCATAAAGACAAACTTTCACAAAGAGCACAAAATGGTCATTCTCACCCTAACCTAATCACACAAAAGCTGAGATGCTGAGGGTGTTGATTAGACTTGGTTTTACGTGCGTTATTACACCCCTAAAACCTATACAATCACGTTTGTCTGACGCCTAATGTTGGCTAAGTCCCCCAAATCACCTTTGTTCCACAAATTGCAGTCTTACCCGTAATGACTTTTGTTGCACATTCGCTGCCGCCTGATGCCCATTCTTCCTTCTTGAAATGAGCTTTTCTGGGGCATTCAATGCTAAAAGCTAAAATTGAAGTGTGATTTGTCGATTTCCCGTAATTTGAGTTGATTTCTTACTAGTAACTAATGCGTTTTTTCAATGGTTTGTATTTTTTGCCTCATAGTTTATTTGGTCATATTGAGCAGTTATATTTCATTAGGACCAGGGCTTTTTTAAATGCAAAACATACTTGTAGAAAATTGTTTATTTGTTACTTGCATGATGTACATTGTATTATTTCAGCTGTGTTATGCATCCATGCTATGAAACCGTAGTTCTGGTTAAAAAAATACGATAAAGCCCATTTCCATTCTCCCATTCTGTGTAATCCTTCCTGTGATTGTTCTTTCTGCCTGCATCTTAATTACCGAGCAGCATTGCATAATTAGAGACTGAGAATAATGCAGGGCTAATTGGGGTGAGACAAGCTCAGCGTGGGCAATGGATGCAACTGTGTGTCCGAGTGACAGAATTTAATACGCCTTTATCTCACCAGTTGATTCATGTTGTGTTTGTATACAAGTATCTAATGGATAAACTTTTGATGCTTCATATAGGTAAAAGAGTTGATAGGTAAAACAGATGAAAAAATATTAGAAAGAATTGAAGATATGAAGAGTATCCATCTCAGGGTTGCACTATCTCAAATGGTTTGATCTCTGGTATTATTATTACCTGAACTTATAATGAAAAAAGCTTCTAGACATTGAGCCTGATCCATATGATCAGTCAAGCATGCTGGTCAAGAGCCATATGTCCTTAGGGATGATAGGGATCCTGATCATTATCATCTTACTTTGCCTTGAATGAAGGCTATTATATTAATTGGATACTTGGACAAAAAAAAATTTGAATGGTTATTTTATGGAAATCATTTAGTCACTGGAGACAATAAGACGTTTCATGACCAGTCATGATGTTTTGGTCAATGATTTCCAATATACCTGAGGGACAGTGCAAGTCATTTGATATTAGCTAAATTGGAAATGTATCCACAAATGCAATGGCTCGGATCCAGACAATAAATTGTTTTAGTGGTTGATAAAACACAGAATACACAAGACACCTTGATAAAGTGGCAGGTGATAGACATCCTTCATTAAATCCTTTTGGGAGCATATAAAAAACTAAAAAAGAGACCACATCCAGATTTTCTGTACTTTGAAGTGGACAAGAGATTGGATTTACAAAGAGATTGTTCTAGATTATTAGAGATAAGGCACTGTTGTGGTCCAGACTCCCTGGTGGATTCAAGGAGCCAGGAAGGTGGACTGCAGCCATGCTTGGCTGGACAAAAGTGGTTTAATGGATGTGTTTTTGATTGTCTTGATCTGTGATCTTTTACTCTACAAAAAATCAAAAGCATTATGAAATTAATTATGCAGAAACGAGGTGGACACCACCATGCCCTGTTGCACACCAATGACCATCACTAAATGCATTATTGGCTGTATGTGTGGCTGGCAGTGATATCATGTGGTCATTGTCCAGTACGTTTTTCCATGCTTCACTAGCAGTTATGATGCTAATGATTCTAGCAGATCTAGAGACACAAAATAACTGACTCATTCAATTCATGGTAGTCACTCCTAGGACATAACATCCTGCCCATAATGTGATTTATTTGTTGGAATTGTTAGTGGACAGTGTCTATTCACCTTGTTAAGCTTGACCAGAAATTATGATGATTATTCCAACAGATACCAATGATTTTTTTTAAATGCCACAGAAAGATCATTGAGTGCACTTACTGTGATATACAATGTATATATATATGGTATCTGAATATAGGTTTTGTGGTGATTATTAACAGATGTGCATGCACGAGTTCATCACTTAGTACATTCATTCTAAATTATCTGTAGAATCATAATACGTGTAACAAAAGCTTCTTAGCCTTGTAGCACTGGTAAGTACAACTAACTCCTCTATGCACAGGTGATTCAGTGCAACCGCCATGCCATTGATGTATGCGTTCTGATTGTTATAGTGGACATTGTCCATTGCTGGGATCATGGGTGACCAGCAGGATCCAGTCATGAAGATGATCTTGGCAGACGTCAAGGGGCTATTAACTTCCACCTTTATTACTGTCTGAGTCATCCAGTGCAGACTTACTGGCCAGATATACTAGCACCAATAGCGATCGAATTTTGGTACCTTTTTTATCATGAGTGGATTTGTTATACAGAATTGTAGTTTTTATGAACAGCCCTTTATCCATTGTGATTGCTGCTGATTTTTTCAGTGAACTGGAACCGAATAAGGGGCTAACCCAGAATACTAGTAATTCCGGTCTGTTCATTATCATCCGTTTGCGGTTTGAAGATTCCCATGGTCATTGTCTGTGTTTAGAACACATATTGACCCTCACTTGCCACTGGATTTGCTGACCACTTAAACCTGTCCACTTTATCTGTTCATGGTATTGCTTTAGCTGTGTTTTTTTTCTATTGACTTTATTTTGACAATCTGTATTTTTTAAACATGTATGCTTTTACGTTATCATCATCATATTATACTGTTGTCTATCTGATCACAGCCACAATTGATGACAGTCTAAAAGCATCAAGTGGTTCTCTGATTGACATCTGTGATCATGTTGCTTGACCACTGGTCATCCCAACTGACCACTGTATACCCATGTTGACCAACACCCTATCTATTGTGTATATCTGTTATCTGCTATCAGGATTGGCTTGTCTTTTGTTGATGGCAATAATACATCATCAATTGGTGCTTGATTGACAGGAGAGGTCATCTTTGCGTGACCACTCTACAGTGACGTTGACCACTGCTATACAACAGTGACCAGTTGTGTGTATCAGTTATCTACTAATACCACATCTGTTTGTGTAGATTGTTGAGAGTGTCCATTGTTGATGGAGTCCCACCGGTATGTGTTGATTTTGTACAACTTTGAGGGAGTCTTCAGTGACACATGGACTATCAGCAGTGGTGGTGTCATCTACAATGCTAACTGCTCTTGTGATAATCTGTCCGTATAAAATTTCAACTGCTACATGATAGTTATGCCTGCCACCAAAACATAGAATTAAAATGCTATTGAAAATTAACAGAATGATCTGTCCTACATAATTTTCTAAAATTTTACAAAAGTATAGGTAGCATTTGTTTGTACTGGAACAAAACTGTTAATCAACAGTGATTGGTGATTGAAAGTAATCATTCATGTGAATAAGGCCTCTATTGATATATTGTCGCTAACTTTAAGCGTTCAGACATATTTTAAACCTAATTACCCCCCTTTACCACCAGTGAATAATTGAAATAGACAATAAGAAACAAGAATTGATTTAATGTCACTGTAGACTTTAAAGACTATTCTTATTATGAAATCATTACGATTCATTTCGCTCATATCAGTGTGCAGGACACAGATGGGTTTTGATATTGGCTATCTTTGTTAACTTTTAACCTGCCTTCATGATGTGGGAAGGATTATTGTTAACCAGATGTGCTTCTTATTGACATTGACGTCAGATGTGCATTAATAATCAATCACAGGAAGTTTGGTTCTCATGTTATTTAAGTTTTATTGAGTGCAAAAGAAGTAATTCATGATAAACAATAAGTGCTTAAAATATTTTTAATACATACCACAAGTATGGAAACTATGTTATTTTATTTAACATATTGAATCATGTTATGATCAAATTGGAGAATATATATGTGTCAATGACATAAGCTTATTAAAGCAATGTAAACAATCTTTATGGTAACAATTACAACTACAAACAACTTACTCTAATGGGATGTGGAAAACCAGAAGTCGATTCATCGGTTTTACGACTGCCATATGACATAATACAAATAACAATGTCTAGCATTTCTGTGAAAAATGCTGGTTCTTCAGTTACAACCTCTAGAATGCATGCTAGCAATGCTAGCTAATGTGCATGGTATGATTTTATGAGTGCATTGTGTGACCATAAGGTAGTTAGATGAAGCTTCTTAACTACAATGTTATACTCTGCTTCAAGTCATTAATGATCCGAATTCCTGATTAACTCTTATCATTATAATGATCTCTAATCGATATTCAGTAGATGTCTTGCTTTTTGAATACGTTCATTTAGTAAAAAAATACTATTTTTTACTTTACTGTACTTTATTTTCAATACTTCAACATCTTTGGAATATATCTTTGAAACAGACCATACCTTAATGTGGTGAGAGAGTTGAACAATAAAGCCAACCATCTGACCAAGCTATTGTGGAATGTCCAGCATTGGGGTATAATGTCCACACACCAATGTTAGCAATGTCAGATAATGTGGCCATTGTGAATGGTATGAGTGCATTGTGTTTGTGTAATGCCTGTATAATGGCATTATCTCCCTGGTCTGGGAGTTCCTAAATGTCTGCTACCTGGACTGCTGGTGGGTGCAGCTCAGTGGGTAGGTGTGGGCAATAGGTGCATGGGTCATCCAGTGCAATAGATTGGACATACATATAGATGAGTACATATGAATGAGGTTACGTCTTACTTTGCAATTGTTTTTAGCCTATCAAGCGGTGACAATAGATATTTTCTATCATTGTTTGAAAGTTACATCAACCATCTGCATATTTATCACATGATAGAATGTTTACGGTGCTGCTGTAGTGTAATTGACCTTTTAGGATTTATTATAGAAGATGGGAAGCAATCCATTATTGTCACAATGCTGCCCACCCACCCTGACCATCACCTAGGGAGTGTATGCCACATCCTGCTGGGAGGCCATCTTGTGTTCTAATGAGAATGACCCATGTGGTCCACCCCTCTCTTGTCCACTCATCTCAGCAAGCAGCAGGGTGGACACTGGTCACTTCAGCTGGATACTATGCGTTCCTTCTGATTGAAGGGGTCATTTTTAATTTGCAGCTGGATTATTTATATTGTATATTAAGAATTGGAGCTCTACCCTACCATATTATAGCATGAGAGCGCAAGATTTTTCCTGTAATATTTATTCTGATGCTTGTAATTATGATGTGCCATCTGACTGTACTCCCCCTAACAAACCCGCAGACTGTGAACAAGCTTCAAGTTGCACCAATAATGCCAGTGGTTCTTCAATAGTTATGAAACATAACACAAGTTTTTTTCACCATAGAAACACGATCAGGGAAGATGTTGTTGAGTTTTGAGAAGTTCACAAAGTCGAGCGTTTCATCACTGCCAGGTGTTGGAATAATCTCATGTCCAATTATTGTGTGGAAATTGGCGTACTTCGCAGAATTTCCACCTGCTTTCCGTTAAAAACACCAGTCTGTTTTGGTAGACGTGCTTTTTGATTTGCTGTAATCAAGATTGTTGTTTTGGCGCCATAGATTAATAACTCCAGATGTATAAACATTCCCTGAATAAAACATTGTGTAGATCATATTTGAAGACAATTGTGTAAGAAGAATACAAGACACATCATGTGTTATATAGTAATAAGGGTTGGGCTTTTTACAGTCTTAAAGTTACCCAGCAGACTTGCAAGGAGACGAGGGTGATAGTTTTTAGAAATTATACAACTGCACTTTGAGCTGAGGTTAATAAACCACTGGATTAGCTTACAAATGTAGTGGATAGTTGTATACAGCAGATTTGAATACATATGATTAATGTAGCAGTAATTAGTATACATTCCAGATGACACTGTTTGACAACTGGATTTCTTGGTATTTGATTTAGTGTAGGAAATAGCATACACTGTTCACCTTGCATACAGGATTTTAATAGCAGTGGTTACTAGTCAGCGTATAAATTATCTTGTAGTTAACTTGGAACATTCTGATGATTTGCTAAGTAGAAATTCAAAATTGTTTTCATGAGTGCTAGGTTTTGTCAACATTGTTTAGGTTTGTCATTTGATGTCCCTGCAGATGTGTTCATTCCCCTATTGTTTTAGCAGGCGTTGTTTTGACAAGGAACCTGGATCCTGTAACAAAAGCTGGTAAGACCGGTCACATCGTGCATTCTTTAGTCTCTCACATCATGGTAACTCTTTTGTAGTTCTAATTCCTTCAAATTTACTTTTTTGAATGGATCAATGAATTTTTTAACAACCTTTGGAACAATACAACTTACTTCTATTACGGAAATAATTAAGAACATTATTGATAAGACTGAATATGCATATTTCCTTCATCAAAGTTATTGACCCCCAAATTTCACACTAATTACACATGACAATAACCATTCATAACTCCAAGCTAGACACCAAGAACCGTTCATCCTGTAAACAAGCACTGACCCCACTCCTGACAGTGAGTGTGCAAGGTCAGACAAATTACGCTGGTGTTCAAGAACAGGGTAGACTCATTGCAAAGGGTGAGGGAACGGGTGACAATGGGACAAAAAATGTCAAATTCATTACATAGTTGTAGGCTTATCAGTTATTCGAATGGAATTGATCATCTGAATTAGCCTTTTCGGTAAGATGATAGCCTCTTATGCTATTCTTGTTTTGTTTGTTTTTTGTAAAGAAATATTGCTTTTTGAGCACATTTCAAATCGGATTGATTTAAACACCACAGGTGAATAAATAGTGATCATTTCTTTTTCTGATAAAATGTCTACAATCCTGTTGAATTGTGATAAAAATTGTTAAGTCAGTGGGGAAGCTGATAAAAAATGGTAATGTGGAATAAGGGAGGTGGCGGATTGCAAGAACAAAAGGTTTCGAAGCTTTTCAAGGGGAACTTAATACCATTGAAGATGATACTGGTGCTTTGGATTGACGGGTCTGCGTTATTTGCTGTGATGGCTCGGTTTTGGGTTCTGAGGCGAAAGTTATCATAATACCACAATAGACGCTATCGGTTAAAACAATAGTATTTGTTAATAAATGACTGATGTACCTAGAGTTATATGCTATTGTGTCTTGGATGGAGAAAAGTTGTTTGAGTCTACAAAGTAGGTTTTCTAAACCTGACCACTTTTATCACTACAACAATAACCATTGCTCACCTATTTTTTTTATTACCACAGATTTCCTTTTCATTATTTCTTCCACAATATTGAATCAAAATTGTTGTCTGTTCATGTGAGGTGCAGGTGCTCCATCAGCTGTAAGATGGAGTGTGATGAATCAGCAGGTTTCAAGGTCATCTTGATGACCTCTACAGGTGATGATCTCTAGCTTAGAGGTCACTATAGTGTGGCCTCTCTTGAGAAGAGAACAATGATCCCTACCTTTGACAAGCAAAGTTAAAACATACCATTGATCTAGATGCTTCTAAAAAGAAAATGATGAATAGATCATAATGTATTATAAAGATTCATAATAATAAAGATACGTGCAAAATATTTTTCTTTTGGGTCTCTAATATGAAAAAAATATTAATGTCTACTTTCTGTTAAAATGAAAAAAATTTGCACTATGTGTGCAAGATGGTGTTCATATGTCCAACAGCCTGTATCAACAATTATTAGAGACCTTTAATACTACTTGACAACAAATCCAATAAATATCATTGGGTAAAAACAGTAGCCACAGTGCATAATGGAGAATATATAATGTAGGAAAAGTTGACATGGAGATGACAAAAGATATGATAAACAAAATATCAGCAGGGACAGAAATAACGGCGATAACAAGGTTATGTCGTAAAACGACACAAGAGGACAATTTGTATATTTCTTGTACAAACCAAACTTGACAAAAGTACTTTGATCAAGGCATGTTGATATTTGTCATTTCAAAATACTTCAAAATCCTAAGTTGATTCAGTTTATTTTAAGGTTTTAGGATTGAATGGAAGCATATTAATAAACAAAGTAGTTTTTATCATCCAAGGTATAGTCTGATGTCACATCTGGCTTTTTTTTTAACAATGATGTAAGAATTGTAGATATCTTATATAAACAGACACAAATAAACAATAAGATTTTTCCAAGAAAAGATGTATTGTTCTCCCAGCAGTAGTCGCATACCTGCCATAGCTGTTGTCACACTCACACACTATGTGATTCTGATTTACACAATTTCTCATGGGAGGATGTCACATTTGTTTAATACAAAGTACTATTGTTTTTTCAACTTTTGTTTAATATAAGTCTACTTTTGTAAAATTACAATGTACTCATTTTGATAAATCATAATCTTACCTCTATACATTACGGTTGACCTTTTCTTGTGGCCCATATCAGCAAGCAGCAATGGTGTGACCCCAAGGGGCAGTGATCTGAACCCTCATGTCAGCACCTCTTAGATTATCTGACCAAAAGGACGTCTTATCTACTACTGCTTATGTAATTTACTAACATAAGTTTGAAACTTTTTGTAATGATTAGATATTTATACTTTCATTCCTTAACATAAAAATTATTCATCAAAACCCACAAATACCACCTTCTAGTTGTTACACTTCTATTGTCCAAGCTGATGTGAACTTGTCACCAGCAGCTGGTCATTAGAAGCTACTGGAAGATGGTGGTGAGCAGGATGAACCATCAATCAAATGCGCCTCCATGGTGGTCAAAACAATGATTTGTTGCATGCAAAAAAGCAAATAGGCATATTGTTTGCGAAGGGCACAAGCTATCTAACCGATAGTGCCCAGGTTATCAAGTGATTGGGCAAGTGACTGAAATAGAAGATTCATTTATCATTAAGGTTTCATCACATTATTTGTGGTGGTCTAAATTGTGTGTTGTATGACTTCCTTTGGTGATTGTTCATTGGATCTATTAGGAATATCAAGATTTTGGTCAGATGTGGATAGGAAAAGATTTAACAATATGTTAAAGGGGAAAATGGGTAGATGACTTTGAGATAATAGGATTGCACAGTGTTCTATGTTTCCTATAGATCAAATTGTGTTTGTAATAAAGAGCTGAGTTAGCAGGAGTTATGCATCAGGTGTCACTTGGTGTCATCCTAGCCAGACTTATGGTGATTATATGGGACAAAACCTCTATTATCGCCCGATCAAACGCAGAGAGTACTCGCCGAGTCATATTATATCATGGACTGATGGTGATAGGATTGACGATGGTGTTCAGCATAAAATCACCTTTGTTATTTTCCCTGTTTATAAATAGCTTACATAATGGACTCGTTAGTGTTTGGTCCATTGATATACACAAATAAGCTCCCATCTAACAACATTGTTCAATATAAAAAGGATTAGTATTGGTTCGGCATGCGACAAGCCATACCCAATTTAGAAAATGTGAAATTAGTCTTGCTACAAAACGTTATCCGCTAGAGATCAGCATTTGAACACAAATGATCTGATGCATTCACAGCAGTGGGGCTACCAACCAATGGTGATCATTCAAGCTTTGCCATCAAATACGAATTAATAGTCTTTGCCACCTCAAACACAGGAATAATCACCCTGTGCCCGTAATGACACCACAACACACAATCCTGCACATCCATTCAATCTCTTTTGCCATGTGTGAAATCCATCATTTCCTGTTGTAGGCTAAGACACTGTGTGTCTTCCCAAGATAAATGCTCACCGCATGCAGACAATCACCTGACTTCCTCCGTAATGCCTTTTACATCACAAGATGTGAAACGTGCACTATTGCGATGATGTGATCGATGTTATAATGTTCAATCCCTGGCTCATTTTCCTTCACCACACATGGACAATGAAGATACACTTAGCAATCTTACAACTTTGCAACAGTTCTTTTCATTTACTCATAAATTACAAGTCCTGTACATGAAACCCGCGTAACGCACAGTTGTTTATGGCTTTAAGCCCTATCTAAATGTACCCTATAAACAACATGATTATTCACAACCTGTTGTCATGCGTCCAATCGGTCATCTCTTTGCTGGTCATGACAAATGTGGATTGCGCATTCAGCACGCAATTCCCACCACGTCTACTCTTTCCGACTTGGCCATGCTTCATCATTTGTCGATATTCATCATCTCATCAAAGGCACTTTAATGTGCGGCAAAGACAATATTTTAGTGGGGGATTGTCTGATATAATATATGCTGTACTTTTGTACTGTCATCATGTCCGGCTCAGATTAGTTACCAGGATGGGTGCGCTTCACACCGGCGTCAGCGAGAATGATTCATGGGCAGCTTGATGGAGTTATTGCCGATGAAAGAACAGGGACGCAGATTCGTGAGGGGCACTGTCTTTGATGGTACTCACAATGAGTTATGCAGCAGTTGTGTGCAAGTTAACACAGTTATACATATAGAATCTCTACGCATCATAAAAGCAAGTGATTGCTGTCATTGGTTAGGACGTTTGAAAGGTGTGAACACTGAATAGGGATCAATTTCTTTTTTCTCTGCCATATAAGGCACTCTTCTAGTCCTCATATAATGCAATACTCCATCTATAGATTTCTGTCTTCCATGAATGTTAATGTAATATGATGATTGTCAAAAGTTGTCACCTTCTTTCACTCCTACATTGTCTCCTGAATGCCATAAAAAGCTGGCCGAACAAGCGGCGGGTCCATATCCCTGTATAATGCAATAGTGCTCCATAGATTGCCGCCTGCCGTGAATGTCAATGTAATAACGTGATTGTTTGCTGACACAGCCGCTGACAATGAGATAAAGCTGCTTGTTGCTTCGCCCGTTATCTGCCAATCACGCGCCTCTTAATCAGGTTACTCTCCCTACAATATCGTGTTATTCTCGCACAATCCCACATTATTCGCAAACACGATTTCACATTATTTGCAAACAATCCATGTTGTGTTTTAGCTAACTCGATGCAGATTGGGTTTTCAACACGTTGGGGTGGAATAATGAAAAGTCGATGCATGTCAACCCCCGAACGGTTCTTTACAGTCATAAAGCTGTGGAGGGGCGCATGCCTATTGACGTATTGACAGACTTGCCACAAGACACTGTTTAAATTATTGCTCTCTTTAACAAAACCAGATTGAAATTTTACTCGTTAAAATAGATCACAAATCCATAAATTCCATCTCCTTATTTAGATGTTTACCAACGTATTATGAAAGTACTTAACTCAGGATTAGCAAGTGAATCCCAAAGCCTGTGACCCTCTGTTCAGGATGCCAATCACGTTTGCCTTTTTTGCATTAAAGGCAGGTAGCATGCGAGCGATTACCTTTCATAATGAGACGTCCACAATTGGCACAATAACTATGACACCACAAAGCCGGGCTGTCAGCTCGCATCATATAAGCGCATTACACATGCATGTATTTGTGTCGTGACCGTAACAAAACGCCGCTTCCGCTCATGCTCTGATGGGCGCATTACGAGCAACACCGTGTATAATGCGGATGCGCCTACAGCAGGGATTGTGCTACCTGTATAATGATGACAGGATTTTTACAAAATGTAGACTGTCTAGTCACAGGTCATGTGACTACACTATCTGCGAAAAAGTGTTATGGAATACGCTATTTGGTATTTCATGTCCTATTTACTGATTAATCTGATGTTTAAGAAATGCCTTATATTTGCGCTGAATGAAAGAAGACATTCTGTGAGAGTTTGTAGAGAGAAATTGTGCACTAACCTGCAGTTAAGATTTGCTGGATCATAATGCAAACTAAGTTTCCTATAGAGATTGCATTTTGTAATGTGAAGCATTGAATGTTCATAGCATTGATTTGTATGTTTATTCATAGTAATTTTATCCATACTGTAATAAACGAATTGTGATTTTAATTTAATAAAATGATAGAATATCTCAATGAATGTTGAAAAGATGTATGTTTGTAAATCACAGAACATGTCATAACTTTAGTTTTCTTCTTCTGCAGGTCCAAGTCCTACACCAGGAGAAGGTGCTGTTGGTGGTTCGCCTCCACCACCTAGACAGCCTCCCTCTTCCAGCAGGACTCCAAGCCCCCACCCCCATGGGCATGACGATGGCCCCCTCAACCTCAGCAAGCCCAGGAATGGCACCTCGCCTAAAGGTACAGTTTATTCTACTAGAATATATATATTTGTACCCTGATCGATTTAAAGCTGTTTGTACAACACTTACTATTATTGTATGCTAAAACCTCTATTTGTATCACAATTTCCTGGCAATGAATGACACAGCTGCATGTAAGATTTCAATAGTTCATATTGTGTATTTAACTTGTAAATACATACATTATTGAATGTGATTTTAACTTCAGAGCCTTCCATATCCTCAAATATTGCACATTGCCAAATAATAACAACGATTGATTATTGACTTTCTAGGCGCTCAAGGACCTCCCCCGCCTGCCCATAGTAACCATGGGCGCGGCAGTAGCAGCAGCAGCAGTAGCAGCCACCTGCCTCCCAATGACCAGATCTCTCCACCCCTGCCGGCCTCGGCAGCTCTCCCGTCAAGCAAGCAGACTCCACCCGCTGGGCCTCAGCAGCCGGTGTTCCCACCCTCCTTTATGTCGTTCCCTCCGCCCCAGATGACCTCACCCCAACTGGGGTCACCACGCAAGTCCCCCGGGCGTACACATACTCCACCTTCAGCCAGCAGCAAGTCACCAGCCGCTGCCCTGTACGATAAGGTAGGCGCCATGGTACGTTGTCACTTTGTTTACTACAATGGGCATCGTGGACTTTTCAGTTTCTTTTTGTTTGAATTTTCAAAATGATGTGTTGATGATTTGGCACCAATTTGACTTGTGCTTTGAGCACCAGTGAAGCTTAATGGTTGGTGTTTGGCGTTTTTATCAAACAAAAGCCTTCATCATCATGGATGCTGTCCTTCCAGGAAAAGTTGATGCAGGAGACGTTTGCGCGCAGCATGCCACCCGGACTGGGGATGCTGCCACCGGGCGTCACCCTGCCTGGCAGCTGGAGCTTCCCAGGCCTGCCTATGTATGCACCAGCACTTGGCGCCATGCCTCCCATGATGGGGCCCAGCGGCCTGCACAGCATGCTGCCTCCCGGTGCCAGTGCGGGACACATGCCCGGCTTCACTGACCCTAGCGCTGCAGCAGCAGCTAGTGGCAAAGATGACAGCTACGTGCAGCAGCTGCAGAGTGAGTGCATTATGTTCTACTATTTAAGAGGGATTTGCAACAGTTTCTGTGGTTTAGCACAAAATAAGCACGCAATATATTTTACTTGTATTTAACCACCAAATAGGTAGCATATATTCAGCATCATTGTTGCTCATTTTGATGTATTTGTCATTTTAGATAAAATGTACGGTGCAAAGATTGTGCGACCAAACAAGTCTCCAGGCGGCCACAGCAGCCACGGCTCTCGAAGCCCGGGAATGCCACCAGAGCATCACTCCGCTTCTACAATGTCTAGCGAACAGGTGAGAAATCAGTTCTTTTGTAATATCTCAAGTCAGTTTGATAGATAATTGTGGAATATGAATGTTTCTATAAAAGAAAACATTGTAGATTTATGAAATTTCACTTAAGTGTGTTAGACGATAATATTTTATTGTTTGAATGTCTTGGTGTGAATGTAGGTGTGTTTCTCACCAACTAACATCACTCGGTATGTGTTTGTGTTGTAGGAGAAGACACATGTGAAACGTCCCATGAATGCATTCATGGTTTGGGCACGGGAAGAGAGAAGGAAGATACTCAAGGCGTGTCCCGACATGCACAACAGCAACATTAGCAAGATACTTGGTATGTGAATGTCACTGTTGAAGTTATACTATGTAATAGTATAGTGGAAACTATGCTATAGTGATGTTAACTTTTAAGTGATTAAATTTGCAAAATTTTGAAACTATAAGAAATGAATATGTGAAAATGTGAAACTACATTCTACTACAAACTACAATAAACTCTTAGTGAGTGAAAAAAGGCAAAATTTGATAATGTGAAAAAGCATTTGAATGCATATAGTAAACAACAGGAATGTGGCAATATTATTGCAAATAAATGGCTCGTACATGTATATTAAGAATTTACCCAATTCAATCTTTGGTATGATCCCTCTCCTTTTGTCTGAAACCTTCCTTTCCAAACAAAATTTCCTGATACGCTTATCTGGCTACGACTCACAAAAACATTTTGCAAATGATCTGATTTAGATCAAGTAGTTCCAATTGCTATGTTCACAAACCTTGTCTCCGTGAAGAACACAATTTCCTTCAGGGTAAAGTACACACGAAAAGCTGCTGTGAAAATTTACCTCTGAAATGTCTTCCCATGAGTGATTCTCAATCAACAGTAACTAACCATCCTTTATGACCCCGCTCAGTAAATCCCATCCTTGACCATTGCATGCTGACAGGTGCCAAGTGGAAAGCCATGACAGAGGATGAAAAGCGACCCTATTTTGAGGAGCAGTCTCGTCTGAGCAAGCAACATATGGAAGAGCATCCCGATTATAAATATAGGTACCACATGCATGGACGGATACCGCACATGCTAGCCTGCCAGCTGCAGCAATGTCTCGATGCTTGGTTGTTGCAATGGCAATTTAGGGTGTCTTTTTACCGGTGTTTAATTAAACAACGTCACGAAAACCAGCATCAAGATGTTGCTGTTCCAGCAGGGCTAGTTAAATTTGCTGGCTGTTTGTATACACTAGTTAAGGTTGTGTTGTGTTTAACATGCTGCTGCTGTTGCTGCTGCTGCTATCCTCCTCACTGCTGGTGTTGTGGGCTACATGACAACTGCTTGTGTCCGTAATGCATATCTATTGTACTTATCATAGACCTTTTAATTCAAATTAGACACAATTTCTCCACGTGGATTTATGTGTCGTTTAGTACATGTATCTTTTGATCAAGAAACAAATTGAGCAAAATACTTGCATTACTGACCAAGCATCTGTTGTGAGGCTGTATGTTGACATGGGCATATCCAAGGTAGCTCCTGTGAACCCAGTCAATAGCTGTTACCATTACCCATCCCACTATTCTATCAACTTTCTTCCTCTTTGCACTCCTGCCTGCAATACGGCAGCCCTACACACCAACCCCCCATCCCGACTGTCCTTGGATATGCGTTGTGGGTGTCGTTGCTTGGTGTGGGTTGTTCTCACGGCTGTTACTGTTCACTGCCTGACAGGTGCTCGCTGGAAATCGATGTCGAACGCGGACAAGCAGCCGTTCTATGAGGAGCAGTCGCGCCTCAGCAAGCTGCACATGGAGAAGCACCCTGATTACAGATATAGGTATACACGCCGCCAACGGGCCAGGTCTCTATGCTATTATAACGCTGTCTCGCAGAAACAGCACTATCAGAGGGCAATAGCCAGCAGCAAGCAATAGGGGGCTCAGCCAGCCAACTGGAAGAAGGGGCTATGCTGAATATAGAGTTCTTTCAAGGACCGGAGTTCTAAATCCTTTAGTCTTAATTATGTCTTCTTTTATGACTCTATTGCTAACCATTTTGATTTCAATGTTCAAGGGAACAAATTTATTTCAAATGTTTTTTTAAATGTTTGAATCACGTTGTAAGGTTTTGTTTGAATCCTCAGCAGTTGAGGACTGTGATTCTTACAATGTCCATTTTCAAAATTCAATGCACATAGTTTCTATAAAAAAACATTTGTCTGAAGCATTTGGCATAAGGCAAAAGCTATGATGTACATAATTATTGTCCTATGTTTAATTGATAATTGACTGCTAAGAGTAATATTGCTGCACACAAGTTGCATAACAGGAATGGAAAAAGTCATGCTAGTATGTAACATGGTTTACCTGGAATGGAATGATATGTTTGATCTGGACTGGAGAGCTGCAATATGGCCCTCATGTGCAACAGTTCCGTAGCTGGGATGATGGTGTGAACAGTAACTTAGATGCTATTAATGACATACTTATGGTCACATAATGTATCAATATTACTGGTAGTAGTCCTTCATCAATTTGTGATTAAATATTGTAATCTAACATTAGGTACAGTGGTGTTGTATTTTTGCTAACAATTGCTATGGGACATGGTTATATAACTCTGATTTTGTTATTCTGTTACAATTTTTTTCTATTATTTTCATAACATTGTGTTGCTAGTAGTTATTTTAGTTTATTGGTAATGTTGGTAAAAAAAAGGTGTTTGTTGGTATTCAATGGTAATTTTAGTGTTGTATCAGATAGCCATCAATTTAGTTACGTTCATATTCTTTGGGCAAAAAATGCCCACTTGCATATTTACAATTTCAATATCAAATGAATTTGAAATCTATGAATCAATAATGAAAAATTGAGACACATTTCTGACATAATTGCAGTATATTAAGATTTTGATTACATTGATGCTAGCTGTTTAAGTTATGATTAATAAGAATTATGATAAAATAACATAAATAAAATTTGTTCGGATACATGTATGTATTCAAGTTATATGTACAGTAC
Organism: Streblospio benedicti; assembly: GCA_019095985.1. Taxonomy (NCBI): domain Eukaryota; kingdom Metazoa; phylum Annelida; class Polychaeta; order Spionida; family Spionidae; genus Streblospio; species Streblospio benedicti. The sequence continues at coordinate 37,902,423 of CM032663.1, read as the reverse complement.
TGACTGCGTTTGAAGGACACACAAGTGAAATTTAAATAATAATGTTATAATTGTTTACGTTTCTTTGTGATTTCATCTCATTGTGACAACTTACGAACGAAAAAAGCTTCTGTTGCTTCCATAAGTTACGCTTTTATTCTTCCTACACCTGGAGTTACAAGGTTGCTCTTTTTTTTTTAACTTAAATAACGCATTTTACGGAGGTTCTGCATAATTAAACTTCATGACCATGCCGGCTTTTTTCACTGATTATTGTATAGAAATAGGTTTCTAAATATTATCCGCACCTTTTTAACCAATCAGCATTATTGGTGTGCCGGCAATGTCACAATGTCACGAGAATGGCCAAACAAATCTGAGTTTTTATGTAAATATTAGTTTCAAAGATGGGCGCCACTTGTGGAAGCTCCAGAAATTATTCTGATTTTTACATTTTTTCATAAGTTTTGTAATTTTGGCAATCATCCAGTTAGTATGATCGGAAACTTTATTACAAAATGTTTCGACTTATTACGTATTACATGTATGCTGATTCCTCCAATATCGTTACTTTTCTGTGTCCTTTTGATACAGTCAATACTGTATTTCCTAAAATAGAATGATGCTATGTAGGGTGAAGCGAGAATTTAGAAAAAATTAGTACAAGTGATCAGTAATGTCACAGTCTATTGGTTGGTATGTCAATCCATGTAAAGTATGAAAATGTCAAGTATTGCCAATCCCTTGCTGACAAATTATTTTTTTTCATAGACCACGCCCCAAGCGCACATGCATCGTAGATGGGAAGAAGATGAGGATCTCTGAATACAAGTCGATGATGAAAGATCGGCGGTCTGAAGTGAGGAGGATCTGGTACGGAGATGCCAGTTCTGGATACTCCGCTGACGGTAATATACCAGGTTCTTGGTTCATCTCAGAGAGAGCACGCTGTTTTTGTATTTGAACACTGGAAAGTTGATGTCGACTTGTAACCACTTTGTTTTTAATAGAGAATTTCATTTTAGAAATGATGTAATATCTGATGGTCGAAAGATGGAATTGAAAATTTACAAAATTATTTCAAGCATGCCTAATGTTGACCATTTTCCCTTTCTACTAATACAGGGTTCCAGCAGTCTGAAAAAATCATTAAAATTTATATTTTTTCCAAGATTCTTTAAAAATAGTCATTGATAAAATGAAATTTTGTAAAGTCATTTAAAAATGCAAAATCTATGGGAACCCTGTAATATATTTGATTTTGGTAGATTTTCAACAATCTGTAATTACTCACAATTGTGCAACATCTAAAATAACTGAATCCCCTTTTTGTATTTCAGGCCCATCAGAATCCATTAGTCCAATGGGAGGTTCTCCACCCCCGTCTAGCTCCACAATGGACTCCTCCAAGTTCTCACTGCCGTCTGCGTCATCGGCTGGTTCCCCATCATCTTCATCACTAGTTCCGTCTGCTGTCTCACACCAGCTGGGTCCCATGCACCTCTCCAACATGGAGGCCATTATGGCTGCTGCCAAATTACCCGGGGGATTCCCGAGTGTCTCCGCTGGAGCATCCTTTAACCCAATGGCATTTGCGGCTGCACACGCAGCCATGATGCACAACTCGGTGGCTGTGTCTTCAAGTTCTGATGTGCCGGTGAGTGGTGAGCATCGAGGCTATAATGGCAGCACAGCAGCGGCCGCTGACAGTGGTGATAGCAATTCTCAGGAAGACATGGGCGAGCGACAGCAGAACGTGGACTATTCTACACAAGTAGTTGCCTCTTAGAGGTGATCAACTTGAAGAGGTGGTGGTGGTGGTGTGTGTGTGTTTGTGCAATGATGGTTGGCTGGCAACTTGGTCGCCTCGTACGCAAGACCGTGAAAAGAAGGACGTCATCGATTCATTTGCAGACAGTTTTTTAGAAGTCATGCTAATGTTTAGCAAGAATGACATGAGGTACTTTCATTTCCTATGCACTGTTGGATGATGCTGCAAGTCATTTCTACAGAATAGACAGTTTTCTTGTCCGTTGACAAGTTGTTTTACTAGTTGGTTAACTAGTATTTATTGGAAAGCCTTCTGTGGATTCCAAACTGTATGAAAAGACTATTACTGTGCTGATTCTACAGTTTCAGACTTTTTGACGTTAACATTATTACTGTAGTATGGTTATGATCTTGGTGTCTGTTATCTTTTATAGTGTACCTAGACTACAGGACTATATGTCCTCTTTTACGTGCAGATCTCAAATTTAGAATTATGGAAAATCAATTTTATGGTGTGTTTTATGAAAATGTATGTACACATATTGAATCAAAGACAATAACCAAACTGATAGAGAGATTAGTCACGGCCAAGTTAAGCATCATAAACATTTTCAAACAAAGGCAAAATCAGTTTAGAAATGAACAAGAAGTATTTTGCCATGCCTCATCTGTTTTTCAATTTGAAAATAGTCGATGCCTCACAATCCTTTGAATTGAGTAAATTCCTTTTTAAGATCTATATGGTGTACGCATTACATTTTTACTTGGAAAGTGGTATACTATTGTTTTAAATGAAGTTTTCTATCAGACAGGAGATTAAGTGTGTAGAGGCTTTGACCATTGAAGATGTCCAAAATATTGTCACATGACCACACATGGTGTGCTGCCACCTATAGTAGAGCTGTGAACGTTTTACTGTCTGTGAACTTCTAATTTTATATTCATGTACATGTTGATGAGGGTATGTTTTCATTGTACAGCAATAACTGTATAGAATGTTTAAAACAAAAGACAATGTAATACAACGTAGTCTGTTGTAGGTCATTATTCAAGTGATATATTTGTGTACATTAGCTTCGTAGATTAGATACAGTACAAACTTCAACCCTTTCAAGGTTTAGTGGAAAGTCTGTGAAAATCAACATGTGTGAGTCGTTTGCAAGCAAACATGTTGTAAATTATGATGTTGTGCACTGTTAAAATTGTTTTCCGGCATAAAGAATTGCCATGATAAGTATTACAAACTTAACATTGATACTGGTAGTAGATCAAGATGTTGTTTCCTGAAATTGTTACAATTTTTTCTCATTGTTTGTTTATGCATATTGTTTATACAATGGTTTTAGATCATCTCTGAGGCTCTACATTGTATGCGCCACCATGTTCATGGTCATAGACTGTTCCACTACTGCAGGGTAGTCACTGTAGATAAAATGCTGTCACATGTAGGTGCTATCACAACGTCATGCTTGCTCAGATGAAGGCAAAGGAGGGGGGGGGGGACTATATGGAAAGAAATGTGTGACCATGATAGCAATTCTACACTTTCATGATAATAGCTTAAAATTTATGTAGTGTGAACCAGACATTCATGGAACTTTGTTAATATAAAAAAAAATCAGGATGTGATGCTCTGTTATATATATATATATATGTTTATATATAAACATGCACACATGCCTTTGTGATTTTTTTTCCCAAATTTGTCTTTATATGAGCAAGTATTGAACAATGCGATTTTCATGTTGTCTTAAACTTACACTGTGTTTTGTCTGCTGCTTTCTCACTAACTTACAAACGACAGTGTCCAATCACGACTGCCATTTTTATTTGCTTTTTTACTACCATCGTCTAAATAACAAAAGCGTAGGTTTGGGGGAAGCTACAAAAACAGTTTTTGGTTCCTTCAGTTGCTAATGGCAGTTTTTAATGTAGAAAATAGGTGTTTAATTATATCTAGGAAATAGATAAACTATTTAGATGATCTAGATGATATCTAGAGGGTGTTTGTGTCTAGCTCTTCTAGATTATATTATATCTAGATGAATAAATAGTACTTGTGTACCTGAACATATCAGCAAATACTTGCTGTTGACTGCTATTAATCACAAGTACACAAACAGATATTGTAGGCCAGTAGGTACGAGAGAATCTGGAAGTTTAAACTATTGTCATTTTTTGTAAGAAATTATATAATTGACAAATATGTACATGTAGGAGAGATAAGAAGAATTTGGATAAGATGTGTGCTGTTAACAACTGAGAGTTAAAGATGTAATATCTGCATTTATTGCAGTTATAATTACGTCATGTGTGATAGTTAAAACCATATTGACAAAAGTTTAATGTAACCAACTATGTTCTTGTATTGCTACATGTATGTTGTATGAAATGATATATTATATATGAGCCACGTTATAAAGACGGTGAAAATTGTACAGTTTTGTTGTTGCTCAAATTTATGTTGTGGTCTCGGTGCATTATGTTGTTGATAATTATTATTGTATAAGTTGCTACTACTGTGTAACCTTGTATCGTAATCAAGCCAATGCGAATACACCATGGTTGATGCAAGCGTTCGGGGATTTTCATCCATTCACTTGACTGGGCCTTGTTGATTGTCAAAAAGTGTGTGTTTATGGACAGATTACGATAGATGTTTTACCCTAGTTTTTGTTGACCTCATCAATTCGGTGGGGATGTTCTTAATGTTAATCTATAACCAATCATGATCTCTACAATGTATCTCTCATGGAGGAGACTGGTCCAAACTGGTGGGGACACTTTCTCGTGCTTTATCAGATACGTATACAGTTGTATTAGGAAAAGCGAAATAGTGATAATTAAAGAAAACAAAGAATTTCTCTTCAAAAATATTTTTTTTCTATATGTAAGTGTTATACATAGCTAACAGGCTTCAAAGTATAAATTCAATGCAAATGAAGCCAGATGAGGGAAGTCCAATGTTAAACTGTCTTTTTTCCCTGCCAGTTTAGAGTCCTTCCTCCTGGAGACGAGCGTTAAGACGCTGTACCTCAAATCTTGCCTGCTCCACGCTCAACTAATAAGGATAATGCTCAAGCTACGCTGAGAATCATCCTTATTACTTAGATCTGTAGGTTAATAGTCTCAAAGGAAACAAAAATACAAAAATATTGGTCCAGTGGTCATAAATATGGCTTGTGTTAAGAGATTTTTGAGTCTATTGTGAACAAACATTTTACAAATGAACGATATTGAAACTTTGATATGATCATGTCTCATAGATGCTGTTATGTTGAGGTAGTGCTAAAATATGTGATTTTGTGGAACAACGATCCTATGTAAAGATTCCCATCTGAGCTACTGAAGCACTGCATCAGTTACAAGCATACATGTATTAGTCATTGAATTATAATGTTCTGTGTCGTGCTGTATTTAGAGTGATATATTCTGTCCCAGACTACTGTTGTGAAACACAGCTGCTTCCCTAGAAACCTAGATCTTCCACACTGGTACCAGGTACCAACCAACTTCCAGTCGAAACCGGTTATTAGTATTTTCTTCACATGACAATCCAGTTATGGTAACATGTAAATAATGGCAAAAAATAAATACCTGTTGAGCAAACTTGGAATGAAAGTTTACCGTCCATCTTTTTCAGATGTCATGTGGATATTTTCATTGTTTGATTTATCATCAGTTACTTAGATCCGTAACAAATTACTTACAACATTAAAATTTTGCTTGAAAGTTATGTTTGTGTCTATTATAATATGATTTGACTTATGAAGGTGCTTTTGTAATATCCATCTCGAAATAAATTTCGCGCTAAACAATACTCTCCGAAGGTGTCTACATTAGGAATATAATTGTTAATGACTGAATTTTGTTCTGTGATTAGTTAAAGCATTTGAGCGATGTGAATTGTACTCTTACAATGACTCGAGATCATGAGAAGTGTCTGATTGTTGATGTTAAGTATCTCTTTTTCGCAGTTTGTGTGCAATACTACTAATGATATGGAAATAGGTTGTCTTTATTTTTGATAGAACTTCTATACCAACAAGTTATATTTAAATGTAGCTATGAACATTCTTATTTACATTTAAGTGTACCAAGTTTACAACTTCATTAGTTTTAACATTGTATCTTGTTAATCATATGTGCCAATGTTGAGTACTGGAGTACTAGTCTATAGTACTTTTATATTATTTAGTTGCTGCATCACCCCTCATAACCAATATCATTTTATTACAATAATCCAACTTGTTACTGTCATTTTATTGTATGTGGCAAAATTATCCAAATTTATGAACAAACTATACAGATTTTAAAGTGAGATTGGTTATTATGAGTGGAAATAATGGTTGTAGAAGAAGGTTCTTTATTTTAACTGCCATTTTCAGTGTAACTTCTTTAACGGGACCTTGTGTATATTTTGTATGGCTTCATCTGTACTTACTATGGATAAATAAAATGTTTCTTTCAAAAGTGTAGTTCTAGTTATGAGAAAAATTCAGCTTGATATGGATATTTAATTATGGTGAAATAGCAGAAACCAGATTGAATATATAATGAAAAAGTACACTTTGAATGTATGTATTACGCTTGCATTCATTTATTAGAAATTAACAATTTATGCAGACACATTTATTTCTAATCTAAAATGTAAAATGAAATCTATCCTAGGACACCAACCACAATAAGAACCTTCGTGTAAAGGCAGAAGTCCACGTAAAACCAAGAGTACCTGTCATTTCTTTAAAGGTTTTAACCATAGCCAATAAAAGTAAAACTATTGCAATAAACCAATACATGTACACATGTATCTATATCCAATTTTCTTATTACAAAATACTTATTACATGTACATAACTAGCAGATCCATGTTTTCAGTAACGGTGGGGTGGGAGGGTGGGGGGAATGAATATGAAGTTTTGTGCGTGAGAAAGGGGGCATGCATCATCCCCTGGATCTACCTATGTATTTTATTAAAAGTAAATTATCTTTATCCAATTGTGCATTTTATTAACCTGACCCGGTTCTGCTGTTATATAAATATTTGAAGGGCACCTTTGTCAAACACGTGCCTTATTCCCATTGGTCCCCACACCCACAACACCATGATAATTATACAGTCAATGGTTAGGCCAGATTTGTTGATAGAATTCAACATACAAAAAGTAAGTGCAAACTGATATGAGTTTGCATTTAAAATGAAAGTAGGTGATGACAGAAGGCTGCTATGCATCTTGAAAGATCCCATGATAAAGCCTCTACAAATCAATTCAGTGACATGTGATTATAATACAAATGACAATAATCAAACAAAATTTTTATTTGCGCTTTTCTACTCAGTTTCATATATTGAAATGATTAGTAATGGATACACACATTTTCAGTTCCATAACATATCTACCATACATGTAACTGTTTTGTCTTGACAGACTGTCCGAAATACACAATGCAAACAGTTTGAATTACAAATTTACACAAAGATCACATTATTTTTTTCTCACTATTTTTACAATTGTCGTAGACGGTCACGTTTTCTCAGAAAAAATTGTGCATTCAACAACAAAAGTTTCATTATAAGTTACACATGGTATTTTGAACAAAAAAACCTTTGGCAACTTTTCCTTATTTCCTTTAGGGAGCGTTCACTATTTATGAGCAGGGGCTATGAGGATTTTGTGTTTTAACCCAGGACAAAATAGATGATCCCCATCCGTGGTGGGTCAAGAAAGCAGTGACCCCCGTCCACTGTTAGGTGGTGACCGTTTGCCCTCACCTAATCCTCCACTATACTGAATGACCCTCAGCTATATTATCACCAGTGTAGAAACCCGCTGGCCTCCGGTGCTAAGGTGAGGAGGATATAGCGTTTCTACCTTGGTTGAGTATGATGCTCAAGCCCTTGGTAGGTTCCCAGGCTCCTACCATACGCTACTTGGGTGGTTTAGCCGGATTAGAACCGGGGAACTTATCTGTACTGCCATCAGTAGAAATACGTCCCCAGGGACGCCCTAGCGCATGGGTAATTTCGGTTCACACCGACCGGCAACTCATGTTGGAAGAACTAGCGGTGTATAAGCATTATAGCATATTAGCTTCACCGTGGCTGACTTCATTGTTGATATACAACTGCCGGCTAGACGGGCATAACAGACAGGCTACGGAACGGCCTCGCCACCCCCCTCACTACGTCAATGCGTTGACACCTGTGAGGAGGAGAAGGTGAATGTGTTTTTCTTAGTGCTGCAAAACCGTCTCCTTCATAGGGAGAGCCGGGACGAACGTGAGCGCTATAAGTCTCTGCTTCTCTACACCCAGAGCAAACACCAAGGAGGCGGCCAACAAAATAAAATTTCATCGAAGAAAACGAAGGGGGAAGAGTGAGGATCAGGACCCTATCCTACTCCTCACGGAGGCTCTGAAAGGTGTGCAGTTGGCCATAGCGCCAGCGAATCCCACTAAGCCCTCTTCATCCCTATCATCCCTCGTCAATTGATCCGTGAACATGAATGAGTCTGGGGCTGTCATTGCTAACCCTTATCCATGCATGATGGTTCAAACAAGCAGTGACCCCCTCCCACAGCTGCGTGGTGACCATCTATGCCCGCCTATGGCCGGAGCCCTCCCTGGCCAGTAAGCACCCTAGGCAAGCCCCAGCGGCGGAGCTTTGGCGCGCAGAATGTCAGGCGGTGGTCTAGTCGCCGTACACACCGAATTTCAACCCTGAAGCATCACCTCTAACCCTGGATTGAATGGTCAGTCTAGCAGCCCTATAGTTGATGCTGCATGGTATTGTAAAAGTTACGAGAAATTTATTAAGCAGACTGATATTTCCAGAAAACGGCCATTGACGTTTTACAATCATAAACTCTGCAAGCATTTTCTCTATTTTTTTTTAATGGCAACCACTTTCGTCATTCAAATGATATTTTATGATCGTTGCCGGCGACGATGTACGGTAACGTTTGGTCTAACCCGTTGCATAAAGCAAATCGCTAGTACCCATCGCCTCCGTTTGATCGTATTGAACGATACCGAAGGCTCTTCTAATAATTTGCCAGGTCCTTTTGTGCGATGTGTTAAACCATTCATCAGCACCATTTCGTGGATGTAGAAGGGGGTTGACAATACTAGCAGAAAGTCTAATTCCACTGTTGCCCAACAACCACAATGCAATAACTCCAGTTTTGTCTGATCAGTTGAAATTTCTTTAAATGATTGCCAAATGCATACATCGTTTGTTGTATTGCAGAGATCTTATTTTCTGGCGTGGGGCGATTGAAGAGTAGAATCAGTAGATGGGCTTCATTCATTATGTGCTGAGATACGTTGAGAATTGACCGAGTAAGAAGGGGTTCAAGTTTGCGCCTCTGATATGCCCGTCCGCTCGTTGGCTCGGCACATGACCCAAAGGCAGATCCAGGGGGAACGCAGCCCCCCCCCACACTTTCCCGCGAAATGTTTCATTTTCCTAAGGCTTTTTACACATCCGCCATCGATCGAGTGTACGAAACCCATGAAATTCCTTAAGTGTGCCCGCTCCCCCTTTTCCAAAAAGCAGCATCTGCCGTTGCATAACCCCATCCTAGGTCCAACGTTGACGAGGCATGGGGCAGACTATAGGAGGGTGGTAGAGAGACAATTGCGGTGCCATTTTTAAGCGTTTCAGTAGAACCGTAGGTCTGTGCTTGCTTAGAAGACGTGTGGTTGATGGTCAAAACTGACAGTTGGCTACATTTTACGGTCTGACATACGTGCATGTTCAACGAAGAATAAGACTAATCATTGCTTCAAGAGCATTGCTCACAAGCATGCATTGATTGCTCACATGTTGTATTTGCTACGGCATAAATAATATAATGCCACACTTCAGCTAGCTAGCCTACGGACAAAAACACGTCACTGATCATTTCACTGTGTATATCCGCCCTTCCACTTTTTAGCTGTGCATATTAATTATTAATTGCAGCATAGTTACCTTTCATTTGCAGCACATGTTATTAGCATTACTGTAAACCCTAACTCCCATGGACATTAGTGGACCTAAGAAAAATGTCCCCTCAAAAGGAGATGACCACTACTGAAACGCTTCTAGTAATCTAATATAGCAAACAGGAGAATGAAATCCCTTGTTATACCGTGTACTTAGTTGTGTGGTGTCCTTATTGCAAGGTTTTTACTGTACTTCCCTTAGCTGTTATTTTTTATATTGATGAAATTCAAACGAGGTATATAAGCCAGGGCGAGGCACCTGTACCTAGTTGTGCGCAGAAACCTTCTACTAGGATTATGCACACCTCAAAACAAGAGTAGTTCTAAGTTACTTTCAAACAATTTTTAGGAATATTCTGATTCGGTCAAAATGAAAGGTGAGTGTATGTTTTCTGTAACTATCTATAGGAAATACTGGTTCAAAAGGGTTTGCAAGTAGGACCTTATTGGAGGAGTATATTGTGATCCGGCATGGGTTACGTTAGCGCGCACACACGCACGCACGCACGCACGCACGCACGCACGCACACACACACAAGAAAAGGGGGGGGGGCTGCCGTTCCTTGTTCCTCTTTAGTATTTGTAAAGGTGACTGATAAGCCCTGAAGAGCTGGGTATAACCTGTATAACATATTATATTATGCTATTCATATTGTATACCATGCCACTATAATAAAAATAAATCAATCAATCAAATCCTTGTAAACACACGGTAAATTGTAAACACTTTAATACTAATCCGAAATGTTTTATTCCCTGGTCTAAAAAGCTGGGGTGAATATCAATAGAAGGGGCATGAAGTATAGATGCTGTTTGATGTATCACTCTTCCAGATATGTTTACACGTGGCGTAGAATGGGGTTCAAATTCACGTCTCCTAAGGGGTAGGCCCGTCAAATTGCAAACACTGTCAGTGAAAAGACAATATATTTCACTGACCGTGGTCAAAAACTAATAATGACCTTCATTATTTGGGACTGTTTGATGTTAGCTTTATACGACGACGATGCCGCCGCTCAAAAAGATTTTTGTTTAAACCATATGTCCCAATTCTTTGTAAACAATCAAAGCCTTTTTTAAACACGTGTTGCTGAACACGAAAAACAAAACAACAAAAAAAGATTTTCAACAAAGCCTCGGTGGCCTACAACAATATTTGTAGAAGCATTATTAAACTCGATATGTCCCAATTCTATGTAAACAATATATGACTTATTTCATTGTATTGTTGGAATCTCTAGGTTTTTTAAACATCGTGTTGCTGACTGTGATAACTTATAGATTAGTTTAAAATATTTATACAAATGTCTTTTATAGTTTCAATTCTAGTCACCAAAAGGTTTTAGTATTGCACTTGTACAATTAATTAGCTTATTAGACATATTTGTTTTATTATTTCTATTCGCTATATATGAATTTGTTATTTTAAATTTAATCATTTCTATTCTCTGTGTATGAATTTGTTTTTAATTTGGAAATAAACAAATGAAAATTATGAATAAATAAATAAATAAATACACAAACAAACAAACAAACAAACAAATAAATGAATAAAATACCACTATAAATGCAAGTTAGCTCGTGACGCCCCTATCTCTAGGGATGATGTACATTTTGTCACGCTCGACAAAAGTGGAACATTGTTCACTTAGGGGAGTTTTTAGTAAAAAAAAAAGTTTCATTTGTTTTATTTGAGATTTGTTCAAGATTTTTTCACACGTGTCGGTAAAACCTTTCATATCAGAATTCCAACAGTTACTATTCAAATGGGGCATTAAAGAGATACACAGCAGAATTTACACTTTAAATAATCTTATCATTTTTATATATGTCGCGAAATATTGTGTAGATATTCTTTATTTTACTTTGGACTATGTCACACATCTAGTATTTCCGTGCGGTGGGGGTTAGGAAAAAGGAGAACAAGGTTTCACTTATAGGCAGCGTGAGAAATGTGTACCATACCTTACTTGCGTGATTTTCTCCGTGACATAAGCACAAATACTATACAAAGATTTTAAAGGTAAGTTTATGAACTGATGCGTAGATCTATGCACTGTCATTGAGTCTCAATGTTTCCATGGAGATAGATACACACACCGATCTACCATAGGTACATGTATGGAACTCGGGTAGGTCGGCGGGTGTGTCTCCATGTAAACATCGGGACTCAGTGACTGTGAATCGATGGATTTTATCTCGAGTAACTAATGACCTTTTTCATTGCAGCCATAATTAATGATTACCTATTGGCATTATTATTTCTGTACATTTGTATAGAATGTCAACTACATAACGGCTGCTACATGCCTTGCTAACGTTAGACTGGAAAATGTTAACCATCGCAAATTGTAACTGGTTATCAATTACGTTGGGCATGATGTACAATTTGCACGCTCCGCAAAAGTTGAACAATGTTCTCTTTTTTCTTGACCATCCCCCTGCACCCCCCCAAACCCTACCACTCACTCCCCCCACCCCCCCCCCCCCCCCCCCAAAAAAAAAAAAAAAAAAAAAAAAAAAGAAAAAGAAAAAAAGTTGAAATATCAGATGTGTGACAAAATCGCATCGTCGGCTTTCACGGATTGATCATTCACACTGCCTTTACAAGTCCTTGATCATATCGTATATAGCCGTGATATATGACGATGCAAAATCGAAAAAACATCTACACAGTGTATTGCATTTCGCGACATCATTTGTTAAAATATTACCTTTGCATACATGCATAATGTTATTTAATGTATACATAATGTGACCCTAACATAAAAATCACATAATAGAAATGATAAGATCTACCAATCACAATTTTTATATATTTGTCTTTTTAATATATTAATCTCTAATGCCACATTCAAATAGATGAATCCTGATATGAAATTTTTCAGCGTGCTTGAAAATTTTAGAGGGCATAAAAAATCTTAGACCCTCAAAAATAGTGGAATATCAGCAACTTGACCGAGCCCTCGGCAGCTGGACCATTTTTGCGCTCTAAGAATCAGGTGACAAGAGTCTGACATCTAGATACCCAGTTACATTTTGAGGGTCTAATCACAATTAACGTTCACTGCCATGGTCACAATTTACGGTTGGTTATACTTTACTGTATAACATGTACTTGTAAGATATTTTTGTCATATTCGTCAGTGGTCACCCATGGGAGGTACCCATCAGGTACGAGCATGGCGACCAGGGAATGTTTTCGAATCTGTTGGGCAATATTGTAACTATTGTCATATTTTATTGGAGATAAATATTATATGTTCAATTCAATTGTAATGGCTCTCACTAGCTCGCTTAGCATATGTTACATACAGATCACGATTTCCTGATCAGGTGGCAGCACCAAGACCAATTTTTCCAATTAGGCCTTGTGGTCAAAACCTCATGACAGGAGCCGTTATTCCTTAACCGGGATAACCACGATTACTAATACCTACAGAGGGTTGATTTTTGGAGACTTTTAGTATGTTACAGAAGAGATATTTTGAAAAACATATCAATCGTTAAACATTATGTTGCAATTACTTTGACGTCAAGGGTTTTTTCACCCTAAAAGCCCCATAGTATTAGTCACCTGATCTGTCGGCCACTTCTATAGAATGGATGGGTGTAGCCAATAGGGCCCGGTCATTTACAATTTGCTGGGGGAGGGGAGGGGGTCAGGCAGATATGGGTTGGGGTGGGTGGGTGGGGGGGTCATACCTTCAAATTGAAGACCATTGGGGGGTCATACTTTTGGTATTGAGAAAAAGAAAGAAACGCAAGCATAGTCGCATGAAACAGGACTTTCTTAGAATTAATAATATGCTGCCTACAAATCACAAGTTATAAATGATTAATACTTTCAAAATTCTTACATGTATAGGTATGTGTAAATTTTATGAATAACTGTACACATAATTTTCCCAAGTTTGCTTGTGAATTCAATTCTACTCTCACTGTTCGAGTCCCGTCAGGGCCACTTGACATAGTAAAATGGTAGATGTCTCTTCAGCTATGTCAAAACAGTGGCAGGAGCTTGCTTGGCAGAGCAGTGAGAGTAGTATGTGTAAATTGATATCAAAGTTAGCACAACTGCCAACCAAACAGACATAATCTTGATATTTCAGATACGCAGGCTGCGGACCAGTCTGAAGAAGATGCTCCCAAGCGATGGGTAGAGCTATGTGTAGACTTTTCGCAGACAACTACATGTCATGGTGTCCGCTTTCTCACCGAATCATCCCGATTCTTTCTTCGCAGAGTAACGTGGACAATTTTTCTGTTACTCGCCACAGCGGCTTTCATGTACCTCATGATCACCAAGCTCATGTTCTACTTTGAATACAATAAGGTGGTGGATGTCGCGATTGTGTACAACACCTCGATGAAGTTTCCCGCAGTGACCATATGTAATGAGAACCCGTTTGAACTGACCGCACTCAATGACCTGTCTATGGTGGACACCATCAGAGGTGTCAGAATGAGGCTTGAAGACAACAACGATGAAATCGAGGAGGAACAGATGAAAAACAGACTCTTTATTCTTGACACAAACATTTGCAGTCTGCCCAAAACAAGATACGAAATAGCACACTTAAACAATATCCCAAGATATGTTTGCAGAGATGTATGCCTTGACTACTATGATTCACAATGCATAGGTATTTTCTATAACAGAGACTTCAGGCAGTGCATCATATCATCGTATGTTGAAGAATCTGTCAATACAACCAATACCTCCAATACCACCAATGGCACCAATACAACCAATACAACCAATACAACGGTTTGTGATCAGCAGTACAAGTGGGAGTTCTACAGAAAGGAAAGAGTCATAGAACAATATGAGTTTTTATGTACATTTGAAAATGACCATTGTGAATATCTTTTAAATAGAACAAGTGAAGAATTTCCAAATACATTTACTACTTTCTCTACCATCATATCATCTGGATATGAACATATTTCGTCTTATCGTGGTTTTAAAGATATTACTTTGGATTCATCTTCTGGACAAGTGCTGGCATTTGTAAATGTTCCAGACCGTGTTTTTTGTAAAGGAATTGTATCAACACCATTTTTAAATCTAACAGACATGTGTCTTGAAATGTTCTTCAATTATTTTGGTGATTTTTCCCTTTACAGTACAACGTTTACCATACATCTTATTGGGGAAGATTTAAACGTCATACCATTATTTGAGAATTATTATTTTAATTTTTGGCTAGAATGGCATCGCAAGTTCTTTCAGTTACCAAGTGGAGTATTCAGAATTCAGTTTAAAGCAGAATGTGTATTAGATAAATTAGATAGCTGGGTAGGCGGCATTGATGAGACTGCTTATGCAGCACCCTCAGGAGTAGCCATAGACAACCTGTCTCTTGGGAGGTGCAGCACGTTTTCAAAACAGCAGTGTCGTAGATATGCTGCTTCACCAGAGAATACTCAGAACTTGCCCTACTGTCCGTGTGAGCCGGGCTGGTTTCGTTGTCACTCAGATGGTCTCTGTCTCCCGGTACGTCTCACGTGTAACAGCCATAAGGACTGTCGTGATGGCTCAGATGAGGTTGCGCCTTGTGGGGAAAAAATACAAATCACCTGTGATTTTGAAGATGCCTTTTTATGTGGTTACACAGTAGACGGGTGGGTACGGAATAAAGTCAATGCACTGCACTTTTATAAACATATTAAAATGGACGGAAATCAATCCACACTAGGTCATTACATGGCCCCGTCTTACAAAAATAGTAAAAGAGGCAATGTTGCCTGTTTATCTTCGCCGCAGAGGACGTTTACAACAGCGCGTCGTTTAACAGTAAAATTTAAAGTCTTTGATGGTCTTGGTAGGCTAGACGCGCTTCTGATATATAAAAATGGGTACGTGGATAACATGAAACTGGCTCCTCGGACGATGCAACCCGTTTGGAATTTCTTTCAGACGTGTGTCCCACCCGGTACATATTCTGTGGTATTTAGAGTGGTATTTATGGATAGCGT
Organism: Streblospio benedicti; assembly: GCA_019095985.1. Lineage (NCBI taxonomy): Eukaryota > Metazoa > Annelida > Polychaeta > Spionida > Spionidae > Streblospio > Streblospio benedicti. The sequence goes on along the minus strand of CM032663.1, from coordinate 37,886,703 downwards.
TACCTTCTATAATGAACATCTATTACCTGCTGTGGATGTTGTGACCCTTGAAGAAGATGGGTGCTCCGCATGGAATGCGACTCCGCATGAACATGGCTGTGATTTGCATGACAAATCTTGCTATCCCTTGAAACCTTCTATTTATCCTGATTATCTTACATATCAATGGGTACCCAATGGAAAATCAATCACTTTAGAATTTCTCGATCCGGGTTCGGATTATTATCATGAGTACATTCAACCTCCAACAGGGAATCATAACGCCCTCTTTCAGCAAGCCTCGATTTGGACGTTGGAGTACATTATTACATTTCCTGCAATAGAGATAACTCGAGATAGTTGTTTAAGTTTTAATGTACACTGGAACTCCAGCGACCTGATTGAGCTTTATGAGGTAACAGTTAGTATACATTACATTACAGGTGGTCTTGAAGCTATCTCTCACGTGGAGACGGATGTGATGGGAA
>CM032663.1:37862375-37881309 GCA_019095985.1 Streblospio benedicti | reverse complement strand
CCCCGCTTACCGCGGCATGCTTAAAAAGGTTTGAAAAATAAATTAAAGTCCCCAAACACGTGCCGTGCCAGGTTTGTCGCCTTGGAAAGCAAAAGTGAAAACTATCGTCTGCTTTGTGGGAGAGGAAATGAAATCGCCGTGGAAGTCGTCTGTCCCACGACAACAGCGCCTCGCTGCGGCTTTTTGGCGAACGAAAACAACGACGATAGAGGAAACTTTGTAGCCACAAAGTTGTAGATTTCAGTCTGGTAGTGGATAAGGGAAACTGGTGGTGGAGTACATGATTTGTGAATTAGGGGCTCATAACTTTTGTTTGTTTGTGGGATTATAAGCACAAACCAGCAACAAAATGGTGGCACCCAGGAGGATAGTGTTATCTCACGTGATTACGTTTGGATTAATATTTGTGCTCATTAACGTCTGTCACTCCCAAGGTAGGAAGGAGTCTTGTTTCCTTTTCAACTGAATTCAAGCAAGTGGTTACGTAAAAGAGTTAAAAAGGTAGTAGGCATTAATGGTTACATTCATAGACGTGATGATGAGATGGTAACATTTCAGATGTTTTAACCCATGGTGTATGTTTACAATATGAGAGCTGTAGATTACAAATATGGTATGTTGTACCCCACAATATAGTTTACCGTACACTATTGGGGCATTAGAGGATGGGCTACTAATCGCAAACTATCCTTCTTAAATTAAATGGACAAACCTTTAATTTCAAACGCAGCATTTTCAATTGGAATTCTCCAATGATGTATATATACGTTTACATTGAAACTATGAGACACCTAATAATCTGCATGCATCTTTCTTCATGTTAGCCCAGTATTCAAGGCTTACAGTTTTACATTTGTCTAGGCATACAGTGAACACTGGAAATTGGTGGTCATATTTACATTTTTGTCTTTCAAATTTGGCACAATCATCAGTATAGATTTTATTGGCAAAGTTTTCAAACGCTATTAGTAACTATTATTAATACCAGCTTTGGTAGCAATGACATCTTCGTTCCAACGTTTTGATCGGGGTTAAAACTAAATTTATGTTCAAGGGTCCTGACAAAACGTAATTGGAGAAACTCATTGGGGAGTATTCAGTGGTTCATGAGAACACTCGAGTGCTTCACATTCAGATCCACTCACATAACTACAATTTCCAGGAACACTTTATACGAGTACGTCACTCTTTTAAGTACTGCACCAAACAAGTCCGATAGAACTTTGCCCTTTTTATTAATATGTATGCATTCTAGTCCAGCTGCAATGCTTACATGTACGCCCGTGCTTACGTGCTGACTACTATCCCAAACGTCCGTAGGTACCTCTGACCAACCAATTAGGGATGAGTTTGCTCAACATCCATCGTACACAAATGGGTGCGAGTCCCGGTCGGTATCCTCTAGAAACTATTGCACACAGTAGCACTTGAATGATAATTTGGAGGATTAAAAAACCCACTCAACATAGATAGAGAGAGTTAGAAAATAGTTGTGAAGTTTCCAAACCTAAAGTGTTCACTGTATGCATTTTCGATAGCGGTATTTTCATAGTCTTGCTGATTTATTAACCTTGACTTGAATGCCTCTAAACATAGCTTCTGCGCCCTCGTCCATTAACCTATTAACATCGCATTTCTTCTGTGGGTTTTAGTCAATGTCTGTTCATAACAAACCATCTTCATTCATCCCACGTTTCTCCCAATTTGACACATCTACTTTGTCATTTTTTTCAACGTGTCCCACAATTGGTTTGTGATATAGTAAGCATGGTCTCCGCGAAGCATGCATTTCAGACATTGTGATCAAACAAAGAGGTTTGCAGTAGTATATACACCACACTTTCTATTCCATAATTCTACCAAAAAACACTGTACCCTAAAGTAATTAATCTTCATATACCACCTGGTGTTACCCGTCTAATGAGGTTTTAATTGCCATCATAATCATCCTGATTTGCCCTTCGTCAATAGTTGACCTCTCGTCCACTCAAACCTCAAATGCCACACACAAGCTTCCAAGTAAAAGGAATAAAGGCCCTTTAAATTGTGCTGAATTACATTTACTGAAATTATGCACTTTATTTATGGAATTACGTATTAATTGCGCATAACCTGTTGAATAACACTATTCATTACAGTATAAAAGCTTGTGTATAGACCGTAAACTTCACGATTACAACAAAGATGACTTAACATGATTAGGGTTTCCTCTTTCCTTGATGACTCCATGCACTTAGAATTTGTCCAAGTTCGCTGCAAACTGTGTAATAAAAGTTGAACATAATAAAGACTATAAATCTCAGCAACATAACATGTTAATATTTACTAGTTACTACTAAGAGTTAACGCAGTAATGCGTTCGACTCTTATATGCACCATATATGTACTTAGTGACAACAGACCCAACTTTAGAATACACGTAGTTAATGTAAAAATTGTGATACCTTGTGATGCTGTTGTAATCATCTTCAAACTGAATGTTCAAATGAAATAACGTACCAAACACAACAGTTTCACAGAAACGTCCTGCATCTCTGTAAGATAGTTTGCTCAACACCCGACTTCTACTGCAACGGGTTATTGGATATCGAACACACTATCTCACGGTGAAAAACGTGTAGTAAGTCAAGTAAATTGATCACAACTGAAATATAAACCCTCAGGAAATGTGATTGTGCTTTCTTCCCCAGAACAAAAAGTAAGTGAGTCATTGGATTTGCATTAGTTACATATTTTTCACGAATATGATCAAGTTCGTTACTTCACGTAGAACTATGCAGCCATTTTTATTTTCATCGGCGTTCCCTGTATAAGCATTCAGCATTTCATTGGTGCCAGTGGGAATTATTTCACCTAGATTTCAACCTTCCTTCGAGTGGAGCCAGCGCGTAAAAGTGTCAAGTCGCCTATTATATACGACGCGCAATCTGTTGAAAATTCAATCAGAGCACTTGAGTCGCCGCGCAAAATGGGTTCGACCTACTGGGATTTATAAGCAGGGGTGTCATCTTTAGATAAAGTTTATAGGCTGGTCTATCAGTGGCCTGAGAGGGGTGTCATTCTGAAGGAGTTTTTATTACACTGGTATCAAACCTTGAATACAATGTATCTTGGATTAAAAATTACTTCATATACATTTCATCTGTTTCCACACTTTAAAAAATATATATATATAGTTAAAATCACAATGAAATAAATGAAAAAGAAATAAGGACTACTACAGAATGAAGAAATAAAACAAAGAATATAACATTCACTAATAAATTCCAAAGTAACAGAAATTATGTCAAGTCAAATATAGGTTTTAAAGAAAGTCAGTCGTTAGTTCAATATCCTTAATCCAAACAGTGTGTCTAGACACTTGTGAAAATAAGAAACGATGATTTTCATGGAATTGTCTCCTCTATTGTGTGATCAGTGCATCAGGTGACTTTTACAATAATGTTAATATATGTAGATTCAAGTGTCTTTGAATAGGAACGTTTTACCAACTGAAAAGCAAATACATCTCCTCTTGCCTTTGCCCACCTTCAACACCGTGAAAGAAGCATGCACCAACGAATAAGGACGATTAAATGCGACGGGTCCTATTGAAAAATTAAATTGTTTAATAATCATGTAACAATGTTATCGTTAATTGCCACAGGGCCTACAAATTAGCCCATTATTCCGTTTAGAAATTGATCGCTCGACTGTCCAAAGAATGATGCATGTCATGGAAAATAACAACTAGCTACATGTAAACGCATATAAGTTAAACTAGTGAAACTGATTTTATTGACCATTCTAATTTAACGAGGCCTGTAACGGTAAGCTGATTCTAGGTGTATGCATTGTGTAAAGGTGGTATATTTCATTGACAAGTGAACCCACTTGTCGTCACGCTATAGACCGGAAGCACGACTTCTTGGTTAATTCTTTTAAAAGGCATAAGGTATACATATGTCAAGTAGTCCGTGTTAAGTGTCATGAAATTGACCATATCGAAATCTGGACAAGACCATTGAAATTCCAATGTAGATGAGATTTTAAAGTGTAGATCTAGACACGTACACACGGAATAAATCATGACACAATACCGTACTGAGGATCATACTTCATGGTAGCCGTGGGCTATGGCAGGTCCATTATTTCAGTCCCCGCTGGGAACCCGTGGTTTACAGTGGCAGGGAATCTCAGTAATGTGGTCATGATTTCTATCATTGAGATATTAGATTGGCAGATGTTCCAACCTGATGGGGAACAATGTAACAAGTTGAAGAATTGTATGTGATGAAATCTGCCATATACACGTTTCCATAGAGGTCACTTAGTGAAGTTGAAGCACTGGACAACATTAAACATTTGTGAATGGAGAGGCTCAAACATTATCGTGTGTTGAAACCTAAGCGTTGCATTTTTGTGCATACATTTTCAATATCCACTACACGTAAAGGGCGGACCATGGGCATATACACAGGAGCTTTTTCCATCTCCAAAGGTTCCAAAAAGTAACATTTTTCGGATAAAAGCTCGCGGGCTTTTATGCGCGGAGATATATGGTACACAGAAAATGCTCATTGTATCAAAAGAAATCCGCATGTATCTATAAATATAGTATGGATACTAGAAACTGTATGTAACATATTAAAATTTTAGGTGTTAAAAGTAAAAATAAATACAATACAATACAATACAATACAATACAATTTATATAGCGTAAATTCCACTAAATGCTCATGTACGCTTGTAGGCCTCCTTAAACAAATGGTGGTTTTGTTGTGATTTAAAGGATGCAAGAGTTTTGGATTGTCGAATGGACAGGGGAAGTTTATTCCATAATTTAGGTGCTGCTGTTAGCCGAAATAAAGCTTTTGGCTCAATTATATATTGATTGCCCGATTGAATCTCTGACATTCAAAGAACTTTTGAAGGAACTTCTTCATTTATGGTATAATATGGGCATCATTTCATTAAAACAAAGTGTGAAAAGCTGTTTTTATTTTCAGAGAAAGAATAAAGTGTTTGGCAAATTCAGAATGTTTGTGATGATGTTTGAAATAGGTTAGCATCCATGGACATACTGTGCGCAAAAATGTGTGCATAAACGAGTAAAAAAAATCAACTTTTGTGCAAACATTTTTTATACAAATGAAAAAAACATTTTCTTCCTTTCTAAATGAAGACAAACATTCTTTTCTCATGTGTGCGGTGAACAAACATTTTTTTCGATAGTGTACTGCCCCCCCACACTAATAAATAAATGGTCCACCCCTAATCGGGGGCACAGCAGACGGCCGGCAGCAGCAGGAGAAGAAGGAAGGGGCACAGAGCAGAGGATGAAGATGAACAGCAGCAGCAGGAGAAGAGGAGCAGCAGCAGCAGCGGCGGCGGCGGCTGCGTCTGCAGCAGCAGCAACAGAAGAGGAGGAAAAAGATGACAAAGAATGACTCGGGGGGGGGACTTCAGGGGTGAATGGTTAGGGTGGTCTCACTGAAGGTCCAAAATCATACCCCTTAGTGAAACCAGTGAAACTATGAAATTGATACCCCTAGTGAAACCACCGGATGAAAACAATGGGGTATTATCCCAAGGGGTATTATTCCATGTGATACTGTAATGAAAACAAGATTTTCTACAACTTATATTTACCTTTTATGCTTTTTATGGCTCAATAATGCAAAATCACACGAAAAGAGAGCTAAATATTGAACCTCGAGATTGAACCTCCCTTAGTGAAACTGGCTGGAATGTTGAAATCATGACCCCTAGTGAAACTGAGTGGTGGAAAAGGTGACCCCTAGTGAAACTGCGGGGTTGAAAAAGGGGACCCCTATCAATGACACATGCCGTATAGGGCGACTATGGAGGTACCCCCCACCCCCAGGAATAAGATGATGATGAAGGCCTCTACTCCATCCCGCCACGCTGTGTTGAGCTGTGAGGCACGGCGGGGAATATTTGGTTTGGCAGGAGCTATCTCCATCCAATTCTGATCCCTAGCTGGATTCAATTATGAGCCCTGTTGTCTGCCAAACAATAATATTATCAATGAACTCGGATATGCATATAACTATACCTGTGAATGTTAGGCGAGGTTCAAGATGCGGCTATTCTACGCATTATTTGAGGGACATGCGGTCAATTTTCTTACACAGCAGGCGTTTCACAGAATGAAAAAATTATACCACACCATACTCTTTCACACGGTATACCCAGCACAGCCAATTTGTTGTAAGGCATAAATGATGTGTATACATTGATAGAAACATATCCATAAATGCATATGTATTCTTTCAACTTCTAGAGAATTCCAGGTTTGGAATGTTCTTACCGCATTACAAATGTGCCAAGCATTTCCTACATGACGTGCAGCATTATTTTTCTCACGCCACATAGCATTACGTTTCCACTGCGCAAACTATACATGCTCGAGGCTGTATGTAACAATCTCCAGGTTTGGTATTTTCGTTTTGTTTCACACGTTTCAATCAATCAAACAGCTGATAATCAGATTTGTTGTTGTATGAGATTCTGTCTATATAGAGACAACAACTTTATAACACCACATATCTGGTCTTTGTGCTAATCTGGTACATATATTAGTGATAAGTGGTTGTTAATTTGGTATATGTATTAGGGATAAATGATTGTTGGGGCATATTCTACAGCTCAACACAGACTAAACTCTAGGCATCATTTTGCTATGCAGAGATGCAGGGTTAGAACGCCGATTAAAGCTTCACTCTTTGTTTGGTACCAGTAAATCTCCCTATCAAGACACAGCGATTTGGACAGATTAAGTTACCTCAGTCTCTTCACGCTAGGACATATTAACCTTTTATGGCATTACATGGCTGTTAGAAAATGTAAAGTCTGTCATATGTTTGCAACTTTCCACATGTCAACACGTGCACTGTAGAATGTGCACGTGTAATAATAGAGAGTAGAACTGGTAAGTTTGTTTTGTTGAACATCCACCTCTCACATGTTTTGCAATCATGTGTAGTGTAAAGTGAAGTGCATCTCCACACACGTGGAGGCCTATCACTTGAGAGGTGAATGGTGTCAAGTGCCGTGTTTACTTTTCTCGTCCAATTGTCTGCATAAGAAATGTAGGACTAGACTCTAGATCGGTGTAGGTAGTAGGCCTATATTGCCCTATTAATGAAATTCATGAAAATGCCTGTTATAATTTCTCACTTTTCACAAATTTATTCAACTAGATGTAGAAAGGTCTGTCAGCAATGTCTATGACCTGGTGTCAAAGTAAATGTGCTATTAAATACTGTGCGAGAGTGAAATACAAGTTTGATAACGTAGATATCCCCAAGTGGATGTAAATAGTTAATATGATATTTCATTTAAACTCCTAATAACTTTGTGTTGATTGTTTTCATCATATTCGAGTACAAAGAAATCTATCATGAAGAAAAAAAACAACTATGCATATATATTATACCACGTAGTTAAATATAGACACTACTTATATTACTTATATAGACTATGATCTCGCAATATCACAGTTCCTCACTACGTTCTTACCTGTGGCTTTTCCATTTGCTTAAACTAAACCCAAACCGTTTAAAATAATTCAGTATCGCATCTGTTAGTCGTGGTACTCCCAAATTACTCACGTTCAACTTCTAACTACCAGCCTATTTAATGTATTTACTTATAGTCAACATCACCCTACTAACTATCAGCCTCCCTCATAACTACATGTATTCCACATTATTCAATCTCATAACGTCACCTAATACCACAAGCCTCTCTATAAATGCATGAACAACATCTCCCAGAGGCGGATCCAATGTTTTTTTTAACTAAGGGTGTTTTTACTATATCGGGTTCCGCATTTTTAAATAATACTTTAAAAGTTGTGGATTTTACAATGCAACACTAGAGATCGGCCGCAAAGAGGCCATGATAAACCAACAACCCCCCACCCCATAAGGAAAAAAACAAACAAGAAAAAACTCTGGATCCGCCACTGACCCTCCTCTCCGTCCACCTTTAACAATACTAGCGCAGCAGACAACCTGCACGGACCTGTCGGGCGCTGTGGTGCAGCAGGGCGCCACCTTCCAGCCGCACGCCGAGGAGCCGTGCCTCGAGTGCATCTGCATGCGCGGCTTCCCCACCATGTGCATGATGACGCAGTGCGCCAAGCCGCCGTGCCAGCAGTACGAGCGAATCCCCGGCCAGTGCTGCAACGTGCGCTGCCTGGACGTGGGGGGCGCCAATGGCTCCTCCTCATCCTCCCTGACGACGTCGTCCAAGTCAGGGGTGGTGGTGGACACGCGGCTGCCGGGGCCCCAGCCTCTCCAGCAGCGGCCGGGCGGCCGGCTGGTGCCAGCACCAGGTTAGCGGCGGCTGCGGCGGCTTGGCTGGGCGGGGTGGGGCAGCACCCTTTAGTGTGCCCACAGAGCACGGGTGGGGCTTTATGGCAGCATTTTTACGCACTGGTGTGTATGATAAAGCGGTCCACACCAGTGAAGTGACACCAAAAAGTGGCATGTACGTTCTGACTAGTGTGTTACACGTATATATTATAGGCTTGATTAAAGTTCAAGAGACATTAATCTAAAAAGGGTTGTATGTTTTAATTGCGACTTAGCATTAGCACAGATTAATTGCTAGGTGGTTTCATTGGAGGGGTGGTCTTATTTTGGTGATTGACAGTGGTCTCTTTATGGAAGGTTTAGACCACGGAAATAATCTTTTATAGAGGGAGTTTCTTAAGAGAGGTGGTCTGAATTCGAGGATACTAGTGTGTTACTGGAGTTTTTTTAATGTGTTACTGCCGTTTGCTCTGTGCTGAGAGTGCTGCTCTGTTCCAAGGGTCACTATGGCGGCTTGGTCAAGCCCTCTGTCCCAGGATCATGATGCAGACGATGACACACACATTTCTGTACCAAGCACGAAACAGTGCCAAATAAAAATGTAGCACCATCAGACCTGCATGTACTTCATTTACTGGTCTCGATGGACACGGCCAGCCATCTCTTTGTTGATGGCCAAAATGTAATTTAATGAGTGTTTCTTTTGTTATATTTCAGAATCAAATATATAAAGATCTTCATCTATGAATGTCAATTTCTATCTCCCACTTTTTTCAGTATCATTTTAGTTGTACTGTTCATTTGTCTCAATCATCCAAATCAACCTAAAATCAGTGTCATCCTCAACATCTCTGCCATTTGTGTTGATCTTTCTATTTAGACTAGTTCATTTGATTAGCAACAGTGTTATTTTCTATTACTATCATTTTAAGCAGATTATTTTTGTAAGCACTCACTTGTTGCATATTGCACACCGCATGACTGCATTCTACACGCATTTTGTATATTTTTTGAAATGATCATGGTCTTCTCTTTATTTTATCGGAGACTATGGCATTTCATGTTCATCACAGCCCTTTTATCTGTGTGTATTATTTCAACAATAGAATAGTATCATGCTGACTAGTGTAGAATATAACTATATTCGATACTGAATATATTTCAGTATAGTCCTATGCTATATTTTCCGTGAGTATTTCATATGATAAATAACCATGCCCGTGCGCTGTTTACAGGTAGTTATGAGGAAGTCATGGACCCGTGCTGTCTGCTGGGCAACCAGTGGTTCTCTCAGAGCAGAGAGAAGTGCAGCGCCTACCCCAGCTCCATCCGGGGAATCCCACAGCAACACCAGGTGACCTGGCCTAAACTGATGACCTCTTTATGCAAATCTTCTCCCCCCACACCCCCAATAAAATAAATCGTTAACTACACCTGAACATGATTGCATATCTAGAGAAAAATCAAATTTCAGTACCAATCTAGTATACTAGAAGCGGTATATTTGTTCTCCAATCCAGAGGTTCACATAGTCACCATCTATGGCATCTTGGCAGACATTCTAAAAGTGTAGAAAGCAGCAACTACCATATGGCACTCTCAGGGTATTCAGATGACACAATATCATAGAATCTTTCCCCTTTCAAACTAATAATGTTAATGCCCGTATCATTGTGCCAGAACTTCCCCAATTACACCAAAGATCAAGGACCCCATTATAATATATGCAGCGCAAAAACAATCACCATTTCAAAATGCGTGCAAAACACTTGGACCTTGAATATAATAACAAAACACCTAATACCTGACGCCACCCTCTTTCAGAGTAGCTGTTCAGCCATCATAGAGATCTGCTGCCTGCAGTCGCGGCACGCCAAGCAATGTGAGATGGGCAAGCAGATCGCACGGGTGCAGAGCAACTGCAACGCGCTGCACAGCCAGGCCGGAAACGAGGACTCCAGGGTGAGCTCAGGAGCGTTATCGTCTGTTCCGTTAAATCTGTATGTACTTGGAAGGATTCGGCTAGATTGACCAATGTCCTTATATCTTACTGGCGGATCCAGGGTTTCAGAAAATGGTGGAGGACAAGCAGTTGATTTGGTGTAAAGTTTTTGTGTAGAAAAGTGTGGGAAGGGATGTTCCGGTATGGGGAGAGGGTTTGTTAGAGATCTCAGAGTATCTGCTCCACCGAGCAAACGCGTGTGCAGGACAGGTGCGAAGGTTCGATGGTTTGTGATTTCCATAATTGGTTTTAGATCTAATTTGAATGTGGCTATCTGTCGTAACTGTATGCCAAGACAGTGAAGTGATGGATACGAATTAGCTATAAGACGGGGATTCTACAAACTCTTCTGTTATAAAATTTAACATTAACTGGTTGTACTGCTGATATGTTCGAAATTTCGTATGTGGACTTGTTTGTCTGCCTATTATGCAAACCACAGAGTAAATTTATTGCACATTTGTGACAACAAAATTGCTATCTATTCACGCCCATAGTTCAGACGTAATTATCACACCGGAAATGAAGATGCACGGGTAGGTATTCTCGGTAAAGGTTATTGTGACATAATTGTGTTTTATTAACAATAAATGGTATTTATAATGACTGGGAAAACTTACAAACTAAAAAATGTTTTGTTGCCTATAACTGCATTTTTGTGCACCAAAACGATTTGTGAAATGAACCACTGGTTGTGTATAAAGTTGCAGTTTGTATATTTTCCACTGTGCATTATAGTGTGTCAAGAATTCAATGTGAATGTTAAGTTGCTTGAGCACTCTAAAAGGGAATTGTAAAAGTCAAATGAAAGTTATTTATGTACATTTTACTTTGGCATTGCATTTTAGAGCACCAATGTTGTTGTGTGATCTGCTTTTTACAATATACAGTGGTATGTCTATGGCATTACATGTAATGCATGGGCCTTTTGTTAAGATTGGATTCTTGTATAGTTTAGCGGACCCTAATTATAAGCTCAATAACATGCCAAGAAATACATCTGGCATAGGCAGATCCAGGTTTTTGGAGGGGGAGGGGCGCACTTAAGGAAGGGGGGCGCACTCAAGGGATTCCATGAAAAATCCTATGAAAATGAAGTATTTTGGCCCCCCTGGATCTACCTATGTCTGGAACCACATTTCTTTCTCTAATAGAAAGAGAAACCTTTTCTATGTGGTTCCAAGATGTTTTTTTACAAAGACTTGCTTACATTTTGTGCTTCCTCTGTTTTGATTCAAATGCCTTCTTTTTATATCATGCACGAAACAACAAAAGGGGGGTTCGAGGGGTTAAGATTGCGCTTTCATCGTTCATATCTATATTTTCAACTATTTTCTAAATCATTCAAACTCACTACAGATACGATTGTGAAAGAAGCTGGACTGGATATACATATTTTTCCAGGCAAACATTTATGATAAACACGTACTCCATTAGTGTACATACCTATATTTATTTTGTAATTCTATACCACTTACAATGACACCACCCCTCCCCCAGATCATGATTATAAAATGACAAATACACACACTTGCTCAATTCCAGGAGTGCTGTAACTGCTGCCGTCTGGGGCTCGTGGCTCAGAGGGTGGGCCTATCGTGCGCGCTGGCCGACAGGTTCAGTCCCATGTGTGAGAAGACGTTCCGCGAGTGCTGCGAGGGCGACAGCGTGCCCACAGTGGCCACCACAGTCAGCGCAGACGACAGTCTGGCAGGTGCGTCACGTGAACAGTACTTTCTGCAGTACTACTGTCAAAATGATGATCGGTAATCCTCGCCTGATTCAATAATCTCATGTCTCTCATAGGCCTACCAGGCTGAAATGGTACTGGCAATGCGCTTGATATTTCTTATAATCTGCAGACAGTACTGTTTCTTCCTATTAGGACTCATCAGTGCAGCTCAGAGTAATGAGGTTGGGACTGGTAGCAACAAAGAGTGTAAGCTCTCGAAGCATATTTCAGCCAGACCCCTGTATATTATACTGGATTAAGTTTTAATATTATGTCAGATACCTCATTTTGATTATAGGAGATTGGAAAATTATATGAATATATGCTCTCAGTTGGGAAGGTAAATTATGACAGATTTTCAAGCATGATTGCACAGTAAGATCGTGTACACACGGAAACTAAATAATTTTCTGTAAACATTTCTTTTGCCGAAACGTATTTTTACCTTTTTTTTAAAAACTCGGTATCATAATTTATTATGAGGATCTTTTCTTTGAAAGTTGAATGCATAAAAAAAGTAGTGTTGTAAATGGGACACATGGGCTTTGTGTGTACACGGGCTCACGGTGCAATGCTCTATATAATACAGTAATAGATAGAAAGAAAAAAATAATGTGCTGAATTTAATTGCAGAATATCAGAAGGGTGAGTTTCATGATTAACGAAATTTTGTAGTGTACTTTTTAGTTAGAGAGGTTAATGTTGGGTAAATCAAATATTTTAATCAATACATATACATACATATCTAGAATACTGATCTTGGTAGAACTACGTATACATGTAATTCTTCTACCTTGAAAATTCTTACCTATTAGAATTTATATTTTGTGTGATTTTAAAAATCATTGACAAAACCAGCACACCATCATTACATCAGTCCTTTCACGTACTAATTCCTTCCTTCCTTGGATGGTATGAACCTAGTATTGGTAAATTTTATGTCTACTCTTTTTCTTCATTCTCAGTCCTCCGTTACATCTGTAAGTTTGATGTCAAGGTGTTGAGGAAAATCTGTCGGTGTGTAGTTTTTTAATCTCTAACACACTCTACATGCACATTCTTTATGGTGACAAATTCTGTTCTAGCTAGACAATTCTGAATGGAAAGGGCATCCGGATGCTGAACGGTTACCTTGTTCATAAGAAAATTGTCACATTTCATTCCATTACTTTAATTGTATTAGATGTTTCTTCATATTGCAGACGAATCAGTGCTGGTGCAAAAAGACGATGGTAGTAAACTTTTGTACAATAAATTATACGCCCAAATCCTGGGGGTACCATAAGTCAATTTATGTAGAAAATAGCTTATATAAAGCAGCAAACTCTTCCAAATTTGATGAGACCATTGACCTGTTAATAGTTTTAAGGGAAACAAAATCATTGGTCCATAGTTGTTGTTAATTGCCGAAAATACTTACAAAATTTCTTTACACACTTCAATTGACTTATGTCAACATCCTACATCAGAGATAAAACTGAGATATATGCATTGGAATGTGCATCTGATTTCTCAAGACTCTGAATACAGGGTTTATTGATTGAAGTATGTCAATAATAGTAAAAGGAAACCATACAACTGCTATTTTCAACAATGATGCACATTATATGCATATATCATTAAATCTCTCACACATCTACTACTAGTTAAAACCCAAATACACATCATTCAACACCTTTAGATAGTAAACATTTCATTATTTGATTCTTTATTTGATTTGCAGATTTATCTATGTAATTGTTAGATCTATTTGCTTTTAACTCATTTAATATATTAATTGCAAAGCTTTGAAAGATTCTTGTTAAATTACGATACACAATAGTAAGCTTTTAAAGCCCCTTAGTTGTTTTAACTTTCCCAGTAAATATACCTAATAGATAGCATGATTATTCAAATATTGAATTAGATAAAAATAATAGTACTCCAAAACAAGCATTTTTTCTTAAAACTGCCACCAAATACTCAAGAACACTGAGGTACCAAGGCATTTTACTTATTGAAAAAAGTTTGCTATGAAGAGCACATGTACATCTCATAACTGCAAGAGTTGATATTTTAATGATAATATCCAATGACAAAGAAAGGCAAAATCTAAGATGCAGTATGTCTTATTTTATTTCATTAACTGATATTAATCCATGTTGAAAGCCTTAATGATCTGATGATTATGAATATGACATAATATAAAGCTCAATTGAAATGAATATTTTTTGTCATAATGTTTGTAATGACTGTAATGCCACCTTAAAATATATAACCTTGACATTTACAGATGACATTGATGAGTGTGCACAGTTTCCGGGTCAGCTGTGTGCACATAACTGTGTCAATACGCCTGGGTCATATGAGTGCACTTGCAATGACGGTTTTATTCTGGCCAGCGATGGCAGGACTTGTAGACAGCTACCTTCTAGTGAGTGGTTGGTTAAATCTATTCTTCTAGAGTGTCACTCGTTGAACATTCCATACTTTGAAAACTCCAGTTATTGCATGACCTCCATGGCGAAAGGTGTAGTGTAATAAAACCCACTTGATGATCTTGAATGAAATACATAGTTAACGCATGAACTTCAATTGTTATTTCAAATCTTAAATTATAACCCGAGCATTTGTAATATGACAAAATTAAATAAAAACCACTAATATTAGATATTGTTATATATGAGTATCTATTATCTAACCTACAATGTCTAGGCACACAAAACCGGTGCGATAACCCAGAGAGCAACCCTTGCCAGCACCTGTGCGTGGACACTACCGTGTCTGTCCACTGTCGCTGCTTCGATGGTTACACATTGCAGGCAGATGAGCGTTCCTGTGTTGGTCAGTAGTTATGATAACTTAACTGAGAATACTTTAAGCCATATCTAAAAAATACGTATTTATGAGGTTTTGTGTCATATGATTTTCAGTGTTACATTCACCACATAAACAGGATGTATATAGAAAATATAAATCCAGCATACTAATGATACAAATACTACTGATTATTGCAACTACCCTTAGATGTGAATGAGTGTGAGTTGGGAACCCACAACTGCTATGGAGCTCAGTCATGTGTCAATACGGAGGGCCACTTTGCATGTGAGGGACTGTCAGAGCGGCCAGATGAAAGTGAAGAAATTGACTATCCTGATGAAACGATCAACTGTCAGGTCAGTGTAAATCGTCAACCGTGGTTGTTAGCTTTGTGCAATTAAGTAATTTGTAACTATGTATGGTGTCTTAGACTCATCTAATTCATGATAAATCAAGACGTAATATTTGGGAATCAAATTACATTACAGTAAACAAATCAGCAGTCATTTGGTTTGTTGATGATAGGTTACATTCTTCAAATGTTTATTTAATAGAAAATAATACTTTTTTGAATTCAGACCACACATTAACAGAACAATGCATATATCTCGTGAGCATATGTGCTTGTCTGATGTTTGTATTTAATGTCAAGAACACCTCCCGTATTTTTACTAATTCCACCATTAACTAAAGCATAAAATGTTGCAAGGGTAGTGCATACCATCTAAAGTATAACGGAACGGTAGAATGAAATTGTTGAGACCATTCTTTGCCCGTCTTAATATTGAACACAATTACTTTGTAGGTTGGATATGCCTATAACTTGGCAACCCTTCGGTGTGAAGGTACACTTTAACTTTCTATTACAATCTTTCCAAACAATTTACTATGCACGTATAGATGAATCTAAACTGAGTGATGGTAAACGTTTAGAGATTAAATATGTCTATTACTAAATTGAAAACTGATCACTGTAAGAAGGATATTCAGATTGCTTTAGTAATAGATAAAGCTCAATTGTACTTACGATTTAGTGCATGTTATTTCCATGTATGATGGTCTTACTAATAGTTTTTGTGTTGTTGCATTTAGTATATGGCATGGTGTTTGATATTTGAATTGCAGCTTTACATTGCTTTGCGTGGCTTCATTACAGCGTTGAGAAAAATACACAAACTATTATGTCATATTGTGATAACAAAAGAAAAATGTAGAATCAAATTAAGGAGAGAATCTTGCTTGATGGGGATGTATGTCTGTATACAGATTCATATGGATACTGAACAATGTCACTAATAAATTTAGGCGTCATACATACACAACACCACAGAATCAAACACAAAATTTTCCATCACACTCAACGCATATCGCCTCACCGCCAGAAAAAAAAAAACTTTCCTATCAATGCGATCACACTGGGTAATAACAAATTAACACACCACATGCTTTTGCATCAAGCCCATGCAAGTGTCTGCACTTCTTGCACGTAGACATAGATGAATGCTTCATCACGCCCAACCTGTGCTTGGAGACCGAGGTGTGTCTCAACTCGGTCGGCAGCTACACATGCAGCGACCCTAACGCTCTGCCGCCTGATGAACAGACCAATAACGCGCTCCAGTGTGGCACCGGCTTTGAGTACGACAGCCGGATGAAGCGATGTGTAGGTAGGTGCCGAGCCAGACAGCTCTCCAAGGTGTAGGGTGTGCTGCTGCTGGTGGTGGTGGTGGTTATGGTTTGTAATTACTTGTAACTACAGTAGACCGGCCTTGAGTGGTCTCATTAAAGAGGTGGTCTCTTTACAGAGGTCCATGTTGGTCTCTTTGTGAAGGCTTGAGACCATGATAAATGGTCGCATTATAGAAGGGGTCAGGTTGGATGGTCTTCTGTAAGTCTAATGATTACTGTACACTGGCAGATCAAGGTTTTTGGAAAAGGTGGGGTGGCGCACGTCAGGGATTTCATGCGTTTCGTACGCATGAATGATGGCGTACATACAAGAAACCCTACAAAAATGAAGTATTTCGCTGAGAAAGTGGGATCTGCCTATGACTGTACACAGGTAGATCTAGCTTCCACTCACCTTTTCGAACTGTGAAATGACAGTTTGATTTTTTTTACATTGGTTAGTAATTCCATGCACATGACTCTCATTGAACTCTCACCCCGAGATTCTGACTCATACACATCACCCCTCTTTAGAAAGGAACCTGGATCTGTCAAAGTAGGACTTTGAAATTGTTATCTTGTTTGAGGTGAAAACTTGAGAGAAAAAATCAGCATATGCATGTTATGGCTTATACTATTGTAGTTCTAAGCCAGCTGTAAATTATGACGTGCTATGTATGTTTTATTAATATAACTAACATAAATTGTGTTGCAAAGCGAATATCATTTTTATGCCTCAATGTATGTGTGTTGCTGCGTGTATGTATGTGCATGGTATATAAAATCAGTATACTATATTAAGTTGAATGTCAATCATATATCATGAGGAGTAGCCCATTTTAGAAAATATCGTAAAACAATTTAAAACATATTGTGAAGACAGATTCTTGGGTGTGACCCTCGACAGAACAATGGCTACTTGTTTGGTCATTGCCCGACAGGTAAAACCAGCATTTGCCATTAACAACTGGATCCCTCACTAGTCTAGCTGAATCGCTCGGGTGTGCAAGGGGAGAAGGGCACTACTTTTTTGCTGTTTAGTCACTGACAGCCTGATAAATGCACCCTGACTATTAGATGTCAAAAACCTCTGAAGCATAACTATTGCACATTAAAAATGTGACCATTGACCAACCACAGGCTTTTAATCCCAGAATTGAAATGAGGTCAAGTGATCAATCCGAGGAAATTCATTCAATCAGATTGAAGTATTTAAACAGGTCGCATAAAGTGATACATTATGTTAATCCACTCTCAGGCGAAACATTTCAGAGGTCAATTTGCTTGACATCTGATACTCAAGAGTGGATAAATGGTACAAATGTAACTTTTTAACTGACCTCACGGAAATGGACGACACATCGCTGTCTACAGCTTTACTCAGAAGTGACCACTGGTCACCTTCATTACAGACGTGGACGAGTGCGACAGTGGCGCCCACTCGTGTAACGGCCACCACCAGACGTGCCGCAACACGATCGGCAGTCACGTGTGCATGTGCGACGCGGGGTTCCAGTACAACTTCAATAACGAGCAGTGCGAAGGTGAGATCACGGCTAGTGCTGAGTAGCGTAGTGTAGTGTAGTGTCTGTCATGTCTTAGTAAAAAGGAGGAGGGCTGGATGACTGTTGTTTCTCTACAGGTAGTAACTCACCATATGGGGATAGATGTCAACATGTTTCCGTTATGTTTGAGGATTTCCGCTTATTGTACGTGTTATTGATTTTCAAAGTGGATTTTGAAGCATTAAGATCATGAAGATGATAATGTGGTGCTGTTTCATTATTAGGGCCCGGAGGTGAACAAATAAGCATTAGAAAATCATTAACAAATCATGAACACATCATCACTGAGACTCTCCGCATAAAGCAGAAGTCAGCATACAGATAGATAAAAATTGATGGATGTTCGGAACCTGAAACATAAGCAAATATTAGGAAGTTATCAGTTTATCTCTTTACTTTACATCTTACGTGTATATTAATTTCACACAAGTCACAGTTACAGTGCAGCATACTTGTTCCAGTATTCAGCACTGATATCCACTAATGTACTATTCTGCTCCAAATACTAGCATCAATATAAATTCAATAACTTAACAACTCATGCACTACCCTGCGCTACTACTTTAGATCTGAACGAGTGTGCACTGAACCGTGACTCGTGTACTTCGGCGCAGACGTGCGAGAACACGATTGGGTCGTACCACTGTCGGCGCCAGACTGGCTGCGGCACCGGCTACACATTCGACGTGGGCAGCCAGAGGTGTCTAGGTATGCTCACAGATTACTATCATTCTGTATACACTTCATACACATATTTATGTTGACTTTGGGCGGGCATGTGCCAAAAATTCAAAGATGTTTATACATAATACAACGTCTAACATGTTTATTCAGGTATTGTACT
>CM032663.1:37844425-37862275 GCA_019095985.1 Streblospio benedicti | reverse complement strand
TCACACAAGTCACAGTTACAGTGCAGCATACTTGTTCAGTATTCAGCACTGATATCCCACTAAATTATATTCTGCTCCAAATACTAGCATCAATATAAATTCAATAACTTAACAACTCATGCACTACCCTGCGCTACTACTTTAGATCTGAGCGAGTGTGCACTGAACCGTGACTCGTGTACTTCGGCGCAGACGTGCGCTTTACGGTGGGTCGTACCACTGTCGGCGCCAGACTGGCTGCGGCACCGGCTACACATTCGACGTGGGCAGCCAGAGGTGTCTAGGTATGCTCGCAGATTACTATATCATTCTGTGTACACTTTATACACATATTTATGTTGATATTGGGCGGGCATGTGCCAAAAATTCAAAGATGTTTATACATAATACAACATCTAACATGTTTATTCAGGTATTGTACTATAATAAGAAAAGGAACAACAAAGCAAAGTCCATTTCTGTACTTTGAATTTACAAAAGCTCACCTGTAGCTTTCGGTGAAGTCACATTGCCGTTATCAACAGAACCTAATCATCACAGTATTAATATTAATAAAAACATGCTAATAAATGGAAACTTGAACAAGGGATAATCCAACCTGTACGCACGTGCCCATGTGTAATATTTCAGATAATATATACTGATTGTACTATATAATGGTTGTTGTTCAGATGACGACGAGTGTCGTCTGGGTATCCACAACTGTGGGCCGGCCCGCGAGTGCCACAACACGGAGGGCTCGTTCCGCTGCGTGGACCGCGACTGCGGCCCGGGCTACAAGCTCGACTACCTGACGGGCGCCTGCGAGATTGTCATCTGCCCGCGAGGCATGAAGGCTGACCGCGGCGGCAACTGCATCGGTCAGTGTCTGCGGGCAAGGGTCAAGCCTGTTACAATGTTACAATTCTCCCTCAGCTATGCACTAATTAACATATGATCACAGGCGCTAGGCATGAACGTTGTTTTTTTATTTGATAATTTGATTCAGTTGAATAGGCTTTTACAATTGTTACTTGTTTCAGTGGAAAAGATGTATTGTTGGACCAGCTTGAGTTGATCTTCTGAAAGGAGTAAAGAATATTGTTGAGTCATTAACTTTGTGTCATTAGGACAGTCCTATGTATTTTCATCTAGAAATAAGAAACATGATATATCAACCAATCTAAATCCATCCTACTATATTGTTATTGAGCTGCTTACATTGAACGTTCATTTCTTCAGTTCTCAGAAGTATCTGTGTAGCATCTGTGCAATACAAAAATTCAGTAAAATCCAGCTGTGCAGTCTTAATCTAGTCCAATCCTCAATAAACCCAACCTGATTGCTCAATATATATCATCTTCACGTTGTGTCCCGTTGTTGCAGACATCAACGAGTGTGCGGAGAACCGCGCGGCGTGCCGCCCCAACCAGGAGTGCCGCAACACGGTGGGCTCGTACACGTGCCGCAACCTCGTCTCCTGCGGCGCCGGCTTCGCCCTCAGCGAGGATGGAGCACGCTGCCAGGGTACGGATCTGGGGAGGAGGGGGGGGGCACTTCCCTTAATATCAAACGTGGATGCTCCCCACGAAAATATTTGATACGCAATTTTTATCAATTAACCCTATTTCATAGCTGGATATGACAAAAATTAGGTATTTCATAGCTGCCGTCAGAATTACATTTCCCTAGCAAGGAGTTGAATTGATAGAAAAACGCACACATAAAAATGGCAAATACAGAAGCCTGTGAAGGGAAGAAAGGTAAGCCTACTTTATAGATGCTGTTCTAACATAGAGTTTTCATAGCTGCTGGGCATCAGAAAATGCTATTTCATAGCTGATGAAAGTGAAAAGTACGGGCATTCATAGCTGCTAGGGAGAGTGAAAAAGGTGGGTCATTCGAGGGAACACCTCACCACTTTCTCATCAGCTATCCAATTAAAATATGCCCGGGTACGGACGCTAATCATCATGTGGTTTTAGACTTGTTGATGCAAGGCGGGCATTGATGCCACTATTGTGGAGTAAATGTGTTGCTTAAATATGATCAAATTAGCTTAGATGAGTGTTTCAGTTACTCAAAGACATGGGTGCTAAATGAATGTGCTTTGATTTGTTCGTTTGTTTTTGTTCTTGTGTATATTGAATAATAACTGAAATAATAATCATTTTATTTTTAATCCAGGGTTAAGAGGAATACAATGTTTAAAAGACTGAAAAATCTTCTATAAATGCCATAAAGCATATCCGAACAAGCACAATTTCAATTGGATGAAAAGACAGCAACAGATATTTAGACACTAAAATTAGTTCATCAAATGCCGAAAATAATAATTTTCAATGGTTAAAACAATTCTCAAAAACTGTCAGAAAGAGCAAAACCTTTCTGAATGATGCAAACTTTAAGACATTTAAAGTGTGTTTTCATCCTCTCCAGACGTGAATGAGTGTGAGCAGGGTGGCCATGACTGCACGGGCCACATGATGCAGTGCATCAACCGGCCTGGCACCTACCTGTGCCAGTGTCCCGAGGGCTACTCCATGGACCGCGAGGCCATGACGTGCAACGGTAGGCAGCATCGGTGGATCGACTGGCCTTTTTTTTAAATATCTAGATTTTATGTAAAGGAGTTGGCACAAAAAAGTGGATTTTTTGTTTTTTGTGAGTGCGATTTTGACGTTATAGCATTTACTTTCGACGATCACATGTGTATGAAGCATATGTTGTAATTAAGCAGATTATGCTAGCTTTGGACATTAAACATATGCCTTAAACAGTGAATGTCTTAAAAGATATTGTTTTTTTCTAAATATATTATGAGAAGCATTTTTTTAACCAACAACTATATGTGCTCCTGAATTTGAATTTGAACCCCTGGCATTGCACCTGCAGACATCGACGAATGCACACGGTACCGCGGTCAAGTGTGCGCCCTCAACGCAGAGTGCCAGAACAGCCAGGGCTCGTACTACTGTCTGTGCAAGGACGGCTTCCGCAAGGAGGAGGACACCAACGTCTGCAAAGGTGGGCACCTGCTCTATGCACCTGCTTTGAATAAGCGTACAACTGTTTTTTCATCGTTACTGTATTGAAAGGGAGACAGCGTTCGTTGTATCAAGCTATACACCTTCCCTGCAAAATTGTGTCTTTTCTAAAAAAAATAGTAGTCACCTGCTCTGTAAAGACGTGCTTACTCTGTGGAAAAGTAGCCTTTAGAATGATATATATTGATTGTTTTCCTCAACCAATTCATGTCAAATACTGATCCGTGCTGCAGACATTGACGAGTGTGAGCGGCCCGGCATGTGCCAGCACAACTGCCGCAACACGTGGGGCTCCTACCAGTGCACGTGCCACGAGGGCTACCAGCTCGCAGCTGACGGACGAGTGTGCGACGGTGAGTGGGTGGTACGGTGGTATGTATGGGTGACGTGTGGGTGTGTGGAAGGATGAAGGACTTGGGAGGTTTTGAGGCTGGTGCATGTACTATGTAGTGGAGTCACACTAACTTGACTACTGCACGCAAAGATGTCCCGTAGTCTGAAAACAATAGCTGGTGTGGTCCCCACTCTGCGGCGTGACGTGCACGTTCTGAGTGGTGCTGCCTCTGTGATTGGATGATGGCAGATGCGGTTATTTTATATAACAAATGTGGGTGGGATCGACCATTGTGCAAGTTGGTATTCCATAAGCCTGGTTGTATGCGGGCCCTTGGCAAAAGAACCCAGTTCTATAATCGATATAGTGGTTATGTTATTACACTCTGGGTGCCTATGGAAGAACGGCGTTTGCAGATGAATTGTCTGGTGAGTGGTTGAAATTGTGGGGTGAATGGTGATCTATGCGATGGTGACGAGATAGATGATGTTGTGACAGTTGGTAATGAGGAGACAAGTGGTTGCCATGTGACATTGTACATGTTGAGTGAGTGCGCATTAGAAGGGTTTTCGTTGGAGGGTGTTAGACTGGTTAGGTTGGCAGTTGTAGAGTGTAGAGAATATAACTTACAGTTGGTGTTGTAGATGGTTTAAAATTACTGCTGTGAATGGCTATCTCCAGAAATGTCTCTGTGTGTGTCACTTGCCACAGTACAACTGTGTGGTGACAGTCACTCAAAATCTTGTGAATAAGGTAAATGAAGTAAAACACCAGGAGCATAGTAGTATAACTCTGTTGAAGCAGTGGTTGAAGCTATTATGCTGTGAAGTGCAAGAGAAAGCGCGCAAAAAGAGTGCCATGCCCGACTCATGTTCGTGTGCGTGTTGCAGACATTGACGAGTGCGCCATCTGGGCAGAGCGTGGTGGGGCGCCGCTCTGTCTGGGCATCTGCGAAAACACATTTGGATCCTACAGGTAGGAAAGGCTCCTTCAGAATGTTTTATAGAATGAAATATATTTTTAACTTGATTAAATGTATTATAATATTGTCTTGCAGTAAACATGTCACTAATAGGGTAGGGAATCTCTGAATTAGGGGTACATCTTCACTCTCCGGTTACTATATGAAGCTTCTGTGACAATTTATAGATGCAAATAAGACATTCAGTGGCAGCTAGCTGTTAGCCCTCTGTGCTATGCATACAATCCATAGGCTTATGGATGTCACTGAACTTCTTATATTGTCTATAAATTCTCCTCGTGTATGAGCTGACTACCAATGTTTCACAATGAGGGTCAGCTCAGCAATGAGGCACCTTTACCTTTTCCCACCTAGCAAGGTTTGACAGTTATCGCAGTTCATTAATGGAGAATCTCTATGCTTCACACATTTCTTATTTCCATTTCTGTGGTTAATAGCGACAGTTCATATTCCCAACATAGATAATCTCTTAAGCTCGCCATAACTTCATAAGATTTGCATGTGTATTTACACTTTACCATATTCTTACACTATATGCTTAATCATTAATGTTTATATGTGCACTTGAGATCATGGTACAGCTATTTGCTAAGTGATAATTGTCAACACGTTTCAGATGCCAGTGCCCGAATGGTTACAACATGGCTGGTGACGGAAGAACATGCCAGGTATATACCCAACACCCATTTAATGTCATGGACTCTAGTTCCATTCATAAAGTTATAACACATGGCACAACAATCAGTAAAGGGATGACACATGGTGGTTTGTCAAAGCAAAAGTACCTTTGGTGTTCATGATTCAATAGACATCAATAGATTATAGGCAGGTGCTGGTTGAGTTTTTCGTAGTGCGTTTCAGGATTTTGTGAGATTTTGTGGATAATTTTGGTGGATTTCATGGGGCAATTTTTGTAAGGGGTGGGGACACTGGGGAGCTACATGTAGTTTCCCTGAACAGGAATCATTACCATAAATGGAGCCACAAGTTTGTGAATATCAACATGGCGTCCAAAATTGCCGCCATTTCTCTCTCATCGATAATTCTGTAATGCATTGAATGCTTCTGTGTCTTCTTTCTTTATCAAGGATGTAGATGAATGCGCCCTCCGTACTGCAAACTGCCTAGGAGAAGACGACTTGTGCATCAACACCAGAGGCGGATACAAGTGTGAGCAAGTCGAGTGTCCTAAAGGCTTTGTCAAAGCTCCATCTCTAGGCAACAGAAACAAGTAGGTCAATGCATGCCGCCATCTTGAATTCGACATATTTAACCAGTAATACTTTTGATTATTCGATTTGGTTATGAGTTGTTGCTGAAAATTATAATGTAGGTTATTAGTAAATTTGTTTATAGGTTGTGACTGGGGAAGAGAGATGTTGTGTTTTAGATTACATTAGAAGCAGGAATTGCATGATGATAAATGAATGTTGTATGTTGTAATTTAACTGACTAATTGTGAACTATGTACCCATTCCACAAGGAAAAAGTATTGTGATTCCAATGAAAGCAATGTTCATTTACAGTGATTTTCAGAGTTAAAAGTCATTTATCTTTATGACAATACCAATCTGCAGTATTATGCTTATTTCCTTTCAATTTGAGGAAATACAAGGAGGGATATGAAATTTCTTGACCCATGAGACCCTTCATCCCATGTTTGACATTCCATGAGCTTTTACTAATAGAGCAGTACTTTCAAACCAAGGCAGTCTATTGAATGGGTATATATTCCATGTCATGCGTTGTTCCATTCACTAAAACTCACCGCAGCTTTAAGTGTGAACAAACTGTCAGAATCATGTATAGGAAAATCAGTTGATGCATGTGCATTGTATGAGCAGCAATGTGCGATGCCAGCGGCAGACATTTGTGTGCCCTCAAGGAGACACGGAATGCCTCTACGCGCCTCTCTCCATCTCCTTCAACTTCATCACCATCCCCAGCAAGATCCGTGTGCCAGCAGACCTGTTCACTATGCGGGGACCACTCGCCAGGCACAGGAGACTAGAGGTACTTTCATTTCATGGGGCCCAGCATGGTGAGGGTATAAATACAATGTTTATAGCACTGTACACACACACTATTCTTTTTGATGTATGAATGGTTGTATTACATCATAACAATAGTTCATTCTACCATCTTATCTCTCACGCCAAGATATTATACCAAGTTTATTCCGTGCTAAGATATCTGACTTGGTAGTAATTTCTCAGGACAGTTGCATAATGATCAAATGCACATGGTACACTTATAGCAGTTGCTATATAGTGACTTAATAGTGACTATATAGTTACTTATAGTGACTTAAATAATGGTGTATCAATTTATATAGGCTATTATTTTAATAGGATTAGGACCGTTACAGTCATCTGAAGCTATCTGAACAACTTAAATGATATTACATAATGGAAATCACAATAAATGTACATTGTAGACCTACTAAGTTAGTCCACACCTAGGCCAGGTATTTTCTAACCGAAATGGAAGTACATTCCCATGGTAGGGTAGAGCGTTTAAACGTTATGAAAATGGACACTATCATTAAAGATCTCAGGAAAATGTTAAACCATATTGACAACTTCGTTTCAGTTTGAGCTGAAGATGAGGGAGGCTGTGAACCCCGTAACTGGTGCCACGTCCCCCGTCACACTCGACTATTTCCGGGTCCAGGTATTACACTTCCTGTTTACACTCGAAATGAATGCGTCTTAATTTATGATGACTATGACTCATAAATTTGTTTGACTTTTAGCGCAGAATGGAGCAAATTGAAAGTTGGTGCCAAATATTAAAAGCCAACATGGCCCAAAACGTCATTGATCAACCCATAAATTTAAATCTTCATTTTCATAATTCTGCTAACTAAATGTCTATACATATGTGTTTCCCAATGGTTGTAAATAGCCTCTCATTGTTAGAGAGAAAGGATGTTTAAAATGCTAAATAATAACTTTATTTCACTTTTAGAACAAAACGTGGGCAAAATCAAAGATGGCGCCCAATTATAAGTACAATAAAGACACCACCAAGTCATTGATTTTTTACACAGATGAATGTGTTTACAGAAAGTGAAGGACAATGAGGCCATTGTGACTCTGCTCCAAGAGATCACGGGTCCCCAGGACGTGGAACTGCAGCTTGATATGAACATCTTCTCTCGCGAGTTCCGCGAAGATCAGGAGGAGATCTTCTTTGGTACTGCAGTCGCTGTGTTCAAGGTAATTAGACAAAAGTGCGTGAGTTTGTAACATGAATCATTTTATTAGGCAAGTAAGTTCTTGTGGCATATCACAGAGAGCTTGAATGTCGAGCCTGATGTGCCACAATAACGTAGCATGCTAAAATAATTCATGTTACACAACGAACCCTGTTTTGTATTTATCATTCTTTTCTAAACAGTTACAACACTGTTTTAAAAAATGTGAAAAAGTAGTCCGGCTGAGCACAATATGATAGCCATAGTATCACCCCTGTTCGAACTGGGGTGATAACCCTCTCTGGGTTTAAAATTAGATACTTCTGGATCATGATAACCAATGAAATTACATGAAAAAGAATGATAAATACAATTACTTGAAATCCCTTGTCATTTATGTGTGAACTATGAAGGTTTGATCATTGGTTATTATATTAATATGTGGCATAAGGTACATTGTAGTTGTGGGATTAGTGTAATATTTTTGCTTTGTTTTATGACTGCATGTCTATCATTCAATCATGTTGTAGTTATTATTTTTGAAGATTCATGTTTTATACTTCAGGTTTTTGTGAGTGAAGATCCATGGTAAATGGAAGCAAATCTAGGCAAACGTTGGAAGTCGTGGAATGTTTAACTATTGGATTCATTATTGATAATAATGATTAAATTGTCTACCTTATGCAAAATTTGTGATTACTTTGATGAAGCCCCAACTGCTTGACCATATATATTAGAATATGCCTGTACAAGTACATGGGACGCTCTAGCCAAAGTAATTTAAAAGCATTATTCTCAATAGTTTGTAACTAGCAACTATACGTAACCAATATTGATGATGATTCTATCTTATTTTAACAATTATGTGGCCTATGTATACTACATATCTAGAATGTTTAATATGGTTTTAGTTGTATGATGTGCTCATGACTTTTTGTGATTATCTGGTAATACATATCAATTTTTAAATTTTCATGTACATATAAAATGTGTTCATTTAGATTAATTGGTGCTGAAATATATGTCGTCTTTGCATGAGTTCCAAATATTAAGAGAAATTCACCTCAAAGCTTCAATTCATTGGATTATTTCCATAGGCTATTCTTGAGTTATATGTATGTGAATTGAATTACACTACTACACATTCTATAAATGTCAATTCTCTCTTTGATTTTCAAAGAGTGTAGCAGGATTGCAGACAATCATATTGTGTATATTTCATTCATTAAATGATACCAATAGCCGAGTGCATGCTTATTAGGTACTATGAGGTATATAAATATTATGAATCTTCATGGATATAAAAGATTCTAAACCAAAAATGTGTAAATATGATATTTCAATACTGGCTGAAAAGTAAGTCACAAAACTTGTAAGTGTATATATATGGTGTAAAATTTCATTTAGGGTGAATGCCATAGCATCCTATTTGGCATCCTAAATTTTAATAGATTTCAACCATGAAAATTTCGCAAATTCTATGTAATGTTTGAGACACAATGGCATAATGTTTTTTCAATGATGAAAATTTTAGAAATATATTCACCAATATCTTTGTGAAAATGTTCTTTTCTTTTGTATTTGTATATTCACGTCACTGATATATAGGTGCTATAGATATAGGTAGCTATATTTTTTTACATTTATATAAAGATGATAGATAACTTGTTAGTGTACAGGTTTAGTACACAATAATGCTGACATTATAAACATGTATTTTTAATTATGAGAATTTTCCATATTACAAGGTAGTCTGTCATATGTTAACAATGAAGTGTATTTTTTTTTCAAGGAAACTATCATAGGACATCATGTTGTTATTATAATCGACATCTACATGCATGGTTTATTTTGCATCAAAAAGAATTATATTACTTTAATACTGCATGAAAGCATTTTAGCTTGCATGTGTTATACAACTGTGTGTATATTGTTGTTGAGCCTTTAATGTCATGATTATTGTAGATAGATAGTCTATGTTTATATTAGGCAATAACAATTTGAAATAGTACAGTTTTTTATGTAAATGCTAATGGATCACTGAAGTGAATGGTTATTAAAGTGAAGATGATTATTTCCACGTGGTTTTCACTCATTTTCATGGATCTTTTAATAATCAGTAATCTGTAATTTGGTATAAATATTCTGTATAGGTGCTTCATGAAACAGTATGGTAAATGCTCATTTCACCTTAGCATGGTAAGTTAAATATTTGCGTGATTATGTTGACAAATCATATTTAGCATATGATGATAATAACAATCAAATAGCAATCCATAATTTTCAATCCATCCACGTTATAATTATTTTAATCAATAACAACCAAAACAATAGAGACAACAGCCAGGGTAAGAGCAACAATGACAATGACCCGCGCTATGTCAATGACGGCGACGACGATGACGATCAAGGGTAAAGACAACAATGACGAAGATAATGACGCCGACTTACAACAGACAAACAAACAAACAAACAAACAAACAAACAAACAAACAAACAAACCCCTCGACTACCAGAACTAGCGGACACGACCCATATCGCGCTATGCCTATTTCTGCCGTTAGCTACGCCCGGGAGCGGCACCGTTCGCGCGTGGAGCGGCCCACGGGCCCGTTCTGGGCGGACGGCTTCAGCATCAACTACGTGAAGAGCGTGCTCGGCAAACACCCGCCCTTCCCGTTGTAAGTACGCTGTCAGCGCTGTTACATCCAGGTTTTTTGAAAATGTGTGTGTGTGTTGTGGGTGTGTGTGTGTGTGTGGGGTGGTGTGGTGGGGGGGGGGGGGGGGGTGATGGGGGAAGAGGCGGCACTTAAGGGATTTCATGGGTTTGGTTCGGGCGCCCGATGGTGAACTTGCCGAAAACTCCATGAACATGATGAAATTTGGTGGGAAAGGGGGTGCGGGGTGGTGGTGGTGGTGGGGGCACATGCCTTGCCGCTGCCCACCTGGATCTGCCAATGGTCAGACAGCACGCAGTTAACCCTAGTAATTTCAACACCAACATTTTACTACCCTCGCTGATAGACACATTCTCTCCTTATTGTCTTCGTCCATACTGAAATGTTTGATCTATTTGTGGGTAGGCCTACTGCACAGGTTTTTTTTTATGAATGAGGGTAGTCTAGGTATGTACTGAGTGGTTATAAGTGGACAATTACAAGCATCTATGTTTTAGACAGATGTATGCGAATTCTGATTGTGGCAGTGGGCTGATGGTGATGTATCTTATCGGGAAAAATATCTAATGCGTCCTAAAAGCGACATGTCACCAATTGACATCGTGGTCCCTTTTCTGTTGGCATGTTCTAACGACAATATATTAATGTTTTACCGTAAAAGGTAAAAGTCAGTGACTCCAATTCCAATAGGCCAACATGTAGATCAAGACTCTACATTACCCCCACCCCCCACCCCACCCACCTCAAACAAGCCACCTTTTTGTTACGACACGGTATTTCTGTTCTGCTGGCTATCATCATCATCATCATCATCATTCCCTAATTCCCATAACATAACGTGTGCATATTAGTACATGTTATCATAACGGGCACGCTTCGTGTCAGTCACCGCTTTCATTATGAGGACGTTGTGATTTCTCTCTCTTAGCTCCGAGAGCGATGCGAGTCTGGTGTGCGAGAAGATGGACTGCGCCGCAAACGACATCGACTGTATCCTCAACAGCACGCTCTCCATACAGTGGGAATACGTGGCCCTGCCCTCCATTCCCGCCTACCAGGTCGGTAGTAGCAGCCGTTACAAATGCATGGTGATGATCTCTAACAACTTGACACTTATTAGCGGAGCCTGGCTTTCATGATGGAAACTCAGTTATATCTAATATAAGAGATCTTCGCGGTTCTGCAATGTGGCAACTAGCTACTAAGAACCTTCATCACAGTTAACATGTAATGCACAGTTATACATGTAGCTTGCGTTGCTAGACCGTATGACAGTGCCAAAATGGACGTACACGTATCATAGATGGCCAATAAAAAATCTAATATGTGAGCAGTACTATAGTAGGACTGTATTTTCTAACATTAGTACTTGTCTAAACCGCCACAATCACCTAGGTATTGGAGCACCCAGTGCCCATCCTCCGCCTCAGTACTGCTGGCACGTCGGTATACCCGATCCTCACGTTCACCATTGAGAGTGGCAACGAGGAAGGCTATTTTGATGTGGTCCGTGATAAGGAAAGGGCTAACCAAGGTGGGTACTCTCTACCTTAGTTGCCTTAAGCATCCCACAGATAGTATTTTTATTTTTATTTCTAACACCAGGAATCATCAATTAAACAAAACAGGGCCTGTGCATGTTCGTCAGGATATTTTTCACACGTACCGATAATAATACAAATTTGTGGTTTGTTTTTTCCGCTTTCTTATTTGTTTCGTTTTGGTCACAGGTACAGTTCGTCTGCTTCGCGGTATCCCAGGCCCGCGCAACTTCCATCTGCGCATGCGCATGGATAACCGTAACGCCTACAACTACATCATGACGTCACACGTGGCCAATGTCTTCATTAATGTTGGGAGATGGAACTTCTAAAGCTGTCCCTTATAGCCATTAACTAGATGACTGATTACATAAATAGATGTGCACAATCTGAATAAACAGAATATTTGTAGTGCGCTGCTGATAATGTCGAGGATTGGCCTTTTAGAGATCAACAATTATTTACTTGCAGATGAACAGTTTTTGTTTTGCGTGGAGTTAACTCACGGTGTTCCAACTGATACTGCGTTTGTTTAAAATTGCTCTGGGGGTGCAGAAATATGGAGGTCTGGGAAGTTGGACTGTGCCCGTACAGTAGCTTGTTATTACAAAACGACTCTAAAAATAGATGAAAGGCCGTTCGTATAATTCACTATGATGTATTTCTTTACCCTGCATGAAGCAATATGAAGGGATTTGATAATAAGGAATGACGTACATTTGTCATGTGCCACAAAAGTGGAACATTGTTTCACTTTGGGATGGGGTGTTGGGTTGGAAAAGTTTCTGATATTTCACTTTTTTGGGGGGTCAAATTTTTTTTTCTTACGCGCGAAAATTTAGTGCGTGCTGAAAGTTTTTATACCAGGATTCATCTATTTGCTATTTGAATGTGGCATCAAAGATCAATATGTAACACAATATATAAAGTTTTCACCCATACATCCATGAATTGTGATTGATGTCTTATTATTTCTATTATGTATTTTTATGTTAGTGTCATTTTAAGTATACATTAAATAATCATATATGGAGGCAAAGATAATTTTTGATAAATGATGTCACGAAGCGCAAACCATTGTGTATATGCTTTTCGAATATGTCACACATCTGACATTTTCAATTTCCCATTTTGTGTGTGTGTGGGGGGGGTCCAGAAAAAAGGGAACGTTGATCCACTTTTATGAAGCGTGACAAAATTTATCTCATCCCTACGGCCTTTTGTGAAGTAAAAAATCTTAATCCAGAAAAAAGATATGATGACATGGTTTCAGAAACTGACACAGAGTGACCACAATTAACTCAAAATGAGTTAAGATTTCCCAATACAGATTACAGTTTGGGTATTTGGATATAATCAAACAATTATCTTCTTTCAGAATATTCATAGTTTTACGAAAAGTTGTTGTATATATTGAAACAGACGACGAACACTTGTTTCCAACGGCGGGCCGGCTTAGTGTGTTCTAATACATCTTATATAAATGTGCTTACGTGAGATAGAAATATATATATATATGAACGTGTAGAGCGTTTTTTTTATTAGGAATAAATTATTCATAGGTTGCAAAATATCGAAATGGTGCACATGAGCAACGTGCAATATATCTTTTTTCGTGCATACAGGCATGGACATATGTAACGTAGTACTCATGAAACTCCGTAACATACAAGTAGCTTTTTATGTAATATATGTGTTCAAATGCTATGTACAAAGTATTTCTATCACCTCAACTTTTTGGAGAGACATATTTGTGCTAAATTATTGAAAAGCAGTTACTGATACATCAAGAACTACATTTACAGAAGATCAAATCTATTATGCACAACACCAGCTTATGACATTGTCATGATTATACTAAAACTAGATCTGCCCAATCAGGTGGCACCACACCCACGCTTCAACCAAAATAACCCTCCATTCTGTTTCATGGCATTTTATTGATTATCATGATCCAGAAGTGTCCGGTTATAACCCCTTTTCGAACAGGGGTGATACAGGGGTTATAATGTTTGTACAAAGACATATTCTACCAATACACTCTCTATTTATTATTAGACAATGCATAAGCATAATACACTGTGTAGCATACATCAGCAAAGATAATTATAGATACTTGATGGGTGGTCTGATCGATATTGACAGGAAATGTCATGATGCATTATTCTTAATTGTCCACTGTAATATTCAATGATCGGTGTATTGTAATACGAATTAAAAGGCCTTTGATTCCTTTATGTATATATGTATATAATATAAGGACAAGGAACGTGTGTAAGCTTTGTATAGGTGTATGTGAATAGCATTTCAGTCATTTCTATTTGATAGAATACCATTAGTAATGTGTAGTAATAGCATTGACACTGCAATTTTCATTTGGTGAAATAAGAATTTATGCAATAGCTCTAAAATTGTGTTTGTTTTGTTTGTAGTTACTAATGAACAATTTCGTTCAAACTTTACAAACCTTATGAGGTATGAAG
Organism: Streblospio benedicti; assembly: GCA_019095985.1. Taxonomy (NCBI): domain Eukaryota; kingdom Metazoa; phylum Annelida; class Polychaeta; order Spionida; family Spionidae; genus Streblospio; species Streblospio benedicti. Next base: position 37,848,032 of record CM032663.1, on the reverse strand, counting down.
CGACATGAAGTCCTTTAATTTTAGGCTGTTACTCAATTAATTTGTGCTATCCACAGACCATATTTAATACATTTTGACGGGTGTTTTTTTTGCAATAGCTTCTATACTGCTCAAAAGAAAGCATTCAATCGTGGTACAATGATTACATACCTTGAACATCACCTTTGTCCAATTTGGCACTTTTTCAATTTAAGAGTGATTTACAGAAACCATTTCATATCATTTTTGTCAGTTTCTGTACTAGTTTTAATATAGCTGAACACATGACGTCAAAATTTCATACAATGCTTACAAACCTAATGAACATCGCCTATGTCCAGTTTTGGCCCTTTCCCAGCTCAAGTACGATTTTCAGAAGGCCATTTTTGGGCATAGAGACCCGTTTTAATGCCCTAATGCTCTTAATGCCCTTTGAGGAGTAATCTTCAACTTTGGTAAACTGTTAATACTAGTGCAGACCATAAACCAGATTCAGTTGATGCACAATCACAATCCTATAAAATAAAATACTTCAATTGCAAACTTGTAATCATAGTTATTGTCATGAGTGAACGTTGATTTAGATATGCTGTGCTCTCTACTTGAGCACGTTTGGTCTTCTTGCTGAGGGAGTTGGGTAGGAGGATTTTCCAAAAATGGTGTGAAAAAAAATAACCAATAGCCCCAGCCCCCTTCCCGTGAAATAATTGATAAACCCCCTCAATTTCATGTGATAAAAATGATGACCCCCAACCCTAACAGTTAACGCAATTATTGTCAGTTAACGCAAATCCTATTTGAATGATATTCATAATATAGAAAAACAATAATTTAAATTTAGATGAAATTGATAGCCCCCCCCCCACACACACTCGCTACTCTGTGAAAAAAATGATAGCCCCTCTCCAAACATTGTGCCCCCCCCCCCCACCCCCTAAAATCCTCCTCCCCCACCCTGTCATAAATACTCAATGGTCCCTTTTTACACTAACCGTCTCTAAATGCAGTATGCATAAATAAATTACTATTACATGTATACACTGTACTTGAATGCTACATTGAAATTATTCCTAATGCAGAACACTTCCGGTGTTAATTCTTAATAAAGCGAGGATAATGGAGAATGTAAACAACCTTTGTTTCTACTGTGGTATATGAAGAAGCCACACGTGAACGCTATTATCAGACGTCCTCGTCCATCGAAGATAGCGCTAGTCACACGTTTGATGTAGCTTGTCCTTGGTAGATATTTTTTTTACCATGGAGAAGAAACACAAGATGAAGATAATATGCAGTGGATTGTTATGGAGTCTACTGATTCAAACCTCTTATCAACGTAAGTTCCGCATATGCATTTTATCATTTCTTTATGCATTTTATCATTTCTTTATGTGTTCATATTTCCGATTACACATTATATATTTTTTGTGATTATGCAGTCATTGCTTAGTTTCATAACACGTTTAATTTACAAAATCATTGACATGACCAACACGATGAACAAGTTCAAGGATATATTTTGCGAGCTTGATTTATGACCGACAATCTTTCACGAAAATGCGACTCTAAACTTTTCAGCACTTTCATTTAGCTGAAAGAAATAAGTTCAACCAAAGGGAGTTGGATTGAATCGCTGTCCAACAATAATGGCATGCATATTGAGATAAAACATACCTTTCTTATATTTGCTCATCCCAGGAATAGGATAAAACTCACGAGTCCACACCACTACGGCTACATACGAATGTATACGAAGCGACGTCGCGGCGGCATGGGCGTAGTGATGGTGTGGACATGCAGCATCGTTAGCAGACGGGTTTTCGATTTTTCTATACTGCGACCGTCGAGTCGTATTCAATCGCACATAGTCCACGTGGCGATGTGGACGTGGTTTTATTCAAATTCGAGATGGGAGTCATCCAACCATACACAGTCCAATGCTCCGTCCACACCGCTATTACTACATTCGACGGTACACGATATCGAGTCGGTCAGAATCACGGCGGCGTGTTCGCGCCAAAGACTCATGAAGACTACGATTCATTCAATATCACACCACGTCGGAGGTACCGTCGTTACGATTGGGCACGTTGAGTATAGTCGGCTCTAGTTGTGCTGGTGTGGACACTCATACGACGCGACGGAACATATTTCTAAGCCACATTTAACTCATGGGGACATGTCATTTGTCTCTCTGCTGACTGTCCGGAATGGTGAGTGCATAGAAATAATTGGGTTTCTCACTGCCCCATGAATAAAGACACTGCGTGCATCGTCGTCAAGGTGTGAACAGTGCGTTGCATGAAGGGTTTTCTCGACACAAATCCTGCTCTGGCAGCCGTCGATATCGTCAAAATTCCGGTGCACAAAAGTTTGTTTACGGACCTGATCGTCAGGTACGCTGACGATATCGGTCGTGTTACAGAGCCGAGACATCATTAACTCTGTTAGCCGATTTTTGAGAAATTCAACAGACAAATAAATCTTATCAAATGTAGACACCTTAAAAGTATGGATTCGTATGAAATCAATATGAATAAATGCTGCAAACATAGCAAGCTTTTAGTTTACAACTGGTAAAGTGTTTTATCATTTCTAACAGTAAAGTTCTAACAGTCCTATCATCAGTAAAGAAAAAGAACATTACTAGTTAATTGGGCATTAAATGAATGCAAGTAAACGTAAAACACTTAACTGTGTGGAAAATGCTATGTTCACAAAACATCACTATCATCGTTAGCTATATTTACATATGTTTGATTATTATGTGTTATCATGCGGGGATTATATTAGTAACAACATAAATACATGCATAACAAACACCTAGTTCTGTTTATACAAGGATGTCATAAGTTAACTCCATTGTACACTTATAATGAATTTAACTTAAAAAAGTCACACCCCATATTGTACATAATACAGAACACTTTTTTATCAGCCTTAATTCATGATTGTCTTAGGAAATACCTTATCATTATCTGACACCCCTTTCTATAAAAGATAGGCCTTTGATACAAGCACGCCATTGTTAGGCGGCCCAGAAAAAGCGATTAAAGTAAACATGGTTAAACACAATTATTGTATGTTTGTACTAATGCTTGTCTGTAAAGTTTTAGTGAAATGAACACTTGCTTTCAGTTCTAAATGAGAATTGTTTGAAATGGTGCAACATGAAATTGAGGAATACTGTTTTAGAAACGTATCCTAATATGATAGCAGTGTTCATTAAATAAACTAAATAGCAATTGTCACTTGTATCTGTATATCATCAACCGCTAAAGAAACAACTGTTGAGAAGAATAATTCCATAAAATGTTCGTAGCATGGACATGTTCACGTAATATAATCTTATTCTGTGCAACCTATGGGTTGTGGAGAATGATTTACCAAAGTTTCATGGTGATTGGATGTCTACTTTTGTAAATTTTGAGCGTATAACATATTGGGCGACTTGTAGCTTCAAACCTAATGATGTTATCATGTTTCTATCCACTTTTTTTCGGTTGGGGGTGGGGGTGGTCGGGGGTGAAGAAAAAAGAGAACGCTTCCATGTTAGATAACTAACACTGTGTGTCATGATCACCTCGCACTTGCGATGTTTCGTGGACTGAAGATGTTAATATGATTA
>CM032663.1:37813104-37844325 GCA_019095985.1 Streblospio benedicti | reverse complement strand
TGTTAAATAGAGTTGTTTTAAAATTATCAATATATATTATGATTTATATAATATGTCTGGGAGAGAGAAGCTTAAAGATTTATTTCCTCTAATCTACCAGTCACACTATTATATGACAATATATGTGACCTTTTGTCAAAAAGCATTATATCATTGCTATTCATCAATATATTATTGTATTATGGCAATAAATAAAAAACAAGGGCGAAAAGATATATTTTTCACACAACAATTTTAACTACATATCCAAAGAAAGGGATAATAGAACATGTTCCAAATAGAAATACATTTTGATATTTTTGAAAGTGTATTTTTCAGTACACAACACACATGCATTGTTATGCATCATTAGCTCTTGATTATTTTCTTCTAGACAAGAACGAATGCTCTTCAACACCATGTAATAATGGAGGAACATGCATAGATGCTGCGAATTCCTACACCTGTGCTTGTGTGGCTGGTTACATTGGAACACGCTGTGATATAGGTGGCTGTTGTTTTATAATTCATTGTCAATTTCTTTTATTTGGAATGCTTTATTTGTGCTTAATATTCCTTACATTTTTTTAGATGTAAACGAATGCTCTTCAACACCATGTGAAAATGGAGGGACATGCACAGATGCTGTGAATTCCTACACCTGTGCTTGTGTTCCTGGTTACACAGGAACAAATTGCACAGAGGGTAAATAAAAGTTTCTTTCCCAAAATACATTAATATTATATCTAAAATATTGGCTGTAAAAAGGTTCACATCCTCATTAATTAGGACCAACATAATTATGATTTAGACCGCGATAAAGCAGCAAAAGTAGAACGGAGAACAAAAGAAAATGCGACCACATGCTGCATACCATATTTCACAAATCTTGTATAATCATGGTTATGCAATGTCATGTTTTTACAAACATGCTCATCACTTATAACTTTTGGGCGAAAACACACTTGGCCAAGTCAACTTGTGGGATCTATCCCGAAGAAAGTTGTTATCTGTGTCGGAAGTGGAATCAACATTTATCTTGCGTACATGTACACGTCACGATGCGTACTGTATTAACGTAGAATCCGTGTGATTTCGCTTTGTTGCGATTTCGCCAGCATGATTTAAGGTCGCGGTCAGTGAAGTCGCCTGCTTCGAGGCTGCATGTTAAGTGATTTCGCCTTGGTATGTTTGGTGAATTCGGCTGTCGCCTCGGCTGTATGTGTTAACCTTAAATGCGTGCCTTAAGAGATTTCGCCAGTCCAAATGGTCAGTGTAGCAGATTATATGTCTAAGTCCTATTGATGACTGCGTCAATATAAGTGCAAATAGGATTAATGCTGTTGATCAAAACGTTATATAAGTTCATCCATTTAATATATATTATATAGTGATGCGAATATTGCACAGATTTAAAAGTCGAAAAGTCCATTGTTGTATACAAAATAGGCTGAATGTAAATGTTTGCAGAGTGAATGTTAATGACTGTGTAATGCTTGTAATGTTTGAGTCATTGCATAACCCATTGTTCTCCTTAACCGACTATGTACTAACACTGGCAAGGTTCTAACACAGTCTTAGATGCAGTGGTCTTTAGCATTAGAAGCAGTTAGGCTGACCAATGTATGCTGTCTCTTAAGTACCCTTTGTTATGCTGATTGTCGAGCAAACTTGCAGAATGATAAGCCCCAAATAAATGAAAGCGAATGGCTATGTGAACTGAAGACGTTCATACATATACATGTACACACCCAAAATAAATGTTATTTGTTATAGAGAGTTCAAGAGTACTCAGCCATGTAAATGGGAACAAGGTTAGCTATATTTACATATGTTTGATTATTATGTGTTATCATGCGGGGATTATATTAGTAACAACATTTCTACATAGAACTTAATGAAATACATGCATAACAAACACCTAGTCCTGTTTATACAAGGATGTCATAAGTTAACTCCATTGTACACGTATAATTAATTTAACTAAAAAAAGTCACGCCCCATATTGTACATAATACAGAACACTTTTCTATCAGCCTTAATTCATGATTGTCTTAGGAAATACCTTATCATTATCTAACACCCCTTTCTATAAAAGCTAGGCCTTTGATACAAGCACGCCATTGTAAGAAGGCCCAGAAACGCGATTAAAGTAAACATGGTTAAACACAATTAGGGTATGTTTGTACTAATGCTTGTCTGTAAATTTTAGTGAAATGAACACTTGCTTTCTGTTCTAAATGAGAATTGTTGGAAATGATGCAACATGAAATTGAGGAATATTGTTTTAGAAACGTATCCTAATATGATAGCAGTGTTCATTAAATAAACTAAATAGCAATTGTCACTTGTATCTGTATATCATCAACCGCTAAAGAAACAACTGTTGAGAAGAATAATTCCATAAAATGTTCGTAACATGGACATGTTCACGTAATATAATCTTATTCTTTGCAACCTATGGGTTGTGGAGAATGATTTACCAAAGTTTCATGGTGATTGGATGTCTACTATTGTAAATGTTGAGCGTATAACATACTCTCACACCATTAAGATTATATAGATCTACATGTATAATACATGGTAATAGATCCAGACATCTTATGATAATAATTGATATTGGGCGACTTGTAGCTTCAAACCTAATGATGTTATCATGTTTCAATCAACTTTTTTTCGGTTGGGGGTGGGGGTGGGGGGGGGGGGTCGGGGCTAAAGAAAAAAGAGAACGCTTCCATGTTAGATAACTAACACTGTGTGTCATGATCACCTCGCACTGATTAGTGTAGATCAAAATTTCTATACTGCTCTTCTTCCTTTAGGATATAATTATTTTGTACTTTTGTTCTTCCTCTATAGTTTATTATTATACTTACCTTATATAAGGATATTCAAATGTATTGTGTATAATGTAAATATATAAATTGAAGAAAATAAAAATATTGACCCTTGCCATGAATTGGCTGTACCTATGCGATCACATGGTGTAAGTGAACAGCCAAAATGGGACACAGTGACTTATTGTATGTGTGACTTATTGTATGATTAATGATCCAAAAAAAAAAATCCTGTGCATACATAACTGCTTATGTTAACTTACAATATTAAAGTTGTATCCATCGTCCATCACTATATACATGTAAGCAGATATGAACAGCGACTGGTAAGGTAGTGTGAATTAAAAACTCGTGAAAACCGAGGATTAGTTGTATCATAAGTAAAATACATACTGCCACAGTTAAACTACCGTTTTTTTCTTCTTAAAACTAAACCATCATATCATGATAGGTCAATCATACTCACATTCACTAAATTTACAAATCAAACAAGCACTCATAGATGTAACACCATTCCTACTCAGTTTTAAATTAAACATCAAGGAACAGCCACCTTAAGGTAGCCAGCCGACTTCGCTAAAGGCAACAATGACCAGTTAAATTTGCGGTCACTCTTAAAGCACCACCCGTTGAAGGCGAGATCACTTAATTGACCAGCCGAATTTGCTAAATGTTTAGTGAACACGGCTAGCCGAGATTGCAAGCTGGCGACTTCACTTGCTACCATCAACGTTATAGAAGATAAATTGCTTCATGCAACAGACGAGAATCGACAAATGACAATGTCGGGAAACAACCTGCTGCCGTGAAAAAAAAGTGACGACCGTCGACGTGTTTATGCAATGCACACCGGCAGCGTCGTAACCAAACACGGTTACAATTGTTCTATACGACGCCCTACGATAGTTGATATATTCTCAATGCATGTCCGTGGTCGTCCACGCACCCTCATCCAGCATGTATTGCATGTGCTTGCAGAGATAAACATAGCCCTTGGCAGGCCGGCGTATCAATCGGGAGAGTTCTATTGGGGTGCCAGTGTTGGCTGGGCAATTGCTGGATTGGCCACTGATGGTGATACGTAAGTATTACAAAATTTGTAATTAATTACCAATAGGTACCTGTACCTTTCATTTCATGGCTAGGCCTTTGTTGTTGTCTCAACAACTTCATATAGTGCCAAATGCAAATCCTTCAATAGTTGGTTACAGTATGTATGATATATTCAGCAGTGGCGACGCGCTGTTTGAAATCGGCCATTTAATGGCAGATGTACTACGTAACTGGGGACAGTTAGTTTGCTGTGGACAGCCGCAAACTCACAGAGGAGGCAAATCGGGTTTGCAAGTCGTCCACTCTAACCAGTACACAAAGAAGAAACCTATTGCCACACAAATTTATCTAAAGACCCAGTGTGATACCACAATTAGGTAGAAAGTGTGGAAAAATGATATTCTGCTGTCCTCAAAACGGCACATCTGTGACGCCACTTGTCCACGTATTCATACCCTGACAATATGGCCTATTCAGTTATTCATTTTACATTTGTTTATTTCAGAAATCCCGATGGCAGTCAAGGCTCGTGCACAAAGTCTAATCATGAAGAGGGTGCTCCCAATCCCTGGTGGCTCGTCGATTTGGGCAACTGGTTCAAAGTCGATAGAGTCACTCTGTATAACAGCGGGGGATCTGCCTGTATGAATAAGTATAATATTGTATAATGGACAATATATATGGAATAATTAATGCCTTGATAATATGTGACAAATATCTATTGTTGTGGGAGTTTAGAGTGTGTCTGCTTGAGCGAGAGACGGCTCCTGAGGCAGTGGGGCATACCATCAGTTTACGCAGAATGTACTCAAACATGTAATGCCATAGACTTCGCGTTTTTGTACATATTTCTTTATAAGTTCTCTGACTAATATTCAATTGACATTATGCAATATTGCCATAGTATTTGGTATGGACGTTAATATAAAGTTTACAAAAATCTGTACACAAACAGAGAAAACATATCCTTGAATGTGTTTATCGTGTTGAAATCCATATATATTTACAAAGTTCATCTTCATACAACACAATAATCTTACATTGATTGACAGTTTCGGCAACTGCTGTTGCCATTTCAAAATCTCTTTACGCATGTCAAGGTCACTCTGCACTACTTCCGATGCTGAAAATCGGATCATACACATGGGAGAGTTGAAAGGCCCCCTCGTCCCTGCTCATAACCTGTTTCTGTCCTCGTATCTTGATCGCTTCATTGATGGTTCTTGTCCTCCAGTCACTCTTTCTGTCCAACACACTCACTTCCTTCCAGTCTATCCCATGATTGTTCTGCTTAACATGGTACGTAATTGCAATCTCGTTGATCTGCGTGAGGGATTCTTTTCTAGCTGCTCTGGTGAATGATCCCTTGGGGTTCTGATTAACATCCTTCATGTGTTCCTTTGCCCGAATGCCCAACTTTCTGCCAGTTCCCTCCCCCCTTCACCCCCTACATGAAAACAAGTCATGAATAGGGAGGAGGGGGCCTTTCAACTCTCTCATGTACGATCCGATTTTCGGCATCGGAAGTCGTGCAGAGTGACCTAGACTAGTGCAGAGAGATTTTGAAAATGGCAACGGCAGTTGCCGAAACTATTGTGTTATGTGAAGATTAACTTTGTAAATATACAGAGAAAACATAATTTAAAAGAATTTGGCAGTTTTAAAGGCTGTTGCAACACCCGTAAGAATCACCTTTTATCGCCATATGGATTTGGAAGGTGCGGCTTGGCTGGTAGAGGTGGTGTCAATTGGACTAGGGTAACGCTGCCATGGATAAATAGACCTACATGTTGAGTACTGATTTACTGTAGATCACCGGCTACATGACTTCAACGTACACGTACTGATGTCCTACTCGCCAGGCAAACTGTACACAGACAGCAATCCGCCCTCCCAGAATGATCCACCACCAACAACACCCACCCTCAACACAAACAATTTGTGTGCTGCGTTTGTGGGCACTGTTGGTGAAGGAGATTCGGAGACTGTCGTCTGTGCAGCTGACACAGTATGTTCACATTTTATATCAGGAAGCCTTACATTTCTGGACATCTAGTTGGACTCTTTAACTCAACCTTGAAGGTCATATTAAAGTAAAACGACTTGTCAGATATTTTGGATTTTTGATAATATTGAATTTATCTTGTAAACTAATAGTAATGTAAATTGTCACTCACTGGAGTTATCCCTACATTCTTCCTGTCACAGTTCAAGATAAATGGGTTCAACTGTTATATAGTTTATATGAAATTATGACCTTTCATACAAAATATTCTGTCCTGTATATCAGCGTTCTGCGTGGTCAGCTTATGGTATAGTTTATCCGCCGCACGACCACATTATTCCGACCATATACTACCCGCAACCGCACCAAATTACACTTCTGTGTCCGCATCCGCACCTTGACCACAAGGTTTTGACCGCATCCGTTCCATGACTGCATTGCTATGTGAGAAAATGACTGCAATTTGACTGCACTATTACAGATTATCCACAATATATCGACAACACTATCTGCCATCGTTTGCAATCCCTGAAGCTAATTTGTCCTTAGAATAGGGTTTTCATATGGCACTTAAATCCACTATGAAAAGTATTTACTTGTACTTGAATGATTATACAGCATAGCATAACTCCTAAGTGAAATAATACTGAGTTCCTAATAACATTTTATCGATAGGGGAATGCAGAGGTATATTCAAACTTATTTAAGACAAAGCAACAACAGAATCAACAGGAAATCATGTTGGAATCTATCTTTATTTGTTACAAACCGCATGTATGTCCACATTTAGCATAAAAAAAACACTAAATATTTTAAATGATATGACATAACAGTGAATTCAGGAGATAATTTTAGAAAATACAGGAGACTAATTTTTAAGCATCCCTACAACTGAGATCAAACAGATATGGTATTATTGGAACAATGCTTTACTTCCCATTAAGATGTAACTGGCGTGGTGATTAAAGGGCTCCTTAACATAAAGCAAACACCTCCATAAAGGGTATGCATGGTGGATAACTTCTTCTTAATGATGGTCAATGAAATCAAAAGGAATCATGCTGGGCTCAAATATACCACAGTGGTCACCTCTTATTGATATAAGACAATGAAACTCTGTGAGATATAGTAAGATGTTTCATAGTTATTCATACAAAGGAAAGTGTTAGTATGAAATTGACTTCAAAGAATATGATGATAAAAAATATGAGGCACTTCTAATCACATGTAAGACAGCTCTCCTATACATCTATGTGTGATGTAAGTATTGTACCTTTATAGAATACAAGTTTCATATAATTTTTCTAATATGATTCTTATAACTGCAATATGGGAGTTTATTAAATCAAAAAGTAACATGCCTGCATGTTCTTTCAAAATCAAAGTAAAAATGATAATCAACGAGAATCTTGTGATAATCTGTTGTAGATGCGGATCAAGAGTGATCCGCTGTCATTCAATTGTTTATGACTGCAAAGCATCCACAAAGTAACTGCATTGATCCCCAAAGTGTCTGCAAAAACGTATTTCTGACCGCATCTGCCCTGTAACTGCAAGGATTTGACCACATTCGCCACGCGACTGCAACAGCAATAATGTGGATATCCGTGGGCTGTCTGCGGATGATGACCACAGTCAAAGCAGGGATGTCCCCATGACCACACAGAACGCTGCTGCATATCCCTATCACTCAGTTTTAAACTATAATAAGAGGCTGTTGCTCAGCTATTTGTAAACGTTTTCATTTTTTTCTGCTCGTGGGCATAAGTTCTATGAATATATTTACAAGTTTTCTGTTGGATATTCATTTGTTTCAATTTTCATTCATGATCTTAGGTTAAACTTGTACATTGTACCAATTTTTGAGAGATCAACTGAAGCTTTCGGTCATATTCACATGATCTTTGTGCTACACTGCACTAGTTGTCATGAGATTGTGGTGTGATAAAAGAAAAGTGCGAAAGTCAATTTACATCCGGACCACCAGAACAGATCTGAACAAGAATGTCGGGGCGTACAAACTTCCTGCCATCTACGACAATTTCCTCACGGCTGACATCATCACACGTCATCTCGTGATGAATAGTACACTGTGGGGAAAATGTCATGTGAATATGAGGTGAGCTCTCAAAAATTGGTTCAATTTATAAGTTTAACCTAAGATCATGATTACAAGGTTTCCCTGAAAATTGCATATCTAATCTTTTCTGGAAGGAAATATACAACTTCACTAAAGGGGCTTTTGACTGAACCCCGCATCCTTATCCCCCCCTCGCTGAGTACTGACCTGTTAAATGAGATCTTATGTTATAGCAGTACTTAGTAAACAAACAAACATATCTTCTTTTTCTACTCTTTAAGCAAATTATTAAAAATTTTCCAGTTTCTGTTGACCTGGTTACGCAAGCATTGACTGGTGGTTTGTAGATCCACACGTCACTGGTTTAAAACAAACTAACGACTCTTCCTTGTAGGTTGGAAGATATGTAGTGGTGCAAATCCTAGGTCATTCTGAGGTTCTCACCCTGTGTGAAGTGCGTGTGTTTGGAACAACGTGTATGTACTAATAAGTAGTTTCAATTGGAAATTCGATTGTAATAAAAAGACTCTGACTATACAGAGTTACTTTATGATTAGTCATTTTTTAAGGAAAGTGAAATGTGTGTTTCCCAATCGTTGAATTACTTAGTATAGTGGATTTATTTGTAAATTGAAATGAGAATTTTGAAGGTTGGCGTATTTGTAATTGATTTTGAAAACAGTAATAGTACCCACATGTGTACTGTTCAATTTTAGATGAATGCTGGTCGACACCATGTCTAAATGGAGGAACATGCACAGATGCGGTGGATTCCTACACATGTGCCTGTGCTCCTGGTTTTCTTGGGAGTGTCTGTCAAATTGGTATGCGGAATATCCCTAAACAAATCAAAATAACATTAATTGTTATCCAAAATAATATTTATCTAGGCCCAGAATATCATTCAAAAGAGATTATCGAAATTTGTGATCATTGCGCTCAAAAACTGCCCCAGTACAATCTAAATTTCTTAGCTTAGTGAGATGATATTCTTGGGTCTTTGCACACAGGTACATAAGGTGTAAGTAACTTTTTGAGGTATACTGGGCCCTGATAATTCAAACTTTTAAAACACAGCAGGAGAACCTTAAACTTTACACGCTGCTCACCCGCCAACCAGTGGAGCTCAGCAAGTGGTGGTGTTATATGATCATATTTCTTAATGCCACAGATTAGTTTACATGCTGCATTTTGAATAGACTGTAATTTAGAGTTCAGAATATTCAGCACTTAGATGTTTGCTTTGTCACAAATCAGTTGATTCTAGATCATTTTCTTCCAAACTATATTTTGAAATAATGGATTGATGAAAAGCTCGAATTCTTAACTAGAGTCTATGAATGATTGCATGAATTTCTTCTTGCAGTAAAGAAAAAGTAAAGTATAAATATTTAGTCTCTCTCACCATACTATCAGTATAAACAAACAACTTGTCTAAAATGATCATGATATATGATGTATGGTATTATGATTAATCATAAATCTCATAAATTCTGTAAAACATTATATGATCATGTCTATAATCATTTTACTTTTACAATACAATACAATATACATTTGATATAGCGCCAAACTAAAATTGAATAAATAAATGTGTTTTAAGGTTTCTTCTAAATACATCTAATGAACTGATAGATCTAAGTTTAAGTGGTAGTTGGTTCCATTCCTTAGGGGCTTGTACAGAGAACGATCTTTCGGCTAGTGTTAATTTCTTAATAAATGGTACATGTAACTTAAGTTCACAATCAATGTTGGACCTGAGTGATCTTACTGACATAGACCTAAATAGCAATAGTTCCTTTAAATAACCTGGAGCCTCACCATGTAGACATTTATGTGTCAAAACAAGAATCTTGTATTTTATCCTTAATCTGATAAGTAACCAATGTAACTGCTTTAAGCAGGCAGTCGCACTATCCATTTTACTCTTATTTAACACAGTCTTTGCCGCGAAATTTTGTACACGCTGCAGTTTCATAATCTCTTGTTTTGGCAAGCCAATGAAAAGTGCATTACAATAATCTAAGTGTGAAATGACTAATCCAAGAATTACTTGAACACAAGCACCTTGTGATAGATATTGCCTAATGTTTCTAATTTTCATTAAATTAGCCATTGCTAATCTGCATTTCCTCTTAATATGTCCTTTGAATGATAAATTTTCATCTTTTAAGCATCCATTGCTTAACACATAAACATCACAGTTAGTCTGGACACAGAATTGAGGAAGGAAACTTTGTAAGGCATTTTATTGTAAAAAAAAAAAAAACCTTCATACAGCTGTTTTAGGGTAATGTGGGTTTGCGGAATCCCTTTATGCCATACAACATTGCCTATCTTGGATATTAAGGACCAAAATCGTATTTTAAAAATAATGTACTCACAGAATTAATAGTAATATTTTATTTCATTCTTACATGATTGAAAAGATTGTCATACAGTGGTTTTAGGGTAATTTGGGTGTGCTGAATTAATTCTGCCAAATAGCATTATCTATCTTGGATATTGAGGAACAAAAATCGAGTTTAAATATAATGTACTCACAGAATTAATAATAATTTATTTGACTTTTACATGATTGAAAAAAAATTGTCATATAGGGGTTTCAGGGTAATTTGTGTGTGCTGCATTCATGTCTGCTGGATAACATTGTAAATCTTAAATATTAAGGGCCTAAAATCCAGTGTAAACATAAAAAGTTAAAGTCTAAATAATTTTGAACAATCAATTTAGTTATAGGTTAATGATAGTTTAGTAGTATAACCAAAGGCTGAATTTGTTCATGTTAAATAGAGTTGTTTTAAAATTATCCAATATATATTATGATTTATATAATATGTCTGGGAGAGAGAAGCTTAAAGATTTATTTCCTCTAATCTACCAGTCACACTATTATATGACAATATATGTGACCTTTTGTCAAAAAGCATTATATCATTGCTATTCATCAATATATTATTGTATTATGGCAATAAATAAAAAATAAGGGCGAAAAGATATATTTTTCATACAACAATTTTAACTACATATCCAAAGAAAGGGATAATAGAACATGTTCAAAATAGAAATACATTTTGATATTTTTGAAAGTGTATTTTTCAGTACACAACACACATGCATTGTTATGCATCATTAGCTCTTGATTATTTTCTTCTAGACAAGAACGAATGCTATTCAGCACCATGTTTTAATGGAGGAACATGCATAGATGCTGCGAATTCCTACACCTGTGCTTGTGTGGCTGGTTACATTGGAACACGCTGTGAAATAGGTGGCTGTTGTTTTATAATTCATTGTCAATTTCTTTTATTTGGAATGCTTTATTTGTGCTTAATATTCCTTATATTTTTTCAGTAAACGTATGCTCTTCAACACCATGTGAAAATGGAGGGACATGCACAGATGCTGTGAATTCCTACACCTGTGCTTGTGTTCCTGGTTACACAGGAACATATTGCGAAACAGGTGAATAGATTTTGCTTTCTCAAAATACATTAAGAACATTGTCGGTAAAATCGTACCCATTATTTATTGTAATAAAATATTACCATACTATGAAATCTATATATGATTTTCATGTTATAGTTGTTTTAAAAAAATTAGTCTACATTTATTATGATCTATATACACTACTTATAAGTGAATTCCTGTGATCAATCAATCATGCTATTATACAACACCATAGGTGTTCTTTTGTCACAAAGCTTTCTACCATGGCTATTAATCAATATATTGTGAAAATAAGTCTATTTGTTGAAAATGTACATGAAAATAAAGTTAAAAATACAAGTTTTTCCCCAAAATAATATTAACAATACATCCAAAGAAAGGCATAATAACAGAATTTCCAGTTAGAAATGAATTTTGAAAATTTTGAAAGTGTAATTTGAATAATACAACACATATACATAGCATATCAAAGGCAATTTGGATATCAAAACCTCTAAGGTTTCTTGCTTACAGCAGACTTACGTTGGCAAGGCATTCTGATATAAAATAGAATTGATTTTGGCAACACGATATTGACAAATGCTTTACTCCTAGTTTATCACATGCATGTGGTATATGGTTTAGAAATGCACAATCATTTCCATCAACAATACATTCTGCTCAATATAAATGTGCTAAAGCAGTATTGAAACTGCACTGTAACCCATCTGGTGTAGCTATCATTGCAGAGCTAGGATGGCTTCCCATTGATGGGGAACTAGATATTAAAGATAATGCTCAGTCAAAATAATTTTTATTCTGTCAAGTCCAGTATCAATGAATAATGTCTTTTCCATTGCAAGTGTAAGGAAAATAATATATATATTTTCCACATCTAATATTTATTTCACCTTTAAAAATACCATGCCTTCTTGCTAACTAAAATACAAGGTCACGTGATATTGCATAATCGAATGATTTTCGCCAGAGGTACTGTGGATTTCTGACGGCAGATGTCACGTTTAACATGGGAGGGATAGGCGACTTCTTACGTGCACCGTACAAGTTATGTCTGACGAAAATCATTCGATTTACATTTCTAGCTTTCACGTGTTTACTTGAGTGTACACTGGCCTCTTATTGCGTAGTATTTAAATTGCTCTACATACTTTAATATGCTGTTTAATTGAAAGACACTTTCAGAATGCATAGTCCATATTATCATTGCTTCTATACAAGCATATTTGTTCGGCCACTGAGCATAACCTTTAAACAACAAATTGAGTACTTTCAGCGTTTAAAACAAATGGATCACAACAGAGTCATCAACATGATTTTAATGAGTTACAAGATCTGCATCTCTCACACATTGACACTCCATTTAAGTATTCTAAAAGTATGAAAGTGATGTTTGAAAAATATGGTTTAGTTCAATGGATGAATATAGATGTTTTTCAAACGAAAGAATTGAAGCATTTTGTATATGAAAAGTGTGCCCTTGAAAGGATGGATCATATACCTCAGAAACCTCCTCTTAACAACTTTACAAAATTCAAAGAGGACTGTTCATCTCCCTTCTTGCCAAGGCCAGCTTCTCCTCTGTTCAACTGAAGTTTAAGCTGTGTACACATGTTCTAGGCCTTGGCGAAGATATGGCTCGACAGTACAGAAGAGCAGGCTTGTGTCACGTGTGACGACTTTACGAAAATCCAAAACACTTTACATTAAGCTGCTCTTAATTTAATACAGAAAGACGTGTCATGTTTAACAATAGTAAAGAATACACTAATAATGCTATATTCAGGGAAATCATCAGCTCCCCCAACAATTTTATGCATTTGCTTCTAGGAGCACATGATAATGATTTTAACAGAGCTTTTATTAATTTTGTATCTTTAGCTTGAAAAAAGAGACTTGATGGTTTTTAATTTAATGTTTCTCTGTCTTACTACCCATATCAAAGGGTGTATTTCATCTATCATATATGTGTCTTATTGTAAATAATGTTTCAATGTCAAAGAATGTATATACAATAAATGCTATTGATTGATTGATTCATTTATTGATTGATACATCGTTACCTCTTAATTATTTTCTTCTAGATATGAATGAATGCTTCTCAACACCATGTAAAAATGGAGGAAGATGCACAGATGCTGTTAATTCCTACACATGTGACTGTGTGGCTGGCTACACAGGAATACACTGTGAAACTGGTGGGCGTTGTTTTATAATTAATTATCAATTTCTTTTACTAAAAATGCTTTATTTATGCTTTACATTCCTTATAATTTTAGGTTAATAACTATACAAAACAGTCAATCAATGTTGTCAATAAATGATGTAACTGTTTACTATCTTATAAAATACTTGATATGGATGTCTGTGCAACGGACTCAAACAACCTGCCTCTATTTTGCACCCTGTAAAAAGATTCTAAAGTTACCGTATAGACACAATCATGATATCTAGCCTTTGTCTGCCCAACGTTCTAGTGATCATCTAAGTTAATTTATTGGCACTAAACCAGATGATCGATACGTGATCTTGTCTTTGTTTCGCCTAAAAACATGATTGAATATCAGATATGTGCACAGATTTCTAAAATCATTGGAAAGTATTCTTGTTTAGGCTGGGATGTTCAAATATTGGAAAAACATTGGAAAACATTCTTTCTTATGAATGGGCATGTTCAGTCGCAGTCGGGTGTCGTTGTATGTAGTTGGCACTGGTTGTGTTGGTGTGGACATCCCTACGATGTGACATAAAATATTTCTAAGTCATTTTGCTATTAAGGACTTGTTATTTATATCCCTGCTGACTGTCCAGTGAGTACATAGACATTGTTTTCCTGTGAATGCAGATCTAATTCTGAGTGCATGGTCAGGTGTGGACAGGCAGAGTCATAACCAAGTGCTTTTACAATTTTTTCTATAACCCTGCATTGTATCAGGGATGGGCGCAATACTTAGAAAAGTATTGAAATACTTTATCAATACTTCACAAATGAATTGCAATATTTTGCAATAAAGTTTTGCAATTTTGAAAAGTAATGCAATACTTCTATACTTCTTATCCTCTTTTTATATCCACATTAGAGCAACATTTGTTTAAGGATGCCTACAAGCGCACATGAACATTTATTGGAAATTGTGCTATAAAATATCATCGATGATCATGATGTATGATTTTATTTACGCTATTAGAAAATGCACAATAGATTGAACAAATAGATGACAAATTTTACATTTCATAATTGCTGTATGATCGTTCACTTACGGATTACAACCAATGAGATAATGTAAAGCTATTTTCATAGCCAATCATTGCAATTTATAGGTATGCAACACTTAGTATGCACAGTACCCAAGAAAGAGAAAGAGATTACATCTGCATGAAAGAATACCTGTTGTTAATCCCTTAACTAAGTGCAAACAAATACACAATAGGTGACAATATTAGCTCCCTTCTATGTGAATTTAGATGGGTTGGTAGAAAGCCCACGATGACTAATGGCACAGCAATTAAATAGTGCCAATATACATCATGGACTTCTGTCAAATGACATGTATCTGCGAATGCCAGTGCCACAAACAACTTGTTTACAGAAAGAAGACCCACATCACACCTTCTACAGCAGTTATCAAAAAACCACGAGAGAGCCTCTGTCATTATGGATAATGTGCTTCAACCAACAACTGGATAGAAGGATCTTGGAGCTGTGATAGATAACCACAGTTGGAAAATAACCTACATAAAGAAAGACAAGTGGCCAAAGCAGATCGCCAGCTAGGACTAGGTTTTATAAGAAGATCATTTTAGATTTTATAGCACTGCAGGAGAGACACTCATTCTTCTCTACATGACATAAGTTATAATAGTTCACATTTAAAATACTGCAATGCCATTTGGTATCCTGTTTTAGATCGTCAGGAGAAGTTGATAGGTGTGCAGAGACGAGCAGCAAAGCTCGAGAATGGCATCAGGGATATGGAATGCCAGCCCTAAAACACTGTTTTTATACTTTTTGGATTTGTTCCTTGTAAATATTTTCATTAATTAAGAAAAAAAATTAAAAAAAATATCATTGAAATATCAATCAGACAACCACTGTTAAGAAAACTAAACTCTCAGGAAATTGACTTCACTTACTTTGCCGAACCGTTTCCAGTCATGAATGACAAATGATACACGGCCCAAGACTTATGACCTGTGAGCCAGCAACAGCATCTTGACCCTTGAACGAGGTTCAAAGCAGGTTGCATAACTGACCATCATGCATGACACCGCGTTGTTGACCAATGCCAACTTCATTGTACTGAGCACAATCATGGTTAGGTCCACGGAACCTATAGTTCCTCGTATGCTATTGAAAAGTTCCCAGTTCCCAGTTCAAACTAGAGCAACTGCACAGCAATCTCCCACTAGCGATGGATGCAATACTTTAAAAAAAGTATTGAAATACTTTTGCAATACTTCACTAAAATATTGCAATATTCTTCAATAAACTATTGCTTTGCATTTTTAAATGTATTTCAAAGTATTTCAATACTTTACAAAATTATTGCAATACTTTTTCAATACTTCTGAGAAAGCAGCACCATACACGGAATTTTATTGGGGATGATGTGCATTTTGTCACTCCCCACACAAGTGGAACAATGTTCTACTTAGGGGAGGGGATGTACGTGGGTCAAGTTTCGATTTTTTTTTTTTTTGGTGGGGGGGGGTCTAGGATTTTATAGCACGCAGTAAAACTTTTCATATCATCATTCCACTACTTACTATTTAAATGTAGCATTAGAAAGATACACAGCCGAGTTCATTAATGTCATGATTTATATCCCTCATATGTAATAAGTATTATTTCATGGCATGTATAAGCAAAATTTGAATAATATCTGAACAAGGTATATGTACCAGTTTCACAGTTTGTTTCCATGTAACCAGTTACCTTTGTATTTTAATAATGAGTGATATGCAGAAGTGATGTGTAGATGTAGGACAAGATTAGTTTTTAATAATCGCTTATGCTAATCAAAAAGTGTGCAATTTTGTCCAGTTTTAGTTTAATATACAAACGTGAAACTTGGTTCTTGATTAAATGTTTCAATTTCAATCATTATTTGTGAGATTTAAATAATACATTTTATAAAAAGATATGATTTCTTGCTTAATACACTTGCTATTGTTTTTCAGAAATTATGTGTGGTAGTCCTCAAGTAGGACCAAATGTAGACATAAGTCCAGTATCCTCAGAATATGATTATTCGCAGATTGTGACTCTATCATGTATAAATCTCAAAGTGAAGAAATCTGGT
Organism: Streblospio benedicti; assembly: GCA_019095985.1. NCBI lineage: Eukaryota > Metazoa > Annelida > Polychaeta > Spionida > Spionidae > Streblospio > Streblospio benedicti. Next base: position 37,827,621 of record CM032663.1, on the reverse strand, counting down.
GATAGCAAAATAATGTGTCAGAATGATGCAACATGGAACGGCACTACCCTGGTTTGCATAGGTAAGGCCACGTTCACTTAGATTAATAGATGTTTGCAGAAGAAAGTTGGTGGGTGGTGTTTACTCATGACTTTCATGATGTGTTTGTGCGGAGAGCTGATGCGTGTGCAAGATTATGCATGTATTTTTAACGCAAGATTGAGCACACTTTAGAGAAGCACAGATTTTGGTATGCATGGTCGGGTTGGGATGAGAGAATTTTTAATACTAAAAACAACGTGCAAGTGTACTGTGAGTGAGAACGTTAAACATGCATTGCATGAAGATCAAAATGGGTGTTTGTTGTATGAAACAATAAAATTGACAACGGAGTGCAAAATCACAGCATGAGCAACCATTACCGTTTGCCATTCATATTCTACATTGGGTACAAGCGTACGATGGGGTCCAGGGATACCAAGTGATTGGGAGTACGTCACTGGTTTGGGTCATTTTCCAGACAACATACAACAACAATAATTATTGTCACAGTCATATACATAATTGAATGATCATTAGAGTAATCACATCCTACAATGTCCGCTGATAATTCGCTTGACCTCTCAATTCCTGAACAGATAATGGCCAATTAAATGATGTGTGAAGGATATGTGATCAATTATGATATGCCAAGGGACACCAAAGAAATGTTAACTTTGAGTTGAAACTCATACGGCACCTCCCTGATGCTGCCTGAAAGCCTCGACCTATCATCGGCCACGTCTGATGTCCAGCCAGTTGCAAAAACAATCACGGTGTTGGTAGGCTACTTGGCAAATGTCTGATGGGCTTGTAATATTGTGCCTGAACCACGACATACTGAACACAGTTCTGAAATTAGTATCGGTAAATTTCGATCAGCTCAATAGTTGAAATAGAATAGTTAATTTGAAACAGATTAGATTTGTGGTGTACATTACTAAAACATAATTAGGATGATCAAGTTGACGAAGGAATGCATCAATGTTGGTGACCAGGACAGGGCACGGATTTTGGCGAATGGCAGTGGTTCTTATGCTAGTTATGCTCAGTAAACTTATGTAGCATGCTACACCTGGCAGTGCTTTCTAGTTTAGTAACTTCCAGTGCACTATTATTTATTTCACTTACTTCTTTTCATTTTCAACACATTCTATCACCAAGCCATGACTATTTCTTAATCACTTCTCAAAAGCATTTCCCTTTTATTGTATTTTTAGATGTTTGTGATTACAGACTTCAGTACATTGTCTAAGTATGCAACCTCTGATTATATCATTTTGCAGTATTACATCCACATATCTAGAATACAATAGTGAAAATATGAATTTCTTTATATAGCTAGAGAAACTACTAAGGCCAGGATCATTATTAAAGGCACATTGAGTCATTTTGCAACCAGCATTTTGCAACCGGTTGCAAAATGCTGATTGCAACCTCTAACGCATTTTGCAACCATGGGACCGCAAAATGCAACATATCTAGAATATGCAACCTGCAGTATTTTTTTGTTAATATTAATCTATTATTCATGATTTCAATCATTTTTCTGTACAATGTTATTACCTAGAAGTTTTTATTCTTCACTTTATTGATTATTTTTAAAACATTGACTATATATGCCAAATTTAATTTCAGACTCGACCATTACATATAATTACAAATTTCTGTAGTATATGTGCTGTGGATGTAGATGTAGATCTACTAGCGAGACGATTGACCTAATTTTGCATGATTTTTTCTATGATTATGCAGATAATTCATTCATACTTATGATAAGACCAGTGGCTGATGTTTTCATGCATCAGGTCACACAGTGATCTGCTGCGTGTGAGAAGACCGTAGTCTAGGGATATCAAGTGACATAATTTACAGTTGACAATTTATGTTTCTTATTAAAACTTTAAAAAGCTGGTATTTTGTATTGAAATATTATGAAATACTCCAATTACATAAGATTTTTAAAAACCATCCCTTGCTTCTTGCTTATGGGTGAATGAAAGTAGAAAAACTAAATAAAAATGATACTGAGAAGTGTAAGTTTTTCCTAATCATAATAAGAAAACCTTATACAACGTTCTCATTTTGTCTACCACCAATTTGAATGTGTTTCAACACTACTAGTTACAAATAATCGAATAGGAATTTTATAATCATAATATGCTACTTGGTATTGCAAATAGAATAATCAATTGAATAATTGTGAATAGGCTAAAATTAAATTAAATTGAAAGATTGTTTTTTCTTGAGGTTGGAGTTATCATTTTTTTATTATAAAATCAAATGTTTACATGTAAATAAATCATTAGGTTCATTCCAAAAAATTCTGAAGGGGGTAAAATATCTTCTAATGATATCCAGAGATGTGAACCTGTCACCGTTGAAAATCTTAATCAGAGGCATAAAAAAATCTTAATTTTCAAGTAAAAATCTTAATAAAAAGAGATGAAAAATCTTAATAAAATCTTAATGTTTTTCTACTAATAACAAGCAATAATAATGGCAATAAATAGCAAAACCAGATAAACTTGTACAATGTTTGTATAGAAAGTATTAAAAATCACAAGTTATTCATTGACGTCCACTTTTGTTATTACATAAAGCCAAGTTTTTAGTTAGTTTGTGGGGTTACAGGAGCAATTATATAGAGTAATATATGCAGTCATAGTAGAAGTGGTCGAAGACAAATTTAGATTCCTCCTCTCCAAGAAGGAAAAGTGACTCTACTGCTATAACTGCATATATTACTCTATAAATTATTTTATAAATTACTGCAATCGTTTACCACACCTCGCAGTTTCTTCCACTGTAAAGACTACTAGCGTGTGTATATAGTGTAGCGTCCCGGACGTAATGATTTTTCAGGGGTCAAAAATCGTAAAAATACGTGACAAAAATGTAGTTCACATCACGGTATCGAAAACCCATTCATGTCTAGATATGATATCTAGACATGAATAGGTTTTCGATAACGAGCAAGTCCACTAAAAAATTTGCAACGTTTGGGTCCAGTGATGTCAAGAAAATGTTACCTTCCTCTGAAATTTTTGGAATTAACGGAATGGTGAAACATGGTGGCATTACAATTATGTCCTTCAAACTTTTTCAAAAGTGTGTCGGTTTGTTCGTGATTGAAGCAAATGATGCTCTTCATCGCCCCTTTGTTTATAAGATGATTGTATTTATCTGGGATGTTGTCTTTTACAATGATGTATTGCCTGGAATGCTTGTTTTTCTTGAAGAATATTTCTGCCGATACCTGAGTGTAAGAATTACATGAACTTTGATTTTCTTCGTGTTCCTCATTTATTTCTTGTCCACCATTCAGTACATTATCAGCCACATTTGTTACATTATCATATTCACTTGTCACATTGTGTGTCTTTACATGGTCATCATCATCATAGTCATCGTCGTCGCCGCCACCGCCATTGTCATCGTTGTTGTCGCCATCGTCATCGCCGTTGTCGTCGCCATCGTCGTCGTCATCACCATCGAAGTTTTCCAATGACATGTAATGTTACCTATTTTCCTCAGGAAAGTGGCCTAAATACAGTGTTTGACTTTTGGGAGAGACCTCCACAGTCTTGTTATCTTCAGGTCCTGTGGTAGACAAAATTTCGAAGCGAACATTGTAAAGCATACACATTGCATGCAGTGTAATATGATCACCATATGTTCCATCATCTGATATACCAGACACATATCTATCGAAGGGACTGGCAACAAAATGTTCGTAATCATCATAATGCTCAATCAAATGTAAAATAACTTCAGATCTGATCAAATCCGGAGATTTTTTAATTCCAATTTGCTTCAACTGGTCACTTACACTTACAAACTGGCAATTGCCAACTTTTGGGGGATCTAGGGTTATATGGAAACCTTGTTTCTCAAACACCTTTATTGCATCGTGTAATCCTAAAGGGATATAATACTTGTTTCTGTGTCCCCTTTTGTCTAATGGTAGTTTTTTTTCAAATCTGACACACAGAAGGTTTTCATTTCTCTGTTAATGCGCACCTTATAATTTGTTCCTCTGCATTCAACTATAGTCCCTTCTTCAACGATCACCTTTTTGTTAGATTTTTTGCATTTTACGAGAATATTATCATTTATTTTGTAAGATGTAAGAGTCTTTTTGTGTCTCCGTATCATTTCCTCACTAGCTTTTTCAGTAGCTTTTCTTGCAAGATTTCGAATATTTTCTGAAGTCTCGTTCCCATCGTCCCTGCCGAAATATACGCAGAATGGTGTTTTGTTGCCCAAAGCTTTTTTTGGTTCATTGTTCATGATGTTTGCATATTTTTTCAGTTGTGTAGACCACTTAAAAGTCTTTTTTTAAGACAGTCAAATTCAATCTTTTTTCTTAGTGTACTATGCATTCTTTCAATTTTACCTTGACTTTGTGGATGATAAGCTCTTGAATTGATAAATTTTATCCCCTTATCTCTCAGTAACTTTTTTATGTGTCACTTAAACTCAGAGCCTTGATCGGACTGTACGATTTTGGGTTTTCCATATGTTTCAAAAATATTTAACAGACATTTGGCAACATTTTTACTATGTTTAGAGACCAGAGGAAAAAACCACACAAAATGACTGAAAACATCCATGATTGTTAGGACGTAGTTGCATTTGTTACCATCACCACTTGGACCCTTTTGATGCAGATTAACTAAATCAATCTGCAAGCGTTCATGGGGGTGCTTTGCTAAGACAGGCTTGAAGGGTGGTTTGTCTTTGAAAACAACATTAAGACGTTGGTGAATAGCATCTGTATTTAAAACCTTTTGGATCTGTCTCTCTGGAATGCATGCATATGTTTTTCTAATTGTATGTAAGAGTTTTCTTGCACCAGTGCCTTTATTGTTAGCATAAATCTTTTTAACTTGTTGCTTTAAATCACAAGTAGAGATCACGCGTTTTTTGTTGAAATACAGTTCACCGTTAGTAATAGAAAACAGCTTTTTATTGCGGTAGAACCGATAATAGGCAGCACGCTGTACATTACTAATGTATGTAAATGTCATTATTACATAAATTCCCAACAAAATTATATTCCTACTTTTCTTACAAAAACAATTAATTTTCCAATCAAAAGCATTGAAATCAAACACTATACGTTTCATCAATATAATTATACAATTAGTAACAACCTACCTTCTCTTCTGAAACTCTCTTTCAAAAAAAGTGAGGATCCATGAATTAATTAATAGTAATCTCCTCCATGAATGCCTGTGCATATTACAGTTTGGAACAGTAACTACTTTGCATATATATAATAAACACAGAGCCTCTGGAAAACATGTGCATAAAAATCTGAAAAATCTCTACCCTACGATTATTGTTTAATAATCCTAGCTCTTCCTAATGATAAAAGGCCGTTTGTGACTCCAGCATACAACTGTAATGATAAAAATTTCTTAGTGGTTGCATTTTGCGTTAGTGTTTCACTTTGGTATTGAGCCGCATTTTGCAACCAGCCGCATTGCAACCGGTTGCAAAAATGCGGCTGGTTGCAAAATGCGGCTCAACAGGAGTCAGAAGTTATTTGGACAGTGGTGTTAAGAACGTCTGACTCCCCATGTAATGGGTTTGTAAATCTAATATACGACCCCCCACACACACACACACATACATTAAAATGAACACCTGACCACACCCAATTCATTGTATGATGAATTTCCAATTCCCTGCTTGCATAAATGACTAACTTATGTGAAATGATTTTAAGCACCTCCACCACTCAACACATAATTGTCAGAAATGGCTTTATATGTCATTTTGCCTATATAATACAGTGTACTGTGAAGATTTTAATTGGAAATAATTGGGCAATATAAGGAAATCCGGATTTGATACATATAAAACAATAAATTGTTTAGGAAATACAAAAAAGGAACATTTAACCATCTTTTTTTAATTCAAACATTTGACACAACACAAGTTTTTGAACGTTTGACACCTCTGTGGCAGTTACACAGGCATCACAGATAATGAAACTATTATATAGGAGGATAGACACAAAGAGATCTGATTAAAGTCATATCTAGGATTCTACTCTGTGCTATTATTTTCAAGTAAGTAAATCAGAAATGTGCTAGAAGGAAACCTGAAGCACATTTCACTTTGAAACTTAGATTGAAAATTAAAATGTAAAAATATGCACTGTTACATTATTACAACGACTGAATATTTAAATGCAAACACAAAACATGTACCATTATTACAAACAGATGAAAATCATGCATTTTAAGTGGTCTTGTTCTCTAGTCGTAGATTAGAGGTTACATCTAGTAATGGGTTTGTGGTATCGTAGGTCTCAATTACATTTTCATATTTCCAATGTTACAATACATCATTATTTTCACTTTTCAATAACTTGTTAATCGGCCGAGATGATTGACTGCATGTCATGCGCATTCGGTCATTCTGAAGATGAAAACAGAAGCTGATGAAACTGTTAATGATATTTTTGTAAGTTTAAACGTGTTGTGAATATAGAAATGCCTGTACATAAACATTATTGACATTTATATATATCAAAGATTGTAGTAAGATAAGGACTTGTTTAACAGAGCAACACTGAGTAGTTTAATATATTGATTTTATAACAGGTGACACTACAGATTTGAGATTCTGTAAATTTGTAATACTAATAATAGTAACACAGTCTAATTTGTGAAGTCTTTATCAACGAAAGAAGTCAATTATTTGAATCATTGTCTAAACAATGTGTCAACTTTAATAATCCACATTTTATGGATGATATTAAGCAATGAAATAATACAGTTATTTAATCATGGTGTCAACATGTATTTATCTTGTGTTATACAAAAAAGATTTGAAATTTTAAATAATGGTTCCGTAACACAAAGCTAACACGGTCTAGCCATAAATCTTGATGTTTATTGGATGTATCGTAGTATGAACTGACAGTATTGTGTACATACTGTTATCGTTGGACCTTAAACTTTATTTTGATTGTTTGATACAAGTAAACACTAAATCTATCGGATTAAAATTCCATAGAAAAGACATAAAATATAAAATATACATATATACATACATAAATAAAACTATGCATAAAATCACAAACATATCACAGAATGTACAGTTGTTTTTTCCACTCTAGGAATAATAATGAGTTAGGGTACTGCCAGCAGTCAAGTAGAGTCTGAATTAAAACGTTATTACAATTTTCAAGTCTATTTTTAAAATTTAAAATGTACTTCCTAATATTTACATCAAAAGCTCTAATATTGTTTAACAACATATTATGTGATATAGAGGCTCTTCTATCTAAATTAAACAACATTCTAAAAAAAATTCTGTTAAAAGATGTCTTAAGTTTTCTAAATGAATAAATACTGTACTTACTCCATAGATGGGAACAATACATATTAGAACAATAGGTCTTAAAAAGTAAACTTTTACCTCATCACTACAGTGTCTAAAACATTTTATGACAATATTGCCCCTGCTGTAAAAACTACGTATTTGTCGATTAATATCACAGTCATCTTTCATGTCACTGGATATGCAAAAACCTAGGTACTTAAATTGTTCAACAATCATTACATTTTTTTCCATTTATAGTAAAGACAGGGACTTTGACCTTGTCCTTGTTCGGCTGAATACACATTATTCTAGACTTATTAGGATTATATATAATTTCATTGTTGGATGCAAAGCGTTCACATATTGTTATAAGTTTTTGAAGGGCACTAGGAGATGGTGCTAAAAAGTATGGTATCATCTGCGTACAGTAGATGATTATAGTTTACACCATTCAAGTTGCAACCACATCGTTTACTATTTAATACGTTGCTTAAATCATTCACATATATATTGAAGAAAATTGGAGAGATTAAACTTCCTTGTCTTACACCATTTGATACGTGAAATCCAGAGGACAATGTAGAGCCCCATCGAACATAGTAAAGCTGTGATGTGTACCAAATGTGAAACAGTCTTACAATTATTACAGGTATACCACGATCTAAAAGCTTCCTGAATAAGCACCAATGGTTGAGTTTATCAAATGCTTTGGAAGCATCTAAAAAAGCCAGGTAAATTGGACTAGATAAACTCCTATAGTGGTCAATAATTTGTTTAAGGACGAAAATGCTCATATCAGTAGAGAGGCCCTTTTTAAAGCCGAATAAATCGGTGAAGTCCATAGTAATTCATCATATACAATTAAAATGGTTCCTTCCAAAACCTTTGACATGATTGTTGTGAGTGCAATGGGTCGATAATTATCTCTGTCTGTTATATCACCCTTTTTGTCTTTGGGGAGTGGCACTATTATAGTATCTAGCATATCAGATGGAATATAGGCATGACTCACACAACAATTGTACAACATAGACAATAGACAATAGACTAGACTTTTTACTGCAAAACTTCAGGTGTTCTGCACTGAGATTATCATTACCAACTGCCTTGCCAGATTTTAGCCCTTTAATAGCTTTTTTCTATCTGACCTGGGGAGAATATACAGTTATATGACATATTTCTGCTATTGACCTTGTTAAATTGGTTTAAGACATAATGCTTCTCACTCATATCCTTAGATGAATTAAGTAAGTCTTTATAGTGGTTATGCCACATGGAGGCTATGTCTTTATGTCCCACTGCATTCCCAACAGTGGATGAAAGAGGGGCATTACTGGATCCATTCATAGTCTTAACTTCTTTCCAGAAAGATTTACTATCTTTGCCAAGAAGTTTCTTGGCTAGGGAGTCCTTTGACTTGGATGCCTCCTGCTGGCGACATTCACGTAGAATCAGCTTGAATCTTGCTCGTGTCTGCTTCATAGTGTCAAAAAATAAAACCTTGTTTGGGTTTACCAGCATAAGCCCACTGCAAGAAAGCATCTCTTGCGCTGCTATGAGCTTCTTTGCACAGTTCATTCCAACCCATCACCTGCTTAAATAGTTCTGGTTTATGTGACATAGTCTGTAGAAATGATTCACTGGCCTGATCAATACCATACACGATGTCCTCATACAAATGCTTAATAGCAGACTTATGAGACTCATCTTTGCACATACTATCATTACATAACAATAAAGAATGGTCAATGTATACTTTTTCCAAATACGAATCTGTAAGGCTCGTATAGTATGTCAAATCATCTGAGGTTAGCTTATCCCATTTAACTTTATACAGTAGTGATTCTGTATGTTCATTTACATTGTTTGCATCCAGATTTATTTTCCCGAGATCAACATTAATTTTCATGGGGAGATGATCAGATGAAACATAGCTGTACTCAACTTGTACACTCTGAATAGCTGTAAGGGCTGAGTGTGTGCACACTACATGGTCGAGCCAGTGGATTGAATTATGTGCTTCACTATAGAAAGTGAACCTATCCTGGTCACTGTTGTAATGAACGTCAGCCATTTTAAGGTTGGAGTCATCACAGAATTTGATTAATTCCTTACCAAACGTACTTGGTTCACGAATATCCGCATTAAAGTCTCCACATGCATATATATAAGGAGCTGGTGAGTCTTCTATCAAGGAATCAATCTTGCCTAGGTAGAACAAGTACTCATCGATATTGTCCCCATTAAAATATGGTAGGTAGACATTAAGAATGAGAATGTCTATATCATCATTTCTAAGCTGCAACCCCATTATTCTGGGATCATCGAAGGTGTTAATGGAGCAAAATCTTCCTAAGGATTTCCTCCAGAGGATAGCCAGACCACCAAAGGGCCTCCCAGCGATCAGTTTCTGTGACGGGTCTACAGCATAAACACCTTTAGCATAGTGGTCAGATGATAAGGTGCTTAACATATCACTCTCATGAGGCATCAGCCATGTTTCTTGCAGAAGTATGATATCGCAGTCCTTACATAGCTGACTGATTTCAACTATTGATGATTCGACAATGCGATTCAGATGGCTCCGCAGCGGAGTCCGGCGGAATCTTGCGGACTCTTGCAGCAGCCTCTGCGAGGGCTCTGGCGCTACCTCCGCGCTATCTCCGTGAGCAAAAATGGCACGCATTTCTCCACTTCTCTGGAGAAGTGTAATTTTGAGTTCGCGTACAACTCCACGTGCGGTGGGATTATTGATTAAATTTCCTTTGATCTTTTTGAGTTCGCTGGTCTCCGTGCGAAGCCGTATTTGGCACCAACGGACTCGGTTTGCCTCCGTACCACGTAAAATGAACACCGTTCACCTCTGCTGTACGCCGCAAGAGCTCTCCGCATGGGTTTCGTGTACCCCCCCTGTCAGAGTGGACAGGCGGAGTGCGGACTTCGCGTGGCTACGCGCGCGAAGTTTGAAAGTTTAGAAAAATTTCAAACTTGTTGCAAAATTTTCCCTACCTGGCGGAGTAGAAGTGAGTCCGCAGGCGGAGAAATAGCCCTCGAGCACCCCCCCGCCCCCACGGACCTCCACTGCAGCGAAGCCAGGCGGAGAGAAATTTTGCTAGTGCGGAGTGTAAAAATGTGTATAGCGGACTCTGGCGAAGTCAAATTATGAGTCTTGCGAACCCTGGCAAAACTGAAATTGTGCGTGACATTCACCCGACAACCATGGCTCCGCCGACAGAAGTCAAGTATTATGTCTCCGCCAGCGAACTCTTGCAGACTGCAAGACTTTCGCCAGCAAACTGTAGCGAATATCCAGAGTCTGCCGGCGGAGACATGAAAACTCTGCAGGCGGAGCGACAGAAAGACCAAATAACATTGGAAAATTTAGCAAACTACAGCGAAGTCATTCAGCAAAGTCCGGCGAACCGGCGAAGTCCGGCGAACTTGGGCGGAGTCAGCTTGACAAATGGGGCGGAGTAAAAATTCACCGAAGCGGAGTTTTTTACCCCTTTCAAGGCCGCGGAAAATTCCCATCAAATTTCAGACGGAGCATGCGCCTGAGCGGCGATATAAAAACGAAGTGAGCGGCGTGGCGTGGTCTCTTTCTGGACAAGGCAACACACCTGGACACATCTATATTTGTTTCATTTCATTTTAAGTGTGATTGTGTAGTATTTTGTGTATTTTGGAACCGAAATTGGATAACATTGTGGACACGGAAAGTAGTAGTTGAAGTGTATATTGTTTTTAAAGTGTATTTGAACAGTGTCAAGTGTTAAATGAGGAAATGCCAGGAGCTTGTAGAGATCTTTATTGTTCAGTTATTCGAGGCAGACTGCCGTGTCCTCGCCTGCATGACGCTTATATATCTTCTCCAGACTCACTAGGCCTCGCTAGCCAGGCACCTGACGGTGCCTGGCTGAGTCTACCATCTGGGACTGTACATTACTCCTCCTTATTTGATGCGAAAAGTCCCGTTGAAGGGACTTGTAGCATTAGATAATCAGAAGCCCCCCCCCCTTTTTTTATGAATTGTTCGTAGTCTGGACAGTTAAGCGCAGTGCAGGTTTGGAGTTGGCCGGGTGCGTTATGACATATGTGCGGCGACTTATTGATGCGCCTACATAGTATACAATCAAATTCACATGAGTTAGAATAGTGTACAACTTGGTACAATTAATAATGTTATTACAATGACACAATTTGATATTGCATTATAAAGGATGACATCATGTTACAGACATACAAATTCACTGTATATTGACAAGCAGTTGTTAACGTTATGTAACAACTTTAGGAGAACAAGTTATATTAAAAAGAACTAGACTAACAAATACACACCACGTCTAACTCATAATTACACAAAAGAAACTGTTAGAGTGTATGTCAAATGACATGTTTACAATGTTATTATTGATATACATACATTTAAATATGTAGAAGTAATCAGATACACATACTGTTTAACAATTGTATAGCAATTGACATAGTTAAGCTTAAGAATTTTCAAATGTGAGCAAATATGGCAATTATAACATAATGTGCTTTAGTCATTGTGTTTTGCAAAACTTTTTCTTTTAGGAAGTTATGTCGAGTTATAATTGATTACATCGTATATCAATTGTTACCGTAAAACATTTAAATTTTTACAAATATTGATTGGTATTAAACCAATGTCACCATAGCATTCAGCACTTGTTGCTACATATATAATACAATCCCCAGACCAAAATCGTATATATATCAGCTAGATTACACGATAGTTTACATGACTGCGATATTTGCTCACTGATTTTAACATGATCCCCCCATAAAAGGAATCACATAACAAACCAGCATTAGTTACCTAATATCATACATAAAATTAGATAGAATAAATGTATCAGTACGTTTTCAAGAGTGTTTACAATACATATACTCCACTAAAATTATGGCGAGTTTCCCATATTTTAGTCTGCAAAAAACACATATCTTAGCACTAATGATATAGTACATTGCACCTCCAATATAATATTGTTTAAGTATGATTATTTTTCATTTTCTTTGTTATTTTTTTTTCATAGCATTGATGTCAATAGTCTCACTTAAGTTTGTTATACAGGTTTTTATTAGTAACATGATGTTAACCTGCTATGTTGTGATCATTAAGTACCCAACTCACAATTGACTAAATAATATCATTGCAATGCTTAGTTATTTTTTCACATTATTGTTAAGGTGCACAGTTCGAAATGCATTGATTACTATCTTTCAACTAACAAATATGAATTATTTGCTAACAAATACCTAAAACTATCTACTAACCTATGTAATTTACAAATTTAACATTTCAATTTCCATTTGCTTATTACTTTTAAAAACACATTTCAAATCCTTCATTTAAAAACATGTCATAGTAATAGAGAAAAAAATGTTACAAATATTGCGTTCCTTTAAGTACAATGATATCCCTGAGTTTTTTTTTTTTTTTTTTTGTCACACATATAAGGTTTAAAGTGCATGAACCTATTAACACCCACATTAATGATTAAAAATTATATACAAAATTTATCATTACTAATACAATGATATTCTGTTTTGCATTAAATGTGTATGTGTTAACCAATTCATACTTACATTAGTCCAATTTATATTTATATTTGATATTGATTTAGTCCTAGGGTTGAATTACGTATTTTTGTCCATTATTTAGTTTTGTGTTGTTCGATGTCGCCTCCGAATCGTCTGGTCTAATTCCGTCCACCGTATTAGGTCAATACGGGATGGTCTTGGTTGATCAGCTTCCCTCGTCCACCGTATTTTTGCAATACGGGACGGTCTGAAATCCATGTTGTCGTCTGCATAACTATATTTATAGTTTTATTGTCGATTGCCAATTTAAATCATGGCATTGTAAACTTATTGGTGTCTCTTTTTTTTTGTTTTTTTTTTTTGGTTGTTGTGGCAGAATGCAACGTCATATTCCGTCCCTGGCAATTATAATTGCTAGTTGGTTTTTAAATATGACTGATAAGACACATATTGATCATTTGTAATTAGTGTCAGCACTCGATTATTTATGCGGCTTGTCTGCGTACAGCAATCATGTTTGTTACCATATTATAAGTAATCAAGTGAATGAGTTAAGATCAGTCCTTTGCATTATCTCAAGAACATGTTCAGGTTCAAGCAGCCAACTTGCTATCATTGACAGTTTTTCGCATTGTGGCTCTCGCAAGTAGCTTTCTATCGGTCGGTGTTTGCATTAAGCTCACGTTAGGTGGCCGTATTTTAAGACACCGGCGGGCTATCCGTTTTTTCGGCAGTGCCGTAATCCCATGCTTGGCGCAAAGTGCGCCATATCGGCTGGCTCTATTTTAATTTCACCGGCAGTAATTCGGTTTCGGCTCTCGTAGTCCTCAGTCCCTAATTACGCGAGCTTCCCCAAAATGTGTTTTGGCTCAATTCCGCCTTCCACTCTCAACATAAACAACTGGCTGGTATCCAGATTCCGTAACGAAAATCGATACCGCTGGGTGTTTGTGTACACCAAACGTTCTTGGCCTAAAATGTATGAAGATTCGCAGTGTTTCACTGTCGCCATCACTCAATTAGTCACCGCATGGTATCATCACAACAAGGGCATATAACCAATCAGGGCTGGTTTTCCAGAAAGATCTTCTAAAAAAGTGCAAGGCATTTTATATTAGAATTTGGCATCCAGTTGATTTTACATAATTCGGGTATGCTGAATTCAAATCTGCCGGATGCCGAAAAAATTTTCACTCCTTGACCTTCAAATCAAAGATGGCTGCCGTCGTGAAGGTCAATAACGTTTTTGTGATAACTAAGTAAGTATTTTACATAGAACATTGATTTTGGTGTCTATGAGTAGGTTTTTCTGGAACAAGGAATCAATTATTTAAGAAATAAACTTGTATTTCAAATATGAGGTCTTCAAATGCATGATTTCCACCAAGATGGCCACCGAAATGCTGGTTTATTAGTACTGACAAATGTAAGTCATAATTATAGATACTGTACCTATAGCAGATACCTATATTAGAGTTTAAATATTGTGAGAGAAAATGTTTTTATGTAACAAAGTCCTACCAAATATGTTTTATTTTATTAAATAAATTACAGCATAATCTAAGTATTGCAAATATTCACATTCTA
>CM032663.1:37668749-37780094 GCA_019095985.1 Streblospio benedicti | reverse complement strand
CATAGTATTGTTGTTTATAATTGAGTGTGAAAGGTTAGTACATGCCAATGTCACTTTATAAAGATGTTGTTGTAAAACAGCATGTCTAAAGATTTTATTAAAGCCCAATGGAAAATAAAACCAAATATGTATTGTATGTATTTTTTAATATATTTAGATTCCCCGATAATTTTACAAGTTTATCTTAAAAATTCCCTATTTTCCCTGATTTATTCAGGATTTTCAAATTCCCTGATTTTTTCCAGTCAGGGAATTTTTTCACCAAATTCCCTGATTTTCCCTGTCCGTGGTCACCCTGTCTAGTCCACAATCGACAGCAAAATTAAAGTGTTTAAAGTGCGAAAATAGATGTCAGTATCCACCCAATTGGTAATAAAGGTTTATTAAACACAATCTAATTCACGAAATGGCATTTCTTAGTATAAATTTCAATCAGAGAACACTTTTACAACACTGTTTTCTTAGTACTATTCTGTTACTGTGCAGTAACAAAAGCATTTGTTTGTTACTGCAGCGAGCACATGGCCCAGTGTGTTATTGATCAATACATGATGCTGGGACAGAACTATTACACATTTAGAATGTATTTTTGGCTAGCGTTAACGTAACTAATACTATGATGGCTTTGCCCATAGATATCATGATAGGTCTTTGCAGTAACTTATACTATGCTTATACTTGGCAAAAATACACCATTTGTTTACATTAACTTGTTAATAGTTTACTTTTCAATTTAAAGTAAATATTTACTTCAATACTGAAGATATGTTGATATCCATATGAGGGTTGAGTTTATAATGGAATCTATTTAGCCTAAATGTTTATTGCAAATAAAGCAGTGATTACCGTAATGATGTCTGCAGTGTCTATATGTCAAGCCACAGCATTTTCAAATAGGATAGCAACATTATTGTGTAGTCATTTGTTAGCATCATCAATGTAAAATGGGCTACAGTGTTGTGTGTACTTAATATCGCAATCAGAACTCTTAAGAATTTCGACACAGCTATCATAATAGTGTTTGTCAACTTCGTGTATTAACTACCAAAACTAGATCAAAAGTGTTCAGAGACTACAGCGTCGCTAGAGCAACATAGACCCATGGGTAATAAAGATGTTTGCTTTGCAATCAAAGCAGAAAAATTGTCTTATTTGATGCGGGACTCATCTTACATCTATGTTATTGGCATTGGATTGCAGGCGCTTTCTAAACATGGCTAAAGTAAATATCTATTGCCCACGAGTCGACCTTAATGTGGTAACGCTGTGCTCTCTGCGCACTTTTATTCAAATATAACTACTATGCCAATTTGATGGTCATGTTTCCAACAGGATTGAAACTATGGTGGAAAAATAGAAAGAAAATAATTAAAATGGCCCTCTGAAAGGTAAACTGTAATTAAGCAAAGTGCCAAAAGTGTTTACATTTAATGTTC
The DNA here is from genome assembly GCA_019095985.1 of Streblospio benedicti. Taxonomy (NCBI): domain Eukaryota; kingdom Metazoa; phylum Annelida; class Polychaeta; order Spionida; family Spionidae; genus Streblospio; species Streblospio benedicti. Next base: position 37,778,658 of record CM032663.1, on the reverse strand, counting down.
AGTAGGCATGTAAGAATTGTAGAAAGTTTGAATGCTTTCTTAGAAGCATCAACAAATCTATTGCAGAAAATGTTGAAAATGGACCCAAAATGGCACTATGGCAACCACACTTTGATTGGCAAAGTGCCCAAAATCGAATCACTTTGGTGTTGCGTCATACCAAATAGTTGTGTAAAGTTTGAACGAAATCGGGCAAAGTGTAAAAGCTCTAGCTTGTCCGGAGACAAACATACATACATACATAGACACAAACGAACAAAACACAAGGCTTTCGCTTCAGCTGCTGAAGCGACGCAATCAAAACTAATTAGAAGGCATGACGATCATTGGTGAAAAATCAGTACGTTCATCACTGCTTTATATCAAATGAATATATTTCCACTAAAAACTCTACTCTAACATAGAATATCTTATCAACATACTTTATTTTTGTGTATTGTAGGTAGAATTAACGTTCAATTGCCAAAAAAAGGCGAATAAAGCAATATTAACCATCAGTAAAATATCCACAACGTCACCAGTATATGCTCATAATGCGTATTACGATCACAGTGTTAGCACAGTGATCATATAATAGCCAGAAGATCCCAGGGGCGTAGGGGGCATGCACCCCTTTTTAACCCCAAAATTTTAATTATGGCGCGTTTGGTATGCCCATAAGTTTTTTGCGTTTTTTGAAACTCATAAGAGGTTCTCTGCACACTTTTCCTAAAGGCGGATCAGCCAGTGTTATTGATGCACTGAAATTTGAACTTCCGAAAAGCGAATGAAATAAGCATGATACTGAATGGCTTTGACATGTCCACAGGTAAAACATCTTAGCTGTGTGCAAATATGTTGTGTGTGTGTGTGTGTGTGTGTGTGTGTGTGTGTGTGTGTGTGTGTGTGTGTGTGTGTGTGTGTGTGTTTAGAATCTGTATCTTTATCAAGATGATGTTGTTGTTTGTGTAAAACTTGGATGAAAACTGTCATCAGCCAGAGACGACCCCCCACACCCACACACACACCCGGCAGCTCTCGTCAGACATTCATGACCCCTGCCCCCCATCCCTTTCCCCTCCGCCAATACTGTCATAGTGTTTTCAGTGAAGAAGTAAAACAAATATATAAAATCTTTATTCATTATTGCTTTTACTCATAGTGTTATTGACAACTGTTCCAAAATTAGCTAAACACACATTATCAGACAAAAGAATATGACATATATTGAGAATTCATAAAATGCAGGTGCAATGTCAATATTACACTTAGCGTGGGATTTTGAAAACATTTCTCTATTAGAAACAAATAAATATGAACATGCATGTACGCTCAATAATACAAAGCAAAGAAATACCACACTGCCATTCTGCTTCTATTTCAGCAATAATAAAGACATCAAATTTTATTTGAAAGGTAACAAACAGCTACAACTTACAGCTGTTTGGTTATTGGAAAACTTTAAGCATAATAGACATTCATTCTAGGTGAAATGCACCCCAATTTTCGGAAAAAATTGCAAGAAATTGTTTTATGATTTTATTCAATAGATATGATGCCCCTATATCCCAGAAAAAAAGTCTACCAAAATCACCCAATCCGAAATAGCTTTTTTTTAGACGTTTTTCAAAATGGCCGCCGGGCATATCGGAAAAAAATTATGTTTTTATCTTTTAAGCTACATTGATGTGTAATACATAGAATTTGGGGTTAAAAGGGTCACTGATTCCATTTCCAGTATTATTTTAATAATTTGACCTTATCTTGACCTTCAAATCCAAGATGGCTGCCACTTACTATGTGTAGTTTACATATTTTACTTTTGAACCTACATCAATGTGTAATACCTGGGTTTTAGGGTTTAGAGGGGTCACTGATTCCATTTTCAGCATCATTTTAATGATTTGACCTTATCTTGACCTCCAAATCCAAGATGGCTGCCACTTACAACATGAAGTTTCATTTTTTTTTATTTTGTACCTGCATCGACTTGTACGTAATACCTGGGCTTTAGCGTTTAGAGGGGTCGCAGATTCTATTTTCACCATCATTTTAATAATTTTACCTTATCTTGACCTTCAAATCCGAGATGGCTGCCAATTACGACATGAAAAATGAGCTTATATCGATGTGTAATGCCTGGGCCTTCGGGTTTAGGGGGTTACTGTTTCCATTTTCAGCATCATTTTGATGATTTGACCTTATCTTGACCTTCAAATCCAAGATGGCTGCCATTGATGCCATGTTTCTTTTAATTAGTATGTGTTTGACATGATTCGCTCACCAAGACTATAATACATAAGTCAGGTACGTTAGACCATTGGCCATTCAGAGAACAAAAAGATCTGTCATTCCAACTGGGAATGTTAATGATCCTGTGTTATATGACCTGACTTGACTAGTCTCAATGGTAGGGACCGTGTGTAGGCCTTTTCATCCTTCCAGAGGTAAAAAAAAAGATACTTTACTTTGTGACATGCGTGGATAAGCTATGTATTTACATATTCTGACATTGTGGTGCATGGAGGGAGGATAAGTGTTTCCAGTGGTCATTAAGTCTGCTCTTAAAGGCGTTTACTGATAGGGCCTTGACACCTGAGTCAGGTAAACTGTACCAGATTGAGATGACGGACTGGGAGAAGTTTCCTCTGATGTTTAGCCCAAATCTGTCTTTGAGGAGCTTCAGAGAGTTACCCCGCAAGTCATTTTCTAAGAGTATGAGGGTTGGCTATTGGACATCATAGAAGCCGTGGAGGTATTTGAATACCTCGATCATGTCACCTCTTTTGTGTCGATGCTCTACTTTAGAATCTTTAGTCTTTCAGGGTTGGGTTTGTTGTACAGGTGGGATAGAAGGTTTACGGCTCTGAGCTGTACATCCTTGATATCACTGCATAGTATTTTCAGGTGTGATTGCCAGACGCAGGGTCCGTATTCCAGGATGGGTCTCACCAGTCTCTGGTACAGGTGGACAAAGGGGTCTACTACCAAGTATTAGTTTGGATGGATGATGATCCTTCTAAATGGGAGTGGGAAAGCAAATGACATTACTGCCCTACAATGAATGATATAAAGGTTGCAACACAGTGTGTGATTAATGTCATACCTTGCAATTTCACAACCTATTGTCATTTTTGAAGAAATGTAGCTGTCAGTTGTACAATCTGGCATGTATATCAGCATGTGGCTCTTGCCAATTAACATACTGTCACAATCAATACAACAATGATTTAGAAGATGTAAAGGAAGAACCATAGACACTGGAGGTTCCCAAGCATTGGGAATCGTTGGCCACTCAATGTAGGAGGCTTATGGCTTTCCCCCCAAAGAAATCATATTTGAATATTATCTGCTATAAATTTACAAATGTGCATGTATCTGTATGTATCTGTTGCATGTAAGATTCTTTTGGTTTAGAATAAATTTTGTTACTGTAATAATCTTTGTGCATAACTCTCTCATGACTAAAGGTATGAAGAAGCTGAGATTCCATTACCATTCAAATTATGTTTACCAATATAAATGTTATCATATTTCAATGCTAAATGGAATCACAGTGGATTTATGAGTTTAGATTTGGTTAAATCTGTAATGCTTAAAAGCTAAATATACATGCAGATACGTGTATTACACACCAACATTGCTTAGAAATAAAATACGTAAAATGTTCACGATAAAGTAGTAACAATCTTGGATTTGAAGGTCAAGATAAGGTCATATCATTAAAATGATGCTGAAAATGGAATCAGTGACACCTTTAGTCCCTAAAGTCCAGGTATTACACATTGATGTAGGTTCAAAAATAATACTGGAAATGGAATCAGTGACCCTTTTAACCCCAAATTCCATGTATTACACATAAATGTAGCTTATAATATAAAAAACATAATTTTTTTACGTTATGCCCGGCGGCCATATTGAAAAATGTCTTTAAAAACCTATTTTGGATTGGGTGATTTTGGTAGACTTTTTTTCTGGAATAGAGGGGCATAATATCTATTGATCCAGTCCACTGATGGATGGCAAGAGTAGCCGGTGGCGTCCGCACCACAAAGATAAAGTGTTTATTTCCACACACCGCACTGCAGCTTTCAAATCCTCTTAATGACTTCGCCCTTTTCTGATGAATTCCTACAAAACATTGATATTTATTCAAAAACTGTTTTAACTAGCAGACAGTTGTCAACAATTAGATCCACTGTCTCTCTATTGTGTCATATAACATATAGATGGATGGCATCTACAAAGAATCCACATGAATGATATCATATTCTCATGTGAACATGCTACTTTTGTGAATTCATGTTCTGAACTATTGCAATATTCAGCTCACCTCGTTCATTGTAGATGTCCAGTGATCCAGTAAATGAGTCATAAACTGCAATCCATCCGGAAACCGAATGGTTACAGATGGACAGATTGTCCGACCACGTCTCAGGTTTGGGTTTACTTAGTAACAGCCTCTTGAGCCAGGGAAATAAAGTAGGAGGGCGGATATCCATCAGCGGCATATGGCTACATTTATTGTACACGTTTATCACATTGTTCTTGGCGTAGCACCAATGTCCTGAAATGGTTCCGATGAGTCTTCCAAAGTGATCAACGAATCGCTTTTTAATCTCCATATCAGTGTCTAATAAATAGGTTGTGCAGTTACCACAATAGCCTGCCACTAAAATACCATCGTCTGCAAAGAACTTCCTGGTTGGTTTGAATCTTAGCTCATGTGGAAGTTCCTTTTTAGAAATGACCTCCATACCCCCATCAACCAGGCGCCCAATTAAAAGTCCCTGATTACATCTGTCGCCCAGCAAAACGTTAACTTGATCATAAGCCATCAAAAAGCTTGCCTCAATCTGCAGATGGTGGGTGGCAATGCAAGCAAGCTTTGGTGATGAAATCACTTTGGGTGGCAACTTGCCGTACAGCGACTTCCTTGTGCTAATGTATGAGAACCATTGTGGGTCAGTGCTACATGGTGCCCATTCCCCACCTGCCACTTGAATACACTGGTATGGCGTTTGTACTGGTAGGCTTTGCAGTTCCTCTTCTGATGTATTATCTGTTTGAGACTTCTTGTCTGACTTATCCTCCTGAAAGACAAATGGAAGATTCTGTACCTTTTGTATATTCGGAGAAATAAAAATAAGAATGGGATATTTTATTTCACTAATATGCATTTGTACATTTGCAAAAATACACATTCAAAGTAGAATGAGTTAAATCTAAAACAAGCTAAAGACTAGAGTCTAGAGTGGCCAAACATTATAAGATTGAGATTATATCAATGATTAAAACCATGTTACATCATACAGAAAATATCACGTTCACTGATTATATGTTTATGTTAATAAATATTAATTAAATCTATAATCTATCTATAAAATGCTGACGTTGTTTGTGAAATGAAAGCGTGTCCTAGTTTTAAAAAAAGTAAGAAACCTCTTCGTCGTTTTCATTGCTTTCACTGTGATCGGCGTTGTTGTTGTTGACAGCGTTCAAACTGTCGCTGCTACCCCGAAAGTTGTTATTGCCATTCATATATAAACCTTAATTATAAACAAGTTTATATAAGATCAGTTTATCTCTATATATGTTTTTTTATACAATTAGCTATAATTGTAACAGTATACAAATATATGACATAACATCATAAAAATACCACAAAAAGTCTACTTTTTTACCTACCAGCTGGGTCTATGTATTCCATTATTCTCAATAGTATTTCAAACTACTAAAATAACCTATTGAAACCCCCAAAAATATTAGAAACGTGAAATTTTCACTGAAATAAGATTGTATGTGGTATATGACTATATGTATAAAACTCTCAAATAATGCAAGGGATCGTTCACAAATGACGTCACCTCATTTTTGGCCTTTTTTAACCCCTCCCCCCTTGTCACCTTTCGTTATCTTTCCAGCCCCCCCTTTCCTGGTAAGTGACATCATTTTGCCTCCCCCCCCGAGCGTGATGACGTTTAACATTGATTTAACTGTGCTGTAATATAAATACATATAAATACATATAATACATATAAATACATTTGAATATATATATATATATATATATATATATATATATATATATATATATATATATATATATATATATATATATATATATATATATATATATATATATATATATATATATATATATATATACTCTATATATATATATATATGTATATATATATATATATATATATATGTCCATAATTTAAACATAATTTCACAAATTTATTGAGGACATAACGGAAACATGACAATGTGATTTCAACTAGTAGATAGTACAGAACTCACTTAACATGTCAGAAAGTAAGTTCAAATACTGTTAAATAACTACAACTTTTTTGTCAAAATGTGAGATCATCCAAGTGCTAGACCCCACCCCACCCCACCCACCCACCCACCCACCCCTCTCCCCCTGTCACGTTTCGTCATCTTTCGCTACCCCCTCCCCACCCCCACCCCCCCCCACCCCCCTGGCGGATGACGCTTGCGCCAGGATGACAGTCATATTGCCTCCACCGAGGTTGGCATGGTTGGGGTTGGCATGGTTGGGGTTGGCATGGTTGGGGTTGGCATGGTTGGGGTTGGCATGGTTGGGGTTGGCATGGTTGGCATGTTTGACGAGGTTGGTATGTTTGACATGGTTGGTATGTTGAGTTTGGTTGGTATGCTGGGCATGGTTTAGGCTGTTGATACATCGTCTTTTGTCGTGGTGATTGAGCAGTGCAGTCTAATGTTGCTGAAATGGTAAATATAGATCAAAGTCAAAATTGTTAACATAATAAAACTATGAAATAAAAAGCAATTCTTTTTCAAAAGTCAACAACTATGAATCTATTATAGCTTATATTTTCCGATGGTGGAATCGTAAAATCTAATTTCAAACCCCTGAATGCACCCAGCAAAACTAGGGGCACATCACTTTAGTTCTTTAGCTTCTACTATTATTCTTGAGTGTCTTATGTTGTTAAATTGGTATGCTCGTCCTATGATAGATGTAGGCCGATCATATGACCGTCCTATGCTTGATCTACGATTTAACACATTCTCGTGTGCATCCTATGCCCCGACGTGGGCGTATCACAGGACCAACGTAGCAGTGATCAGCGCGGGACTGAAATATTGGTCCCGCCCCGAGTTTGTCCCGCAATGTTATGTCCACTCCCGCCCCGCTCCCGCAATGGTTTCCAATATTCTGTCCACTCCCGCCCCACTCCCGCACTTGTTATGCCCAATCCCGCCCCGCTCCCGCAACAATTTTTATTTTCATCCCGCAACAGTCCCACAGCAGTCCCGCAAGTCCCGCATCCATGTTTGATCTGCCCACAACAGTCCCACAATAGTTGTAGATAGATTGTGATTAATGTGTACCACTAACCTCATTTATTTTATCAATTACTTTTCAAGCTGTGTAATTGAAACTTTCAACAACTGACATTCTAATGACATGTATCAGAATACAACCAGAAGCTTATTATTCATTGACTTTATTTGAACCAAATGAAACAAAATTGAAACATTTTTCAACAACTATGCATTATTTGAAAAAAAACCTACATATTAACATAGATAAAACAAACAGTGGCAGCATAGCTCTATCAATCTTAATATTATAAATACATATCATAAGGGAAGTTTCCTTAACAGGGAGGTACAACATGGACAATTTCCACTGTGCATTAATGGTCAACATCTCCAGTTGATTGTCCTTTTATAAGTAGTAATTCACAGATATGGCTAACTGACCACTTGACTGTCACCACTTGCACTGAATACAAAAGACTTAACCAGTTACTGCCCAGTTAAGCAAACACTGGTGATTGTTTACTTTCAATGCAATTATGGCTAACTGACCACTTGACTGACTATGACATAGGTCTAACCTGCTAACTGACAACTGCTATTCAAGTTCACTGGTCAAGTGTTATGTTTATTTACTTAGCATTTGCTGACTAGTTATAGAGGTAATTGTGAAAGACACCCCACAGTGACAATGAATTTTACAATATCAAAACCAGCAGTCAACTGTTCTTTTTATTTGCTGAGCAAGAGAAAGTTTGGCAACTTTTTATGCTTGTCTGAATCTATAATTGCTTTCTTATGTTACAGTTGCGTAAATTACTTCTCATGTCAGAGAATATCTATTTATGATAGTGTTTGCTTTACCTAATTAATCACTGAAACAATTCTCTCAGCAAACAAAATTCAACCATTGGTCACTAATATTGAAGGTAATTAATATGCATTATGCAAATCAACCATTGGCTAATTAAGAATGTCTAAGCCTTGTGAATTAAGCCTAGTTCTCAATAAGATTTTTTTTTTAATTAGCATAGTTCTCAATAAGATTTGTAAATGTATCTTGATTTGTGAAGAGTTAACATTGGATTTCAACAGTCATTGTATTGTCATGTATAAATATTGTCGCAAAACATGATTAGATATTCTTCAATTTTGTCCCACATCTTTCGCTATCAAGGTACTGTTGCTGGACTTTTTTGGAACTACTATGAGGATCTAAGTGACATGAGGGTTGACAAAATCCACACCATTTTATTGTCGTGGCACTGTTGCGGGACAATCGCAGGATTGTCGCGGGACAGTCATAGGAAGATGTCCCGCAAAAATCCCGCGAGTTGACAATGTGACCACTCCCGCCCCACTCCCGCAAGTTTTGTGACCATTCCCGCCCCGCTCCCGCAGGAAAGTCTCGTGGGATCCCAGTCCCGCCCCGCGGGAGTCCCGCGGGACTGTCCCGCGGGACTCCCGCAGTCCCGCGCTAGGAGAGTCCTATGTCTAGAGCAGGACATTACCACGATTATAACAACTGAAGAGCATAAATCAATCGTAGATATGACAAATCCTTTGTCACAGGTCTCGACAAAAGATTTTTTTTATGTTACGACGTTACTATGATTTTATTACGCTTCATAAGCATACGAAAATCGTAGGACGTACTGTGGCGGCTTATGCGCTTTGTGAAAGGGGTTTAAATGACAAAACGTATGCCTATTAGCGGGGGCCCAATCTGCACCGATACTTCACATCTGGATAGAATATTGAATTTTTGCATGCAGCAAGATATGGGCCTGGAGAGTTGAAAAAGTCACGGAACCGCAAAAAAATCAATAACGTAAGCGAGTGACCGTGAAATCCAATATGGCCGCCGTCGAAAAGGGGCAATTTTATATTTTGAGTTTTAAAAGTTGTATTTTCATGTGTAATACCTCTAAATTGAGTAATTTTATGATGAGAAATCCATTTCTGGCATTTATTTTCTTCTAAAATTACTATATCAAATGTTAGACATTATTTTTATGTAACGATACAACATAATCGACTAAAAGCAAGTAATACTTTTTATTGAAAAATATTCATTAGGCATCATTTAAAATTGGTAATGTTCAACAGTTATTGTGCATTATCTGGTAAATCTAATGTGTTCAATTGCAATTTCTTCATAAAAATAAATAATCAACCACACTTATACAATCATTAATAGGGGCCTACCTACATTGCGGACTGAAAAGTATTTCACAAAATAGGAAAGTAAATAATAACATGATCAAAAACTATGTTAGTAAAATTCTAATGTTTTATGGAATTCATTAACACATATCTTTACAATAAGCAAACAACTTAATAGAATCATCACGACATACATATGATAGAATGATCACAATATTCACCTGAAACAAGGCTACACTGTTGTGAAACGTCTTATTTCCATTAACAAAAAACCACGGTGGGTACTATGTTTCATTATTTATACATCCACCTTCACATTTACATAATGTGGTACACTTTAGGCAGGCTTTTGCACATTTGCAATTGCCTACACATGCTTTAAGACAATCACAATTCAAGAGTACAGGCTTCACTTGCATTGGCAAGAGTCGTCCAAAATGGTTTCCACTGTTTCTTGTCGTCCTCTACCGAACCCCATTCAGAGGGATTGGGAAGATCTTGAAGCCTACAACATGACTGCTGCCAAATGAATGCTGCCTGAAGCAGTGCTAGTTTAATTTGTTGGTAAAGGGCAGCCTATGTAGGGGGAATATCATCCAAAGCCTGGCCCAAAGTGAACTTGACATACGTTTAGTGACAACTAAAGGCAGTGAAGTACATATGGATGCTCATGTCAAAGCCATGACACCATGCAATCATTCAGAAGCCCACAGCAGGATTATTCTGCATATTGCACATGGTGTGGCGCAAGGACATCAGAAGGCCTACATAAGAACAGTAGATAGTGACATTGTGGTGATTGCTGTTTCTGTTTTTCTACAGCTAAACTTGGTGGAACTGTGGGTAGGCCAGGGAACTGGACGTAATTACAAAAACCTTCCCATCCATGAAATTAGTTCACAGATGGGTCCAGTTAAGTCGTCCACATTGCCACTTCTCCACGCCTTTTCAGGTTGTGATAGCACATCCCAGATGTTTGGGATTGGTAAGAAAACTGCGTGGGTTGCATGAGAGTGCTATCCAGAAATAACGGACACTTTCCTACTGCTGATGGATACCCCTTCATTGCTTACCATAGAATCAGTCCATATGCAGCAATTAGAGAGATTCACAGTGTTGATGTACAGCAAGGGGTGTGGCATTACTAGAGTCAATGATGCAAGAATACATCTTTTTACGCATGGACTTAGATCATTGGATGATATTCCCCCTACGCAGGCTGCCCTTTACCAACATATTAAATGGGCACTGCTTCAGGCAGCATTCATTTGGCAGCAGTCATGTTGTAGGCTTCAAGACCTTCCCAATCCCTCTGAATGGGGGTTCGGTAGAGGACGACAAGAAACAGTGGAAACCATTTTGGACGACTCTTGTCAATGCAAGTGAAGCCTGTGCTGTACTCTTGAATTGTGATTGTCTTAAAGCATGTGTAGGCAATTGCAAATGTGCAAAAGCCGGCCTAAAGTGTACCACATTATGTAAATGTGAAGGTGGATGTATAAATAATGACACATAGTACCCACCATGTTTTTTTGTTAACGGAAATAAGACATTTCACAACAGTGTAGCCTTGTTTCAGGTGTATGTTGTGATCATTCTATCATATGTATGTTGTGATGATTCTATTAAGTTGTTTTAAAGATATGTGTTAAATGAATTCCATAAAACATTAGAATTTTACTAATATAGTTTTTCATCATGTTATTATTGACTTTCCTAATTTGTGAAATAATATTCAGTCCGCAATGTAGGTAGGCCCCTATTAATGATTGTATAAGTGTGGTTGATTATTTATTTTTATGAAGAAATTGCAATTGAACACATTAGATTTACCAGATAATGCACAATAACTGTTGAACATTACCAATTTTAAATGATGCCTAATGAATATTTTTCAATAAAAAGTATTACTTGCTTTTAGTCGATTATGTTGTATCGTTACATAAAAATAATGTCTAACATTGGATATAGTAATTTCAGAAGAATATAAATGCCAGAAATGGATTTCTCATCATAAAATTACTCAATTTAGAGGTATTACACATGATAATACAACTTTTAGAACTCAAAATATAAAATTGCCTCTTTTCGACGGCAGCCATATTGGATTTCACGGTCACTCGCTTACGTTATTGATTTTTTTGCGGTTCCGTGACTTTTTCAACTCTCCAGGCCCATATCTTGCTGCATGCAAAAATTCAATATTCTATCCAGATGTGAAGTATCATAGTGACATTGTGCAGATTGGGCCCCCGCTATATATACTTGAAAGAACCATCAGAATCAAAGTGAGAACTTATCCCAGGGTGAAAAGAAATCTTGAAATTGGAAACAAAATTGGTAATCAGATACTACAGAACAAACAACTTTTCATGGAAGCAAAAAATATATATTCAAATCATCTATCTATTGCATATTATTGGGACATGATATCGTAGTCAGAACATTACTTCAGAATGTCATTGATATTGATTGATTTTGTGCAGTCTCGGTAACACAGTAATGCCCTCACTACCTCACTCACTGCCTCACTCACTACCTCACTCACTCACTCACTCGCTAACTCACTCACTTACTCACTCACTCATGTCCTCACTAAGACAAATATATACAAGCATAGTCTGTATTAATATCCTAAACTCATTATATATAGATCTATAATACCTGGGATAAATTCCCCCAGCTGCAGTGGCTGCGGGTGGGAGATTTCGCCAATGCTGCACACAATTCTGGGTGTCTCCTCCATCATGTGGAGTCGGTTTTCCATGTTATCACAAGAATCTCGGCAGTCAACGAGCTTCCGCCCCATGAAAAGGCCAGCAGCTCGCTTGAATTCCACCTGCAAATAACATTATTATGTTATTCATTTCTTCTGCTCTTTTACACTACTTGAAACACTCACTACAGTGTCATTTCTTTTGCTTCACACAGACACAAACACACATTGCCTTGATGTTCTCTCCTTTTGTGCATCATTACCACAGTCACCCACTCACTATCTATGCATTGTGAAGATAAATGCACACAACCACACCTCACATGCACATTCCAAAGGGATCAAAATCTCAGACGTTTATAATGATACTAGCTGTTTACCCGGCGTTGCTTGGGTTCAAACAGATGAGATCCGGAACACATTAAATGCTCCTCCCTCCCCATCCTTCCTCCTGTCCCACATCCCTCAAACCAGTTCTCGTCAGTATACAGGTCTGTGACAGATTAATTACACCTCAATCACCGTCCTCCCATCGTCATATGTCACAGCCATTTACACACTAAATGTACTAAATATGGCAATGATTGATCCCTCTTATAGGCAGATCAATGGGGTAGGGGGGGCGCTGGAGGGGGGCGCCCCCCCCCTTTCCCACCAAAATACTTCATTTTCGTTTATGATAAAATCCTTAAGTGCGCCCCCTTTTTCCTTAAGTGACCCCCCCCCCGCTTTTTCCAAAAACCTGGATCTGCCTATGCCTCTAATATCCCCCCCAGCAACTGCTACCCATGGAAAACACGTGCAGAGCAGATTAAATTTCCCACTATTCCCTACCCTTCCTTCCACCCCCCCCCCCCCTCTTCGCTCCCCAACCCTCTCTACCCCATCCCCATCTAAACAGGTCCATAATTAATCCACCCCCTTCCTGCTGCTGCTCTAATTGAAACGGATGAGATCAAAACATATTAAATGCTCCTCCCTTCCCATTCTTCCCCCTGTCCCACATCCCTCACACCAGCTTCCGTCACTATACAGGTCTGGGAAAGATTAAATACACCTCCATCACCTTCCTCCCAGAGTCATATGTGGCAGCCATACACACACACACTACATGCATGTGGCAATGCTTGATCCCTCTGATATCCCCCCCCCAGCTACTCCTCCTACCCCTGGTAAACACGTGCAGACCATTAAATGTGCATCTCAACCACCCCCTTTCTGCTGCTGCTCGGGTTGAAATTGATGAGATCTGGAACAGATTAAATGCTCCTCCCTGCCTCACCACCAACCATACCCCCAACCCATATGGACACCAGCCTTGATGCGTCTCCATCACCATCACCACCCTCCCCAGCTCCTTCGTTGTACGACTGTACGTGTGACGTGCAACGTACGTTTGCCATATACAAACGTTTAACGTATTACGTATCTTTAACAAACATGGCCCTGTAAGCAGCCTTTCTATAAAAAATCTTTTGTCTTGTTTTTTATCATTAAAACCAATTTATTTGGTTTGAAATGTGACAGTATAACGACCACCAAGTTGCCCTGATTTTACATACATAGTTTGAAGTGTGTACGTCTTGTGGTTAAAAAGCCTTTTGTGACGCAAAAAACCGCCTCTTCCTTTTATATATATACTAGCTGTTTACCCGGCGTTGCTCGGGTTGAAACAGATGAGATCCGGAACACATTAAATGCTCCTCCCTCCACGTACTTCCTCCTGTCCCACATCCCTCGAACCAGTTCTCGTCAGTATACAGGTCTGTGAAATACACATCCATCACCGTCCTCCCATCGTCATATGTCTAAGCCATTTACACACTAAATGTACTAAATATGGCAATGATTGATCCCTCTAATATCCCTCCCCCAGCTACTGCTACCTATGGTAAACACGTGCGGAGTAGATGTCCCACTCATCCCTCACGGTTCTTCCAACCCGCCGCCCCTCTTCTCTCCCCAACCCTCTCTACCCCATCCCCATCTAAACAGGTCCATAATTAATGCACCCCCTTACTGCTGCTGCTCTGGTTGAAACAGATGAGATCAAAAACCTATTGAATGCTCCTCCCTTCCCATTCTTTCCCCTGTAACACATCCCTCACACCAACTCCTGTCACTATACAGGTCCGGGAAAGATTTAATACACTTCCATCACCTTCTTCCCACAGCCATATGTGACAGCCATACACACCAATTGATACACACACTACATGTATGTGGCAATGCTTGATCAGTCTAATATCCCTCCCTCCAGCTACTCCTATGCCTGGTAAACACGTGTAGACCATAAAATGTGCATCTCAATCACCCCCTTTAATTCTGCTGCTGCTCGGGTTGAAATTAATGAGATCTAGAACAGATTAAATGCTCCTCCCAGCCTCACCACCAGTCATAACCCCACCCCATATGGACACCAGCCATGTCCGCTCCCCCCCCCATATGGACACACACACCATTTCTGCCAACACCCCTCCTCAAAACAGGTCCGGAGCAGATAAAATGCACCTCCATCCCCATCCCCACCCACCCACAATGCCAGCTCCCTCTTTGTATGACTGTACGTGTGACGTGCATCGTGCGTTTGACATATACAAACGTGTAACGTATTACGTACCTTTAACAAACACGGCCCTGTAAGCAACCTTTCTAAAAAAATCTTTTTCTGGTTTTTATAATTAAAACCAATTTATTTGGGTTGAAATGTGATATTATAACGACCACCAAGTTGTCCTGATTTTACATACATAGTTTGAAGTGTGTACGTCTTCTGGTTAAAAAGCCTTTTGTGACGCAAAAAATCGCCTCTTCCTTTTATATATATATAGATAGATTACGTAATATTCTATGTTTTTGGAACTGATATTTTGAAAAAATTCAATTGTAATTTGTAATGTGATTTGAAAAGGATACTGGTGGTGTCGAAACATGTTAAGAATGAAGTAAATAAAATTTAAAATTTGGACCAACATAAATTTAATTTTAATTTGATTTAGACCGCGTTAAAGCAGCAAAAACAGAACAAAGAACAAGAGAAAATGCGACCACAAGCTGCATACCATATTTCACAAATCTTGTATACTTAAATGGTGTATTCTGATTGGTTGAGAGCCTCAGACAGATAGAGTATAAAATCCGATATACCACACCTCAACTGGGTACTTTTTTCAATATACCACACCTAATTCTTTTCAATGAAAACGTTCGATTCGAATCTTCACGTCCTGATAACGTCTCTTGGGTTGCATGTCCAGGTGATTTGATGATCTCGTGACTTTTTTTTTATTACAATCTATTTTGTTAGACACATTATATACATACTAACATTACACGCATATACTAAAATGCCAAGAATTCAGACCATCAATAAAATATCTGGCTTGTTCACAACAATGTTAATGGCTGCGGGATTCTAAGAAAACCGAGCGATCAATAATGAATTTCTATGAACGTTCCAGCGTAGTTTAATTTATATGTTAATGACTAGATGAGCATCGGAAAGTCTTTTACAAAGTGGTAAAGAAAAACTATATCAATGCGCATTTCAGTTTTAAATGATATATTTTATGGTTTGTCATGGTCTAATGATAATATACAATGTTTAGTAGTGGTATATCGGTTAATTCACGGCCCTCATTTGTGCAATATTCCCCTCGCAAACTCTGGGAATATTGAACAAATTCGGGCCGTGAATTGTAGGATTTGACGAGATTGGAGTGTCAATCGTGAAATTGAGCATGCTGACGTCTGATTTACCCGAACAAAGCCATTTTGACCATGCGACGTCAGCGGCTGTATAGAAAATGTGACTTACTAGTCTAGTTTAGACTAGTGCCGTAGTAGTGGTCTCTGCGCGTGCAGTCAATCGTATAATTGAGCACGCTGGTCGACCAATCAGCGTGGGTAATTGGCGGTGATTTTTGCACGGAATGATAGAATAACCGATATACCACTACCAAACATGGCATATTTCTTCAATACACGACTAGTAAAAACATAACCTACCATAATTTGTTCGATGTCGCCCTTGAGCAAGGCCTCCATTTCAGCAATAGTCCTCTGAAAGTCTAGTACAGTTCTCCTTACAACCATACATTCATTTGCACTCCACTTCTCAATCATTTCATGTGCCTCCTCTTTTCTGCGTTCAACCTACATTTGAAAACGTGAATGTCATGATTAATCGATGTACCTAATATCATTGAAGCAGTGTGCCAGAATCTTCAGATTGAAGCTGATTTCAGTGTGCCACTTCTTGAACAATAGGATTTTGGGCAGACGCCATGTCAATATTACATTGAAGATGTGTCATTTTATTATTTTAGGAAATAAGTCTAATCATCTGAGCATTATGAACATTTGCATATGTACTCACTGCAGCAATCTCTGCGTCTCCCAACTCAATTACAGAGTTGCACATTTCTTTAAATTGGTCCCCTGCCTCGTACTTTAGCTCTTTCCAGCGAGTCTGTAACGTGCATAAAATTGTAGTCTCATTTTACTTGGCTGAAGCACATGGTATTACGTGTATACTCGGGCTATTGATGTATAAACGTTAGAGAAGTTTCTATGTACACAGTTGCTTATTAACACAAGCTAATCTTTACTAATTGCGCAGTAGATAAAAGTAGATTTAATCAGACTAAATTAGAACAGTGCTGCTCTTGATTATGTCTAATAGAATGGCAAATTGGAATAAAAGACACAAGTCAGAGTACCAACCTTAATGCGTTTCAACTGATAAGCAAGACTCTCAATGAGCGCATCTAGCTCCTCCACCTTGTGTGTGGCGTGCGGCCCTTGGTGTATTGACAGTATGCAGTTGACACAGAGTGGAGTATCACACGTGACGCAAAGAACATCACACAGTTTCCCACAGTGCAGAATACATCTGTAAACCTACAAATTAGAACATGCATTTTACTTTTGATTGATTCATTGTCGGTTTGCTCATCTTGTTGGTTGCTAATTTTTCCCAGTCATGGTAACACTGCACATGTACGCGCTGGCAGTTCCTTCACCACAAACACATTTTGTACAACCCATTTCATGGCTGTGTGTGCAAGCCATGAAATCAATACGCTTTTCCGAAAGCCTATATATCTGCCAGTGGTGTGTGTTTATTATGCCATTCTAATAACTTCATATTCATTGTCAGATCTGTCACTACAAACAACAGAGGGTCTGGTAACTGGTAGATACAAACAACAAACCTCATCTTCTGGACACTCAAGTTCCTCTTCACTCTCAATTCCGAGTTCACCATTATTCTTGTTCTTGTTCTTGTTCTTCTTCTTTCTGTAGAAAAAAGAATATATGATAAACATGTGATAATATGCCTTCTTCACCATGTCTATATATACACAATGCTATACACACACAATTAGATGTACTACATACAAAGTTTTACCTCAACCCCTTCATTATAGCCCACTTAATATTAAAACGGATTCTGGAAAAATGACTTCTTTGTGTAGAATTAGCTAGATGGTCTATAGTCTAAACTTACCCCATTTCTGGGTTTCCTGATGGAATCAAAGACAAATACGATGTCGTTCTTGTGAAAAATGACCATATGCAGTCAACGACAACAGTCTGTAATATAATCTTTTAATCGGGCAAATTATCTACAGGTTGCTATTTAAAACATGTATGTAGGTGTTACACAAAAAAAGAATCAGAGATTGTTTAACTCTTTTGTATGACCTGCATACATTACAATTCCATTCGTTGGCCGAAGATGGAGTTACGTAAAACGTATTTGACAGAAACGCTCAACGTAGATTATCGCAGATCGTGAAATAGCCTCGATCAACCAGGCCATGTACTGCAATTCAAATCACCACTCGGAACTACTCGGAATGTTTCGGAGCTCAAGAGTGAGAGTAGCGGAAACATATGAGAATTGCCGAATGTTTAATCACGCAATAAGTTATTTTTTATATATTGGCAAAGATGATAATAAAATGCCACGTGCATGTTTATGAAACAGCATATTTGACCATAGTTAAAAATAACAATGTACATTTCGCGATTAGCCTCGTTCAACCAGCCTATCTATTGAATATCAATGGTTAGAAAGAAGTTATTGAATAGAATGTGTTGAATAAACAAGTAAATCGGCAGCAAAAATCCAATTACGAAACTGGTTTATGATGGGCGAAAACCAACTACTTGTAGTGACAAAAGCCTTGCAGCAGTCATTTCACTAAATGTCAAATGACAAAATTAAAATCACCTGTAGCGGACAGACTCACTTGATATAAAATTGTTGTTTGTGTTATTCAAAGAGGCATTTACTTGTAATTTTAATATAATGGTTTGTCTACATACATATTGATATTGTATCAATTTGATTGTCTTTTTTAACTGTTGTTTTAGGACTGCGTCGTTGTTTTAATGTTCAAATATTGTTTAAGGGTTTTAGAACATTTTATGGATAGAGTGCTCTACAAATGTAATTATTATTATTATATTTATCACCCTTTAATATAGTCGTATATAATTGGAGCAGAATTAAAGTTCACACAATCTTATCTGCCACCGCTTGTAAAAAGTAGGTCAGTCACCAGTATTTGACCTTGGTCAGCTAGACAAGATAGCTGGTGGATGGCCGAGCTGGGTGCACCAATTGAACCCTGGCTCAAATAAGCACAAATGCTGATTACATGGATTTTTATAGTAATCGTTGTTTTTTAAATATCATCCGTTCATGTTTTACAAACCAGTTTAGGTACCTTTATAGAACAGTTGTCAATGTAGCCTGTGCCATTTTTAAATCTTAACATTTAGAACACGTAATGCTGTAATTTGCGTCTTAGTAAATCCAGAAGGCACAAATTTCAAAATAGCCATGAATCCAGATTGCCATGTTTTTTGCCGCCACTCCAAGTCCCTGGGGTTCTGCGTGGCGTCCGTACCTGGGTTTATATAAGCAGTGTTTGAATGTGTCCAGGCAGAGAGATCAGTATATTTTTTCACCCGGAACTCTGCCAATGCTAGTAGGTTTCTTTGTTCTTTGTGAAATTGAATTTTGTTAACTTGAAGATTATTCAAAGTTAATTTGTCTGTGTGAATTATTTTCATCTTTTGCTTATATTGTATTTTAATTTATGGTAACCTCTAACAGAGATGTTCTATTGATTTATGTTTGTTTAATTGGTTCTTTTTCTTAAGTTGATACTTATGCTTGTTTTATCAACTTGCTATTAATTCAAAAATGTTTGTATTATCTTTTAGACAAAACCAACGCAAAATAACCCACAGCAACAGAAAATAAACAATTTAAAACGCTCTGAGCGTTGCGTTCACTACATCACCGAATATGCCACATTTCAATCACACATGATCAAACCACTCTGAGTATCAGATGTCCTGAAAAGACCTCTGACGACATGTTACTAATCTCATTAAAAGTTATGACCAACCACAGGTTGTTAATATATGAACATTTCAGAGGTCAATTTGCTTGACATCTGATACAGATACACAGAGTGAATCAACACCAACGAAACTGGATTCAACGGTGTGGGCACGGTGAGATGAACCATCAAACGTTACTTCTGATATTGACCACTACCCTAAACATTGTCTGCATGCTTGCAGCCAGGAATCAAGAAACACCACCATGCAGCCGTGAAGTTTTCTGGTCTGTTTTGCACTCTTCAGTAGACGCTTCTTCTTTTCTTAATTTCCAACATCATCAAGTTGGACATGTTTCATGTATTCAATTCCACAATCTTTTCTTACCACATAAGTATTGCAAAATGTATCTATGCTCTGCATATTAGAGTTCTACTCTCACTGTTCTGCCAGAACAATGAGAGTAGAATTGAATTCACAAGCAAACTTGGGGAAAATATATACAGTTATGCATATTAGAGAGCTTACTATTGCCAGTTTCCATATGTGTAGGCCTATCCTGTTTAACATCTTGTGCTATGACCATTGCATTTTTCTCACTATTTGATTTTTCAGCTTGTTCAATTTCATCACTGGTCATTTATATAGATTAGATAAAGTCAACATGAATTTTAAACATGCTTAACAAGTATGTTATCATCTAGTACATGTTAAAATGAATTTCAAACATCCTTAACAAGTATGTAGTACATTTTCAAGCTTTACACAATAATGCTGATCTGTTCCCGATGACTACATTTATTGTGTCAATTACCATATGATGGATGTACTGAGTGCAGGCGCGTTCAAAAACGCAATAAACGCTCAAAAGTGTGTAAAATTGCACGCTTATTTTTGAAAATCATATATTCCCCCTACACTCAAAAGGTGATTGGAAAAATATCCCCCCCCCCCCCCCATTTTATGTTAGCAAAATTGCCCCCCACGATCAAGTTTGAAAATTGTATGCCCTCGCCCCCAAATTCGACCGCCCCGACCCACTCACCAGTTAATTATGCATGCTCTCTAATTAAAGTGTGAGCTATGCTGTGAATCTTTTTGATGCCACATTTAAATAGTTAATAGTGGAATTCCGATATGAAAAGTTTTACTTGAGCGATAAAATCATAAACCCACAAAAACGTGGAACATCCGAAAGTTGACCGCACCCGTCAAACTATTTGACTACCCCCCCCCCCCCCCCCCCCCACACACACACCCTCGTCGCATCTGCGACACTCATGATCTGTGTTAGACTTTTATATTTTGATTGTATATGTATTTCCTGAATAAATCTAATATAAACTAATCTGTGTAATAGGTACCTACATATGTTTAAGAGTTCATTAGATGCTATCCCGTGTGTTTCAACAATAAAACTAACTCCACAATAAGCAGTGCCCGATTAAAGGTTTAGTGGGAACCCGGGCTGTGAGTTAACGTGACGCCCTTTGACCCGTGATGCAACATTTAGTCGCGAATCGCGACATTTTATGGGGCCCCTGAAAAAATATATGTACTTGGGGCTTCTTCTGTTTTGGTACTTTCGCATAAAAAATGAAAGATTTGTAAAAAATGTTGGTAAAATCTGGGGCCCCATAACAATGCATCCAACGTGCGTACTCAAGTATGCCCCCGCGCGCTTATAAAATAAAAAAATTCGCCTCCTGCTTTTTTGGCTCTGGTTACAGGACTGGTGCGGGTAAATCCTATGATTGATTATATGACGATTAACATAAGGTCTTTACCGCACTGCCTCCTTACGGTCAGACCGTACCATGACGTATAGGGTGGTCGTAGAGGAAGTTTGGCGTGCCAACCCTACGGCCTATTTAAAAAATGCTGCGTTTATCGCACTTAACAACACTCACGGATCTTTACGACCTCCAGGCGTTTTTGGTCGTAGACTGGCTGTAGACTGACCTTGTGGCGTAATTAGCCCTAGGCATTATGTTTCGCCTTAGTATGTACAGGTATATACATGTATATACAGTGGTCACCTATTGTTTTGTACTGATCGACCAGCAAACTAAAGACCCTACATTTTCAAACCCAAGTGGAACGGTCACGGTGGTCACGGCTGGTCACGGCTATAACCAAAGGCGTCTTGAGGTCGGCGGCGTCTATGGCGTTTTTTTTACACGAACGAGCCGTACGGCGTCTTACGGTGCCGTACGGCGTCGTATGTATTGCTTTAGTGACTTTTCTATTGGGCAAAACCCATACTGACGTATCGGTATCAAACAGAGCCTTACGGCAGCTCACGATTTTCTAAAGAAATCATGTATGCCAATTCCAGAGCCGTATGGCAGCCGCACGGCAAATATTTACTGTGGGTTTATGATTGCCGTACGACAGCCGTACGGCGGCCATCCGTTGCTGTGGGGTTTGCCCCTTAAGGCGTTGTCCACATGTCACAGGTTCCACTGTACGCATAATCTTATTCCTTTGCTGTTTTGGGCAGTTTAGTGATTACTCAACCTTTCCCTGACTTAAGATATTAGTAATACATGTACAAAACTGTACAGGTTAACTAACTGAGGGTGGGTTCCAGTACAGTACCGGATCATTTTACCTTGTCTAAAGAGACCACCTGTATAATAAGGCAGTTTATCACCAATTATTTTTAGATAGCTAATCATAATTACTTAATTAAATATATACTGATATCAATAAAAAGTTTTGCAAAAGTTTGCTGAAGATATGTTATAGATAATTTAGGTCATAAACAAACAAATATGTAGATTGAAAACTGATGATATATAATAGTTTGATAACTATTGATGTATTAAAATAACCACATTTTTTTTATAAAATACAGTTTCGTTTTATTTAAGAAAATACAAATATTTAATGTCAGTAACTCTATAAATATCACACTATTAACCAATTGCCTGCAGATACAAATATAATGACCTATAAATGGCAACAACAAATGTGATAGATCTAGTGTCTTCCTTTTCCGCAGCCATTGCTTGCTGTTGGGAGGGGTAAGAATTATGACTCAACTGACAGAGGTTGCTCTGTAACTCTGTCCACAGCACTCACTTTACACCGCTCGCCTTCTGCCTACCTCGGCCAAACACTAGACTAGTGCCAATCAAGTCACGTGGTCATACAACCTTCACCTTTCCTGATTGCACACAGTAGCTGCTCCGTTTGCTGTGTGTGATCAGATTAGAAAATAAAAATTGGAATACAATCTAATTACTACCGATCTACGGAATAATGAAACTATATCTCTAAGATAATCAGTTTTTACTTCAAGGTGAGCTAGTTATTTAGCCCTGGTCGTTGTTCAATAGCGTCAAAATCGATCGTTTTCACGGCAATACTCTGATGAAGTTAGTTCAGTCTGGCTTTGGCTTTCCTGTCATATCAAGCCTTTGCCTTCTATCACTTTGGCCATTACGGTTTTGGTTGTACTCGCTACTCGGCAAGAGTTCAGCTCAGCATCGCTGTATTGTTTGAATGTGAGCAATATTTGACAACGTCTCATGGTAATAGCATGTCGTATTATTAAGTATAGGCCTAGATCTACTCTCCGGAGTATAGTTGACAGTTTGTTGTCTGCGTAGATTTTAGTAGACTAGATTCATACACTACTAGTACATGTACTACCAAGTCTAACCATACCTAGATCTATGTCTTCTCCAAACTGAAGGAGCTAAAAGGTTGCTCCTCTATTTGGCTCTTCTAAACGTCTGTACCAACTGAGAGACCTACTGTAGATCTATGTCTGGTGGTAATTTTATTTCTAATTTCACTCCACTAGATCCTATATAAAGTACTACAGTAGTAGAGTACTGCCTACTATTGTTAGGGTGGGGTCTAGTCTCTGAGGGTCTAGTATTTGTATGTTTTAGGGTCCTCACGGGTACCTTTGAGTACTAGTCCTGGAGGAGGCGAGAATATGTCCATCAAGCATGGGGTCAATTACAAAAATGAAATTCAATTACAATTACGTGCTCCTTTTCAGTGTCAATTACAATTATAATATGAAATTACTCTTAATTTTTTGGTTCAATTATAATTACTTGCCCTGGGTGGAGGGGTGGACAGATATTTCCAACACGGACTATAATATTTCATTTTCAGTTACAATGGTGACAGGAGAATTAAGCATATCAAGATTTTATTTTAATATTCCATTATCAGGTTGTATACATGAAAGACGTACTGCTTTGAAGAACACTATAAAGAGAAAAGATGAAACGAAGGTTAATACACTGACTGCTGCTGACCCAGGTGTAATTACTTATAGGACAAATGTGGCCATAGACAATGGTTAAATGCAATCAATCAGACAATCATGCGTATTGTTATGCTGACTATAAGGAGTTAATATCTACACAAGCAGTTGCTTAAGGCCCATCCCCTCATATTATGTCTTGTTTATGTGCATAAAATTTAAGGAAAAACAAATATTATGAATAATTCTTTATTATGATAAATGAATATGAAAGATTTGTAAAGAGATTCATTGGATTTCTTTTTTATATCAACAAGTATCACTAATTTTGTGCTAAATCCATTTAAACTTACAATAATTGTCTTAATATTTTCGAACATTTTCAATGTCCATCGTCTGAGACTTTTCTGTACAAGGTGGCAGCACGTGACAGAAGTGGAAGTCAGTCAGTGTTTGTTGTTGGGGGGTGGTCGAGGGTGCGCGCGGTGGTTTAGGGTTTGTGGTTTTGTGGAATGTCTCAATGATCATCTCAACCAAGTAGATACGACTCGCAGCATAGTGTTTACTCATGAAACTATGGTAGAGAACAAGATTCCTTTTCTTGACACCCTGATTGAAATTAAAGACAATGGCTCTCTATAAAACCACGGTGTACAGGAAAAGCACACACACAAATCAATATTTGAATTTTGAGTCTGACCATCCAACTGTACATAACTTAAGCTAGGAGTAGTGAGAACACTTGGACAGAATGGACACAGTCGTAACAGAAGAGTTAGATAAAGAGACTGAAGAACGCACAATCGTGGATGCACTGATCACTTGCAATTACTCTAAGTGGGCAATTCAAGAAGTGAAGAGAAAGAAGAAAGATACCAACAATAAGAAGTCTCGGAAGACAGCAGAAAAAGAGACTAAGGGAGCCAGAGGTATGGTCGTTCTCCCTTACGTTAAAGGCTTGTCAGAAAGAATGGCTAAGGTTTTAAAAGATCACAAGATCTGTTCAGCCTTCAAACCTTATAAGACTCTCCGCAAGATTTTAGTTCATCGTGTATACAGTATTGGGTTTGAGAACTGTCCAAGTTTATATATTGGTGAATCAGGCAGGAAATTTAGCACACGGCTCAAGAAGCATCAAAGAAATGTGGAGACACATGACCATAAAAATGTGCGCACCAGAGCCACTCGCCTCAGCACCACAGAAGTTCACCAATCAGCCATAACTGACCACATGAACAACCTCAACCATGTACCAGATTGGGATAGTGCTAAAGTTGTGTGCAAGGAGTCAAACCTACTGGACAGACAAATCCTAGAGTCCATAACAATCCGAAAGACTGAGGAGAACATGAACAGAGATGAAGGAGCATACCAGTTATCTCACGCCTACGACAACTTTCTGAGACCTAGGCCAGCCCCGAACCACCGCACGCGCCCTCGACAACCCCCCAACAACAAACACTGACTGACTTCCACTTCTGTCACGTGCTGCCACCTGGTGACAGAAAAGTCTCAGATGATGGTCATTGAAAATGTCCAAAAATATTAAGTTTAAATGGATTTAGCACAAAATTAATGATACTTGTTGAAATATGAAAGATGATCAAAATATTTCTGCTGTTGGCGTTTTTATTAGTATAATTTTTCATCAAAATATGGATACCCATCAAGTATGTACCACAAATGAAAAACATAATTGAAATATATATTATTCATATAAGCAGGGCCACGTATAAATACCCGTCCTATCGTCCGAGACGGGTATCTGTGTTATCAGGACGAGTAAAAATTTTGAGTCACTTGTCCTATGGACGAGTATGTTCAGTCACACCAGACATCAGTTTCAATTGAATTTACATGGAGTTTGTTAATTTGGACGTGTAAATCTTAGTTAGGACGGGTATATTTTTCAGAATACTTGTCCTATGGATACTTGTCCTATGGACAAGTATGATTTTTCTCATATTTGTGGCCCTGTATAAGTTGTCTGAGTTAAAAGCATGACCATCATTTCCAAATGCCATTCAAATGGGGAATCCTAAATACATGATGTGATAAAAAGTCATCCCTGATATGCTGTTTTGACTTACTTAATATATATTTGATAAAACATTGCTACGATTAGTATAAGTTGTGTACTACGCAGTTTAAAAAAGTATGCTTGGCTGTCAAAATTGAAGTTGAGATTGCTCCGACGTCAATTTAAACAATTTTTTCAATGTAAAGATGGGGTTATATGACCACATAGTGGTAAAAATAAGAAAGTACAGGCGATTTGTGATTTTGCAAGTTATCCATGATTGAGTTTTGCAGGTGCACTGATCACATTTAGTAATATACGTGCAACGTATTTATCTGAACGTGCTGTAAGTCATTCGTTCAAAATCTTATGCATTTTGGCTGAATTCTGAGTTGAGTTCATAGCCTACAAACCTATCGTGTGAATAGTCTCAACCAACCCAATTGGGGCTTGGGTATTATGTTTGATAGACCACATAAATAGACCACAAGTATATGCTTGGTTGCAGAGGTAATTATACATACATGTACGTGGTGACTGGTTACCAGATATAGTAGTTTACAGTCATTGAAAAGCTGGTGATTCTAAGTAATCAAAATGCTTTGTAGCAGGGATTTCTCTTGCTTCACTGACAACCAGCCACTTTAGCATGTGATTTTTTCTTCCATATATTAGTCAAAAGGCCTAATTTTTTTGTGAAAGTTAGCTATGAAATAGGGGAGGGGTGTCAAGGAGTGCCATAGGCATGACTCTGGAGCACCACAGGTGGAAAGGCAAGCTAGAGGGGTCTGGGGCCATGCTCAAGCAGACATGTTTTAAAAATTAAGGTTCTAGAACCTCTCTGATGCACCCTTTTGTCGTTTACTTGCATGTGAATATTGAGCGATTTATCTATGTTGCTAGTCTTTCAAAAGACCTTTATATCTTAGTTTTAAGCTGTACAGCTGCTCTGTAAATAGATTGCTGTTCTAAAAATAGAAGCCATGGGGTTTTACTAAATGACTTCATTGAAGCCAAATAATTTGCTTCTTTAACACCCTGTGATTGGCTACTATGTAGCCTCACTTTCAAATATTGACCACGTAGCAAGTTTAGTTTAGAGAGTTCAGGTGTGTGTAATGCAGGCCAATGTCAAGCGCCGGTTTTGCCGATGTTCATGCTGTCGTGCACCTGCCAATATTAGAATACACGACAATAAAAGACCTTTTATGTTGCTTACATTCTATGACAACCTAAATTATCAATGAACAAACATTGTACATACTAAATACTATCCTTTTGCATTGATTTGAAAGTAAAAAATACAATTGTTTATCGGCGACGTGAAAAAGAAGCATTTACCGGCATGCACCTGCAAGCACCTGCAGTATTCAAACACAGATGTAAACAAAGCCCGCATTTTCACAGGAAAACTAATTTTTTATTTCTTAGAAAATGGGATATGAAAAATAAATGAATGGCAACGTCAAGCGTATGTATAGACCTTTAAAATGATACCAAACTTGCCATATATGGAAGAAAGTATAGGCATGTACTGTCACGATGAAGGGTGCGTTACTGCAGTATTTTACAGGTGATGTTTGGTCAGCAAAATGTCTATTTGGCCGGTTGTTAATCTTTTTCTTCTATAGGTGGCCGGTAAATTATACCAATTTTATATATACATACCAAATATGAACGAGGTTCACCCTATAGGGTTTTTTCTGAATTTCGGGTTCACTTTTACTAGTTTGGAGGGATCATAACGAAGACCAAAGTTCTCGGACTAATATTTAATTGTTTTTATGTCATATTGTATAAGTTTTTTGAAATTGAAGTTTAGATAAAGTTTGTGAGAATCTGTACATATAGAAAAAACATAGTTTAATGGACCAATGAGTATATAGTAACCCCCCAAAGAAGCAGCTATTTCGTGAACATTTGGCGCCCACTGACGCCACGGTAATTTTACCGATTATCGCCACGGCAAAAATGACGATATTGACGACAATAGTGGATTCTCGGAACCCGCACCTGTAATGTGTATCAAGCTGGTGTCAATTAAATAAAAAAGAACAAAGGAACATCTTGTCTTTCCGCAAAGGCTACCTTAGTATTTGTAAGTGTTTTATTCATTCAAATAATTGTATATTTTATATTGTTGGAATCATTTGTGCCTGTCCTGACTTCCCTATTATTGCCTTAAAAAATTGGTGGCCATATTTTTTTCTCTAACTCATTGTGTTAAAGCATTGATTTAATTTAATATGGATGATCTAAATAACACTTTGTTTTGTCCCGATACTTTGGGGAGACAACAACCATCCCCATATTTTGCAAGCAATCTAATCGCACATGATCAACACCAACTGAAACCGGCTCTACAATGTGATATGCTGTTGTTAGATCACACTGTGACCTCTAGTGACCTCTATGAAAGGGTGAACTCTATGAGGTCAAGGTTTACCAGGTGACCTCTATGAGGTCATCTTGTGATCTCTGTGAGGTCACTGGAAGTCTCCCCCCACCTCAGAAAAATTAATTAGAGCTATTCCTTTGCAATTTGAATATGTTTTTTTTAGGAAAAAAGTACCTAAAATTTTTGTACTTTGGCCTACTTCTTTCGACGAACTTATGAGCGTTAGGTGTAAATACTTTATTACCACTCTACAGGGAGAAGTATTTGACATATTATGACCAAACTTCATATTTAGCTTCATTGGACCACTCTCCAGACCTCATTAGATTTTGGTGTACTGTGGACTATTTTTGATGAAGTTATGATGTGCAATATACAACATATATGGGGGATTACAAGACTAGTCAGCTCCTGCTCAAGTGTGGTGAAGGTTCCTAATTGGTGTTGATTTTTTTTTAACATTCCGGTTAGTTTTAATTATTTCTGACACACACGCATTTTCTGTTTTTACCCTTGTATTACGCATTTTAAAGAGGTTCCCGTGATAAAAAGAATATTTCTAAAATTTCAAAGCCACGTCAGACATTTTGACAGGTTTTCATTTCATTGTGTGTCTGTACGGCGTCTGCACTTTTTAGTCAATCGGCGCTGTCACTGTGCCGGGAATAAACAGGAAAAATAGTTGTTGCAGCTTATATATGTTTCAATGTAAAATCAACACCTGAGGGTGCGTGACATATTGTCTCACAACTTTGAACCAGCATGGGAACATTGCATTTGGTCAATCTTTTTTTATTTTTAATCTAGAAACTTTGATCTTTTCAATGGTAATCATTAAATGCCAAATAAAAAACTGTATTGTTCCTCCTTAAAGACAAATTTATACTCAACGTATAAACTATTACAGTCATTAACCCTCTCGAAGCCAGACCTAAATTCACTATGATACCCCCTCAGTGCCAGACACGCATTTTGCGTGATGTGTTATTCACAGTGGGGGGCTTCAATTGTCATAGTAAGTTGAAATATGATCCTTTGTAGCTCTTACGTTTTTCATCAGAACATTTTCACATTTACAGTACACATTCAGGAGACGGTCTAGTTTCTTATTTTCACCATTATAAATAAAGATACATACAGCATCAAGTTCAATTTTGACTATTTCAAGAAATCTCCGATTCATTTGACAGCTAGCGGACCAATTTTAAAAGCCGTAAAATCGGTAGTTATTTTAAGTGCAGCTACGTTTTATCCAGAATATACACGATAAACAATGTAAACCATCCATATTTCATAAAAAGATATTTTTACTTACAATATTACGGACCAAAAACGTGGTCAAACTTTGATTTTCTATCGTCGTGAACTTTTGACAGGCATCACTTGATCATCCGACAAAAGCATCATGCGTTTTGATAAAATTACTAGACATCCGATGTCCACACGTGTTGGGTGGTTTCCCAAAATATTTGTTCTCAAAGAATACAAGAGATGAAAATGGATTAATAATATGCTGCTTATTTCTTCAAAAATTTACATTTTGTCAAATCAAGGCAAATCTTACCCGATTTGTTGCCTTGACACCAGAATATGGAACTAGAACCACTTTTATTTGCAGACAAAATCAAACTGTTTTTTGTGAAATAAGGCTCCTGTAGGAGCCCTTTCAAGGCTGAAATTTCGATGTGGGCTCCTGCAGGAGCCCACTGTTGGGTCTCAACAAGGGTTAATGTCATAGAAGTAATGTACAAGAAATACAAACAAGGTATCAATGAGAGTAACAGGTCTGGTGATGAGTAGATGATGAATAAATTTCAGGTGCTACTATACATGTATGTGCAGTTTTCAGTGATGGATCTTGATGAGTCGAGTGACCGTCTGGTGATAGATAGTCAAGCTGCGCCAGACGATGACAGCAGTGACTCGGCGCATCCGGACTCCGACCAGGCACAACCAGACCTCACTGGCTCTGACCAGGGTGTGTCCAACCCAACCGGATCTAACCAGACAACAGGTATTGAAACAAGCAGTAAGTTCCAATCTTGTGACTTGAGGGCTCTTTATTATGGCTGTCATCTTGTGGACTAAACTTTTTCAGGCATAGAGCTACATGTATGTATTGATTTGCTTTTGTCTGTTTCAGAAGCCGAATTTTGAAAAATATATTTACTATATAATATATCATTCATCACATGTAAAATGCTTTACAATGTTTGTTTCATGTGAATGTTATGGGTTGAATATGTTCTGCCAAACCATCTTGATTCTTAAGTTCGGACAATGTAACAATTACAAACCATTTAGTTTAAAATTTGTGAATAAAGTGACCTATATTTAAACTAACAGCTAGCAATGCAGAGGAGCCTACACCAACGTCTCCACTATCTACACCGATCTACACTGAAACATCTAGACCAGCCACCCCGGAAGCAGCAGAGCCTAGATCGATTGAGGAGGATGCATCTAGACCAACCGTCCCAGTTGAAACGTCTAGACCAGCCACCCCGGCATCTAGCCCAGCTACACCAGAGGCAACTGAGCCTAGACCTGTAGAGGAGGAGACATCTAAACCAACCATCCCAGTTGACGCATCTAGACCAGCCACCCTGGAAGCAACTGAGCCGATACTTACCATCCCAATTGATGTACCATCTTCACCAACATCCGAACTATCTAGACCAATGACCCCGGGAGCTGTGGAGTCTAGGCCGGTTGGATGTGTGGCGCCTAGACCTATTGTCTCAGCAGAGGCCTCTAGAGCAACAGTTGCTGCTGACCAGTCTAGACCCGCTGGTCCAGCTGGTGCGTCTAAACGGATCAGTGCGCCGGAGAGTGGCGTGATGTTGTGCGACATTTCGGGTGAGCTGAAGCCGCGGCCTTGTCCACGATGCAAGCACGAAATTACCAGCATGCGCATGATGATCCTCCACCTGTCGACTCACTGGGACATCAGTGGCGCATCCTGCGAAAAGGTGCGTTACCCAGATAAATTATGCACATTGTAGGGAATGCCTGTGAGCTCTAGTACAGACTAGAATTTGTTACTCCCGCTGACAAGATTATGATGCTTTACCCATCCAAAGTGTTATTTTTTATTGAAGATAGGCTTAAAGATAATGCTCAGCCAAAATAATATTTGCTCTGTTAAGCCCAGTATCAATGAACAATACCTTTTCCATTGCAAATCTAAGAAAAATAATATTTATATTCTTCACATTTAATATCTATCACACCTTTTAAAATAACATTCCCTCTTGCTAACTAAAACACAGGGTCACATGATATTGCATAATCGAATGATTTTTGTCAGACGTACCGTGGATTTCTGACGGCAGACGTCACATTTAACATGGGAGAGATAGGCGACTTTTAACGTGCACCGTGCAAGTTATGTCTGACGAAAATCATTCGATTGGCATTTGTTGCTCTCACGTGTTTTGATGGGGTTATACCAGCTCTTATTGCCTAGTATTTGAATTGCTAAATACTTTTATAGTCTGTTTGAAAAAATGAAACTTTCCAAATACAGAGAACATATCATATTGCTTCTATACAAGCATATGCCACTGAGCATAACCTTTAACCAGAATATTTTGCAATAGTTGGGTGTTCACATGGTATGTGGGTGCCTAATCTGCACATTACTTCCTCATACCCTTGAGTTCAAAGCATATTATCATCATCTGCATCATCATCTAAATGCATTTCATAATGTGATGATTGAAATTGCTAATGCTATGGATGCCAATGATACGTGATTATTTCCCAATACCATGAAAAACATGTATGGTCCAAAATTTAATTGACAAAGGAAAAACCACTTAACCATACCTTTTGTAGTTTTTGTCCTTTGCATTTTCGCATTGTATCCGGATACTGTGAGATCCTTATCATGTCCATTGTCATCCATTTAAAAACAATCAATTATAGAGAAAAAATAAACATACATGTAACTACAGGACGTAAGAAATATTGTGTTTTGAACTGCAATGAAATATGAATCTCTGTCTACTATAGTTACTAGAGATCATATGAAATGGATTAGGATTATTTCAGGAATTGATGTGACATATTAATTGCCACTGTGTTGACCTACATATTTTAATTTTAGGATTAATATTGCACACATGTTTTTGTTATTTGGTTTATGGATTATAATTAAACGGAAGAGTCCATTTGAATGAGGTGTGATACCTTTTTAAAATTTTATACAATTGACATTTTAGTGAGTTAGTTCAATGAATTACTCAAGAACGCGCAGAGTGTTGAGGATTTTAGAACTATGTATTAAGTCAGATAATCACCTTGGATTTTGCATTCTGTGAAATAAGACCTTCCAGAATCTGACCTCGGGCCTGTGGCCCTCGGTCAGATTCTGGAGGGTCTTATTTCACAGAATGCAATATCTAACACATAACATCAGTATTTCTTGTAGTTTCCCTTATAATCCTATAGTAAAATTAGGACTGTTTGGTTGTAAAGGTGAGATGTTTACTATACTATGTAGGTGAAACTTTTATCAATAACCACCAAATCTTTATGGAACTTAAACAGATGTCAGTAAAAGTTATAAGAAGTATGCTGACATGATGTCATACCATTCAAATACATGTAATATTTTGATATAATTCCAATTCTGATGACAACCTGAAAACACCAATAAAATGCATCCCGGGTAATCTTTTCATCCTAAGTGTGTATGTTGTTTTTTGTTGCACCTGTAAGCAAATCACTGGCATGGCCTAATTTTAATTTGAGTTTTTTAGATATACCCATGGGCCAGTTTGATGGGGGTATATATAGTATATTTACTATTCAATCGCTATTCTTACTCGTATATAATATATGTGACAGTGTAAGGATGGAGTTTGTATAGTAAATATAGTATACATGTATATATCCCCACCCCATCTCTAACAATGTTGGGGCCCATGGATATACGATACAAGACCAGCTAAGGAACCAATAGGCCCATACTCTTAAAGTCCCGCTCCCAGAATTCAAACTACTTGTATAACATTAAAGATTAATTAAAGTTCACCGTAGTATGTGGACGGTTAAAAAAAATTGAGACCAGTTAATCGGCCCTGCAAAACCGAACCGTAACCGGTTAACCGCAAATTATCACTCACCAAAGTATTTTATTTCATTTTTAGGAAATGCATGCATGGTGCATGATCAAAGGATAACTTTACGCGTAGTACTGCAAATATGTTACATGTGTGAGAAGATCTAGTCAAAAGGAATGTGTTACATATGTATGGAGTAGATCTACTCTCATGTTTAGAAACGTCGAGCGAAACGATGTATTGATTAGTATCTGGGATAAGGAATGACTTTTATATTTAATCCGAGTTAGTATCCTGTATCTAAAAAAAATTAGCGGTTTATGCATTTTGTGTTTCATCGTTCATCGGCAATGAGGAAAATTATTGAACGTGACATATTATATCACGCAGAATTAATGAAATGTGTAGAATATATAGCTTGGTAATGAAAATAATCATCAAAATTAATAACTGGTTAGTCAATCTAAGAACCGGTTATGTATAGAAAATCGACCGTAGCCGGTTAACCGGTTAACCGTCCACATACTAGTTCACCGTGATCGCATTATTATTTTGGTTTTTTTAAAGGTTATCCTCAGTGGCCGAACAAGTATGCTTGTACAGAAACAATATGATGTGTTCTGTGCATTCTGAAAATTTCTTTGATTTAAACAGCATATTAAATTATGTAGAGCAATTTAAATACCACGCAATAAAAGCCTGATATAGACCCAACAAAACATGTGAAGGCGAGAAATGTAATGATTTTCGTCAGCCGTAACTTCACGGTGCATGTAAAAAATGTCGCCTTTCCAGCTAATAATGACATCTGCCGTTAGAAATCCATAGTATGTCTGACAAAAATGATGCAACATCACTTGACCTTGTGTCTAAGTTAATTATTAACTTAGACACGAATATAGAATAAATAAGACGGCATGGTATTTTTAAAGGTGTAACAAATATTGAATGTGGAGAATATAGATATTATTTTTCTTACGCTTGCAATGCAAAAAGCATTGTTCATTGATAATGGGCTTTATCGTCCTTTACAGAACAAAAAAAAATTGGCTGAGCATTATTTGTAAATGAAAATTGTATTACAAATTTATTTACTTCATACATATTGAGTACATCCTGAATCATGAATTGTATACGCTTTAAACTAATTACCTTATGTTCTAAAATGTGTTCTGTTTTTTACATGGCTCAGGTGTGGAATCTGTCAAGTAACTTGGTTGTGAAATTCGAAGACAAGACATTCGTTTGTGTTACGTGCAGTGTGTCCACAAAGTCGTCTGTCGTGTTCCAGGTAACTTCATTTTTCTGTAAGACTCTAATACTCTACTCGGGCTGATCATTGTGGGTAATTTTCACGCATCTTTCATGTTGTAATCAAAGAGGACCATTACCAGGTGACAACTAAAATGTAAACACTCACATTTTACATGAATTTATGTGAACCAAATATACCATTGAATAGGGTTAGTTTGGAGAAGTTCTTTTTCAAGAACTGTCAGATCCTAAGATGAGAATCCTCCCGTCACACATAACTAATAATTGTGATAAAATGATATCTATTCTACAGTATTGGGTTAAAATCAGCTGGTTCATATACAGTAAAATATCAGGATTATTTTTATTGCCTGGAATTATTGCCATACTATTTTAGATTTTAATTTTTTTAAATTTATTTAAATTATGTAAAGTCAATGCAGCAAGGTTCACATTTGCATTGTAACATTTTTTCACTTAATGTATTGTTTTTGCTGATTAGCAGTTCAAATATAAAACACCACCCTTGCATTCATGAAGAAAGCGTTAAATTGTTTTAGGCTACTATCCATACAGATACATGTATGTTGAACTTTTAGAAATTCCCTCTTCACATGTCTTTACATGTGTTATCTTGTGTTTTTACCACAGTGACAGTTGATTGTGCTTTATCAGTGCTACCCATTCCCTTCTGTGAAGGTCTACTCCAGGAGAAAGTATTCAAAGTTCTAAAAAAGAATCTAATATGATTACTGAATGCAACTAACTCAACGCCTTTTAGTTTAACATTCAATTGAGGGGATGGACATTTTTATGAATGGGGGCTTACATTTGAATTTCAATGGTCTATTAAATATTGATATGATCCAAATGTAAGGATGTGCCTTTATTTACATGGGGGTAAATCTTTGGACATGAAACTTTAATGTGTGATAAATAAACCACCAGTGATGCTGACAATGTGATATTTGCATACGGCTCATGCTATTTAATCTTATTGTCAGACTCTTAAGATAAGATAAGCACTCACAAGATATTCTATATTATATATATCATGCCATGTACATGTACATGTACCTATGTCTGCAGGAGCATGTTCGCTGCCATACAGTAGCATGGCCGTATAAATGTGGCTTCTGCTCGTCAAGACACTCCAACCTGTCAGAGCTGAGACACCACCTGATCAACGTCCATGTCACGGAGAAGGAGCCCAAGTTCGACCTAAACATCTCCGACCAGATGCATGACATACTCAATCAGCTGAATGCCATGAGGAAGGCAAGCGGTGAGTCTTAAACAGATTCTGTCCTTATTTGGCATTCAATTGGAACCCACAACCACTTTACATGTGTTTTATATCTGGGCGATGATAGTAAAAATATTATGAAAATTCACATCATTAATGTCCATTGGGTTTTAACTTTAATGTACCTAAATTATTTGTAAGGTAAGACATTGCACAGTGTGTACAGTACGTTATGACTTCTAAAGTAGCAGTTTGACCTGGTGCCAAAGATACTGGCCGTTCACAATTCTTTCACTATAGAGGAAATATTGAAATAAAAACTTTACCTCTCATTTGTCATTCATCATTTTATCGAATAAATATTCTATGTTTTACACCCTAACTTTTTATTTAATATCCAAGGTTACGGATTTAAAAACAAACATTCAATACTGTTTTTATTGTTTGAATCGATGGAAATCAGTACTGCCAACATGGCGGGTACTATGTTTATTTTTCCACAAACCATGTGTTGTGCGCTCAGTTCTTGGAAGTGTAGACTAGTCTCTAATAAATGAATGGAACAGGTTTCCTTTAATAAGTCTTTGCAAGCGTACGTAAATCGTTCGGTACTGTTTTTAATAAGTCTTTGCAAGCGTACGTAAATCGTTCGGTACTGTTTTTAATAAGTCTTTGCAAGCGTATGTAAATCTTTTGGTACTGTTTTCACTAGATCGCAAAATGTAAGAAAAATGACTGGAAAAAAGAAAAATGACTGGAAAAAAATTATGTGTTTTCTGGTGACAAATTTTTATATTGGTATATTAGGGGATGGGCTATAGTTTGATTAGGAATGGCTTTGGTTAACGACTGACGCTTATATAAAGCCCAATCGAATGAAAACTTCTATAGTGAAAGAATTGTGAACGGCCAGTATATTGATTTACCAGTATATCATTGCTGCTGCTCTGTGTAAAGTAGACCAAAATTATAGTACTTCTATACTGTATAGCTCATGATAATGTAAACGTTCAATTATTTTTTAAAATAATCATTTATAATTGGATATGATACACAAAGTGAATGCTAATGTTGATTGATAACCACATCTGCGCTACAAGTATTATGCTATCTGGTCCATAGGGAGTTGAGAAAAATATAGTACAGTAGAACCTCTCTATTAGGACTACCTTTGGGACCAGTGTTAGGTGGTTTCAGTAGAGAGGTGGTCTGTATACAGAGGTTCATTTTGGTAGCTTTATGGAGGGTTCAGACAGTGAAAAGTGGTCTTATCATAGAGGTGGTCTCAATAGAGAGGTGGTCTTAATTGGAGGTTGTACTGTATGACTAAGATACCAATGACCACAGGGGCAATTTGTAGACTGAAATAGATAAGAAAATGTCTTTGTTTCACAACTCGAGTGTTTTAACATTTTCTGATGTAATTTAGTCTATAAATTGCTCCTGTGCCAATAACTAAGTTATAACCTGGTGTGAATGTAGTCATGCATAGCTGATACTTAAGACCGTAAACCAGACATTAAACTTTACATTCTACTGCTGGGCTCTATGCAAAAAAAAAAAAAAAAAAAAAAAAAATTCTCTCCGACACCTAAGAGTGTCAACATTGATTTACAATGTTTCGGCATGGTGGAAGTTCCGTGAGCTCCTCCCAATACTCACAAACAAGCATCTCCCGCTGGTATCCAGAGGTAGAGTGTACTCCACTTGTGTACGTAGTGTGATTCTACATGGTTCCGAAACCTGGGCTGCCTCCTCCAAGACCCTGAACCGTTTGAGAAGAAATGATCGAGCCATGATCCGATGGATCTGTCGTGTAAGGCCCCAGGATGACGTGAGCTCTGACTGCCTCCCAGAAAAGCTTGGCATAAAGGACATCAAAGCTGTGCTTCGTGCGAACAGGATGAGATGGCTAGGCCATGTCGAGCGAAGCACCGGCTGGATAGCCAGAGTGAGTGAGCATAAAATCATGAGACAGAAAGCTCCAGGCAGACCAAAGTTGACCTGGGATGAGCTGGTGAAACGCGACAGACTATCACTTGGCATGGAAGGAATGGACCCCAAGGACCGTCAAGTATGGAGGGGACGTCTACGGTCACAACTAGGCAGCCAGGCCGCACCCTCTGCAGAGGATTAATTCAGGCCTGCCCAAATAAACGAGGATGATGATGATGATTATGTTACAACTGTCAAATCGTTTTAGCAACATCATCCAAGAAGCATTCGCCAACCGTCGTCAGTGCTGTGTCGACGAAGCCTGTTAACTCTGTGCGGCCACTGACGCCTGCCGCAGCAGACATGCGG
Organism: Streblospio benedicti; assembly: GCA_019095985.1. Classification (NCBI taxonomy): domain Eukaryota; kingdom Metazoa; phylum Annelida; class Polychaeta; order Spionida; family Spionidae; genus Streblospio; species Streblospio benedicti. The sequence goes on along the minus strand of CM032663.1, from coordinate 37,740,593 downwards.
CCCCTGGCCCGGCCCGCGAACAGAACGCCGCCAGCCGCGGCATCGCAGCCACCGCAGCCACTGCAGCCACCGCAACCACCGCTCAGAGGTTTGCTTTTCTGTTTTATCCCCAAAGGAACAAGCAGCATCTCTTGCAAGGCTTTTTTTAAAATTTGGTTTTTTTTTTTTTAGTGACAGTGCCATGTACAGACACTTACAGTCGTTTAACTCAACCTCTGATCTGATAAGCCAGATTCATTAGTAACTCGAGCAATAAACATTTCCATACATGTTTTTTTGCATGACAAATCAATTGGATTACTCTGAATTTTCAAGAACTCAAATTTATATACTCCCTTCTAGTTAGAGGGGTCCAAAGTTATCATAAGTATTCGATGCATAAACAAATTTTGACTCGATAACCCACGTCGATATCCAGGAACTTCCTGTAGTCACTGATGACAAGGTCTTATACCGTAAATCTTCGCCTATAGGTCCACTTCACGAATAAGTCAAGGACCCTGGTTTTGGACCCTAGATTGAGTATTTTAAGAAAAATATAAGACTTTCAGAACATATTTCTTGGCCTCAATCGCATAAACAAAGAGACCATGTGCGTTTGGTTTGGAAAATAATTAATATCTTGCTTATTTTTTATTGAATTTTTATGTTTAATACATGTATTTAACGAGGAAAATGTGCAGAATACGAATATGATAATCATTTTGGGATCAAACCACTTGATTATCGCTCTAAGTCCAAATACGTTTTTCGGCAATTTTTAAGAGGCTTGCTTTATTTTTGACAAACGATCTGTAGTTACACGTGGAATGGGCATTAAGTAAGCTTTCAAATGACACTAAGAACATCTTTCTAGCTATAATATTAAGCAAATAAATCACCCCGCTGTACTAGGCAACTGACCTAATCTTTGAAATCTCACTGACAGGCAATAAATCACAATGCAACCGAGTCACAACGTTATTCAAAATATGGGAATCAAGATATTTCGTTTGCCATTAAAAATGGTGGTGGTAATTTTAATATGCGGGATAGTGTTTGGCTAATAACCTTACCCTAACCCTACAAAGGATTACAACGGAGTTGAACTGAACTGAACTGAACTGATATTGCAATATATAAATAATCATTGCACAGATGGATACACTTATTATAATTGATAGTAACTACTTTCCAAAGTACATTTTGTATGAGGAAATGTTGTATTGGTGATATAACGCCACAAGGATACCATTCGGGTTAGTAATTATCAGTCACCATTTTCAAAGATTGGGTGTGTGGCTGTCAAAAAGTGATCTGTCGCCTATAAGTCGACTTCCCCTCTTTCAAATGGATATTTGGGCACTAAATATTCGACCTATAGGCGAAGATTTACAGTAGATCATTTTTAATGAAAAATTCTATTGTTAGGAAAATTTTCATTGTGTATGCCAGTTAATGTTGGGTTGTGTCTAAATCTAATCTGTACAGATCAATTAGAATTGAACACTTTAATGTCAAGGTGGAAAATGTGCATGATAAGCCAGTCCAAAAACCTCTAGTCCAGCCTTGAATTCTGTCACACCATCTGAGATGGTTCGGCCACATGGAGAGAAGCGACAGTTGAACATAGATACCTTACTGTGTCAGGAAGGAGGTCGGTTAACCAACCGTTTCAAACTTAGGAGGAAACTGAAGAAGGACCTGCTAGTGTGAACTATGAAGACCATTGACCCAAATCGGCTGTGATGTATCTAAGCCAAAACATCACACATCAGACACCTACTACGGAAACAGACCCGGCAAAGTGAAACAACTGTTTCGTCCAGTTGATAGAACAAAACAATTAGAAATTTTATGTAATCTAATGTAATTTGATAAATATTAATATTATTTAATGTATATATATATATATATATATTTTGAATATATGCTGTGCAGGTAGAGAGCCTCCTCTGATCCGAGACTACACAGTGAAGTGTCCGGTAGATGGTTGTCAAGGCTCCTTTAAAAGGTTGGTTGAAATAGAAATTTTCTATTACCACCAACGATTGATTGGATCTGGTAAGCTCACGTCCGTCACACATCAGCCAAATTAACTTTACTCAGACTGTTCTCGTTGCTCCTAGTCACGGCCAGCTGCTCATCCACTTTGAGAGCCACACCAGGTTCTACGTGCCCGTGTCGTCGTGGTCCAAGAAGACGACCTTTGTGTACCAGCAGCAGCAGTACCGCTGCACTGGCTGTCCGTACGCAACACCATACAGGCTTGCCTTCGTGGAACACGTCAGGTTCGTGATAAAGTGCACCAGATGAGTACTCCTCTACCAGTTTGAACTAGTAGTAAACCAACCGATTTAGTAAGAAGTACTTGCTTGCTAAGCAGACTACCATTTTATCTCAAAGCCTTAGAATTTGTGTGATGCATGGAAAGTGTGAACTTTTACAATTAGTAACATCTTTTGAGAAATAGTAATTTTTGCCATCCATGCTATTCATGTACACTTTTACACTTTATCAGTTATCTGGGCACTAACTATTTACTTATTCTCAGTTTGGCAAAATTAAAATTGATGATTATGTATATTTTTCTTAGAATAAACAAATTATATTTATTATAGATATAATCAATGTATTATTGTATAATTGTATATGTCTACATTTTAGTATTTATTTAAATGAAATTGTTTATAAAGCTTTTATAAACGGTGCTTCCATTCTTGTAATGGAACATCTGTTGAACGTTATTGTCATTTTTTAGGTGTCACACGGCTAACAAGCCCTACACGTGTGCCGAGTGTCAAAGGTTTCTACTTTTATTGTTAATTTATTTAAGTGTCTATTTACATAACATCTTATCATAATTCTTATACATAATCACTTGCTTTATAACTCATGCCAAATTTTTTATGGGAGCTTTGCGAAACAAAAAATGCCAAATAAACAATTTTTTTCAATCAAAGTTCAAAATTTTACTTTAGAGTATGTACACAACCATGCAAACAATAACAATGAAAGAAAAGAGAGACTAAGTGCCAAATACCACATACATTTCAATATTGTACAAGGGACATTCTGGCATAAAATAGTATCCGTCTTTCGTTATTGAGACCATAATATTTTATATCCAAGGCAAGTGGGGCGAGGTCGCAGTGTCGCAGCGTCATTTGCACGTGTGTCTGATGTTTATGCTCACGTGCGCGCGGAACATATTCATTGGACGTCATGGGACGTCTACACCAAGGACTCAGCCACACTCAACAGTGTCATGTCGCAGCTTGGACCCGAAGGTATGCTTATATACATTCCACACAATTTTACATTTGTTTTTGTACATTTCATGTATCCTAAATCATTAAGTTTTTGCAGTCATTGTATTCTGTTCTCAGAGTTGGCAAAAATTAGAAAATTTTATTATTACTATTCTACTAAAAAAAAGAAAAAAAAAGATTTATGAATGCTCAAAATAATAAAAAATAAGTGCAATATTTTTTATCTAATCTGGTGTTGGCGTTTCTATTTAACGTCAAGTTTTACAGCCTCCTAAATATAAGTATCATTATTATATCATTGCATGAATTTTGATCATTGCTAAAATATAAACACATCTATTGAAATAAAAATCCAATGAATAATCCTTTGAAATCCTGCTCATTGTCATTAAGCGCCTGCAACGAGGGGCATGAAATCTATCACGGAGTCCGCACAATCCGCGGTCGAGAGAATGACTGCGACCGCGCCAGTGGCGGGTGAGAGGCCACGGCGCCCTGCAAAACGCCACCTCGAAGGTAACACCATGTTGCTGACTCTAAATATTTCTTTGCATATATCAAGTTGTTGTAATGTACTTTTATTATTCCCATATCGGCATCAATTTTCAATGTTTGTTGGTCTTTAATCATGACTGGCAAAAGTTTTTTGCTGAGCGTTTATTGGTTGTGATATTATTCATTGTAAACAGTCGCATGGTATGTCACATTGCACCATTGCACCCCTTGTCATTACGGCCTCTGGCCCATTAGACAATAAAAGTTTGAATTTTGAAGCTCCTTCTCATATTGAAACACCAAAAGAAATGAAATACAAGTAAAATATACAGTGCAAGGTTAACAGTTTGACAATATAGCACCAAATAAACAGATTAAAACTGACAAGTTTAACTTTATAATTGATCAGTAAATATTATTCTATTGAAGACTGGCTGTTAATGGTCTAGTTTATGAATTAAGTGTAATGTCACAGCTCATATTGGCTATTTCAACTCCTGGTATTTGTCTTTCTAATGAGGACCTGTAGCTGCTTATTATTTCCATTTTGAACTCTGTAGTATTTTGAGGGTGGTGGTCAATAATGTATTGTGCAAAGCCATTATATTGGTATTTTGTTGGATCATTGATGGCTCTTCTATGTTGTCCACCTCTGACATGCTGATCTTCTTGTTTGACCAATGTATAAACTAGGCTATTACGAGACAAGATTCAGTAGAATAATATTTACTGATCAATTACCAAGTTGAAAATAGTTTCACTGGTCCTTAAACTCAATATTGTCAAATCTCCATTGTTAGTTTTATATGTTTTTAGGTACTATATTGTTGAAGTGATAATATTGCACTGTATATTGTACTTGTATTTCATTTCTTTTTGGTGTTTTAATGTGAGGAGACATTCAGAACTTGCAAGTGTTAAATTAATAAAGTAAAAATAAAAAAAAATAAATAAAAAATTTATGCTTTTAAAACAACAATGCATTTTAACAAGAATACAATGAAAAATAAAACAATACAAAATGGATAAAAAGAAGGTCAAATCGATGGATATACAGTACAAATTGCGAATAAGCGTACCCCCAAACCGCGAATTGAACTGCAAAAATTTGCAGTTTCACACCACTAAACCGTAATTTCTTCTTTGCAATTGCAGTTGATTGCGGTCATTTGCAAATTCAATATTTTCCAAGAACTAAGCGAATTCTTGCGGAGGATCATGAACCGGTGCAATGTTACTTTGCAAATCTTTGTGAATTATCAATTTGCGCAAGATGTGCAATCACGCGAATGATATGCAATCACCCGCAAACATGCAAAGTAGATTGCAAATCAGATATGTAAATTGCGAATAAATCTCAAAACCGCGAATGGTGTACACTAATTCGCAACTGGTACTGTAGGTGAAACCAGTCAGCAAGCATGTGTCGGAGAACTACAACATAATAATGCTGTTGCCTGTATCGCAAAAGACTGGAGCCAAAAATGAATACATTGCGTGCGGGAGCTGGCAAGTTCGGTAGTTGCACAGGTTTTCTAGGTGGGTTTGGGGCCACGCTTTTAAATCTCAAGTTTGAAAAAAAAAAATAGAATGAATATCTAGCACTTCTGAAATGACTAATCACAATTTCTGTAACATTAAATAGGTCCGGGCAAAGACATGGCTCACCCGATCAGCATTGATGATGACGAGGACGACGATGTCGCGATAGTTTCGCCGCCACAAAGCAGCGGCAGCAGTTTGCTGCCAGCGACCACTGTAGTGACATTCGCCGGTGGGGAACAGACCTACGTGGATGCGACATCGTCTCACGTGACGCCCATCGTCATCGCTCCGCTGGAAGACGAGCCGGTGCCTAGCCGTGGCGGGGTTACTTCGGTGTTGGCCCGCGCAGCGCCGCCCCCACTTCGGCCGAGCCCACAGCTGCGTACCCTTCTCACCACCTCCACCACCTCCTCCCCCACGGCGGCGGCATCAGCCGGAGACGCGAGGATTCCCGGGTCGAGGTCACAATTACCTCAAGCTGGGGCAACCCACAACAGCCTTGGCTCACACGTCTTGGTACCCCTGTCATCAGTTGGCTCCCTCGTGTCGATACCATCCAATCTGGTGCAGAATGCCACATACTCAACTGTAAATAGCACGCCACAGTCGTTCCAAGTGAAGTTCAATTTGGTTTCCACTGCGGCGTCAGTTGTAAATCCCATCGGGTCGATTGTCACATTGTCGTCTACACCAATTGGAGCCATGCAGTCACCACTGCAAAGCACCAGCACTAATGCTCCACTCCCTACACTTCGCACCATACAACCCGAGAACTTGACCTCCAGTCGTCCTGTACATGGGGGCACTGATGACTTGACTGCAACGAGCGATGTATTGCAATCTTCTGTGGCACAAGCCGCTGATGGCCAAGCATTGGTGGCAGCTGAAAATGCCAAGCAGAAGCAAGCTGAAAATGCCAGCAGAAGCAGCAGCAGCAGCAGCAGCAGCAGCAGCAGCAGCAGCAGCAGGCAGCAAGAGGAGGAGGGAGGAGGAACAACAATCAATTCATGGGAAGGTGTGTGAGTCCTTAAGACAGAGTACTGTGGAAGAGAATAAACCGTCAGAAAGGTCTGAATCACTAGACGACGATGGCAACGCTGATGATAGGTCTTCATCTGGCTCATCGCAGCATGAAGACACTGTGACTGAAACAGTGACTAATGACGGAAAGAGTGCTACAAACCTAAACAAAACAGCGAACGAAGAAACATGTGTTTCTGGTAATGACACACCCACAGAAAATGCTGCTAAAGAAAGCGTGCATTGGACACTAGAGTCAGTCACCAAAGGAAGAGATGATAAAAAACAGGACATCTCTGAAGCTGAATTAGGTGAAAATACCATTAGTTCTACTACTGATGAAAGAGAAGTTGTACCAGTCCAAAGCTCTAAAGAGCGAACTTCGGATGTACTGCCGGACTCAACTCAAGCCGAACCTGATGAAGGACAAACAGTAGCTATTGGAAAAAAAGTTCGTAAAAGGAATGTCCTCGATGTTGACATTGAATTCACTAGAGGTGAATGCTATGAATACATTTGTAAATGTAAAGATTATCCTTTTCGCACTTCAAAGCGGAAAAGCTTCAGAAATCACTGTTTTGGGCACGTGCATAAAAACATGCAGTGTTCACATTGTAAACCAGATGTAAAGTTTAACTATGTTGAGCACTGCCCTCTTGTGATAAAAGTTTTGGAAGTTCTCGATCTGAAGTTGGCCCAAACATCGGCTTATAAGAAAAGCAAAAAGTTTTACATTGGGGATTTAGAGTTCATGGAACAGCGGAAGTGCGATAAAGCAAAAGGATCAACGAAAAATGATGAGACTGGAGAAACACAGCCACCTGTAGCAAGCAACAACACAGTTGCAGAATCCGAATTTCCAAGGGGCACTGAAACGGAGATAGAAACCACCGATGTGAATGAAAAGGGCAATGAACAGAGCATGGAAGTTGAAAATAAAGATGATGATCTTAACGCAGCAAATGAACAAATGGAAATAGATGATGCTGAGCAAAATATGGAAAATGAAAACAGTGAGGTGGATACTGAATCTCAGGAGGAACTAAGCGAAAATGAACAGAATATAGATGGGGATACTGCAGATGGTGATGATGATGGTACTGAAGATGGGGATACTATTGCAAGTCCTACTGCTGATGTGTTAACCGTGTCAAACACCCAAGTGTCGGAGGATTGTACAAGTAAGGCTCAAGCTACAGTTATATTAGATAACAGAGTTTATCTGTTAAACACTCCACTCTATGCGTATATGCTGATCATTCTAAATATAATTTGTCATCGATCGTTTGTTTATTCTGTTTGGTGAGAATCTTCTGGTTTCTTGCACCATTTAATTATCAGACATTGATCTTTTACAACTGATTATTGTTTTGTTTTTTCATTGTTACATTGTCAGATGTGTTAGAGGAAGACACAAAGCAATGTCAGCGTTTACTGGCATACAGTGAGGCCTTCCATAGGAAAAACGGCCCTGGCAAAGATCTACCCGCATCCTACACAAACCAGGAGTGCGTGGCCACAGACCTTTACAAATGCGGATTTGTTGATGTAAGTTTGTTGCCATTAGAATTAAATCCCCATTTGGTCCTTTTGTCACATGCTTTTAATGATTAAGAATTTGTAGTTTTCCATAATCGTTATGGCTATAATTGCAATTTGTTTCCTATATAGATGCTTTTTATGTTAGTCTTAAGGTAACATGATTGTATGATGTATTCAAATGTTTGTCTATTGTAAAAAAAAATCATTTTGATATTTTATCATTTGGCACCTGATCCTAAAACACCTTTTATACTTTTCTCGAATTTTTTTACTTTTCTCGAATTATTACTGTACAATTCTTAACACACATGTTGATAATTTCAAGTATAGTAGTAGTTTAATGTTTAAAAAAACAACATGTTTTTCGTTGTTTTAGAAATGCCCGAACTTCCGTGTGAACACATACAGTGATTTCCTGCTGCACATGCACGTGAAGCACCCTCGGGAGCAGTCGTTTCCATGTGCTGTTTGCTCGCAGACGTACGGCGATGTCCACTCCATGCTAGAACACATACAGACGCACAAACCTCTCTTCATGTGCTCACTGTGTGAGGTACAAGAGTTAGCATCATAATCCTCAAATGAACTTTTAACATAGAGTTAGTAATAAGTTACTCTACCACTCACAATTCAACACACACACTGACGTTGCAGCTTCCATCACGGATCCTTTGACCGAAGTTACAAATCTGGTGTAATATTAGTCTGCATAAAGATGAACTTTTAACGGGTTTTTTTAAATGGGGTTTCAGACATATTTACCTATGGTATGGGGAATGTAGCATCATTTTTAGAATTAATCACATTGTTACAAATATGGTTTGTATGATGAATGTGTTCCCAATGATGGTACTGTATTTGACCATCCAAGTGCCCAGGGTGTTAGCATTGAAATTTTCTCAATATGCAGGAGAGTGCTTGCTTGAAAGTGAGGCCGAATTTTATTTGGCTCTCTCAGACCTTGAACCCTGGTCAGATAACTAAAAATCGGATAGCACTTTGACGCGATTGCGGATGGTCGTCGACAGTAAGAGAGATGTGAGAGACGGTGACAGACTATCCTTTGTTTCAGGCTGCAGAAAAGGAGGGTTCTGCGCTTGAGCGTCATGTCTGCGCATCTCACGGGATTGAGGCGGAGGTCACCTGCTTCTACTGCAAGAAAACGTTCGTCGGAGGCGCGGCGCTTGTAGCACACATAGAGAAGTATGAATTGAATTTTTATGCTGTCGTCACAGTAGTCTTATGACTTGACTAGACTTATGTAAAGTTAGCTTGTGGAAAGTTTAATGAATGCGTTATGAAACTCTTGAGCAGATAAAGTCCCAACATGATTGTTTATTATACTTAAACCTTTTTATAAACTTTAAAAAAAAAACAAGTATGTCATATCGCACCATACCAGACATGCCCTATGCAGTGTAATACATAATGCCTTTTATTGACATAATATTCTTTTTATTCATATGTTTTACCTATTTACTATTAATTGCCTACCCCAGAAACTGGGACAGCCGTAGCAGTTGACAAATAAACCTTAGGATGTAGTAGTAGTAATAGTAGATTAGTAATGAAATTATAAGGACCACATTGTAAATAAGCAGTACTTTGTGTAAGCTTTCATGTATTCTCTGAGGAACATCATGTGACTATCATGATCTGTGATTATATGTGATATTATATTCTATTTATATTTTGATTGTATTTGTTTTCCTGAATAAATCTTTTGTAATCTAATATAAAATGCCTTAAAGTATACATGTAGAACAGGGCCATATATTTTACTACATGTAGGTTTCATTGCATGTTTGTTGCATCATATTTTTCCTACTTCTTTCAGATACAAGAAGATGCTGCTGTGTTGCCCCTGTTGTGACAGCACTTTTCCCTCGATTGAAGAAATCAAACCACATTTTGCTTCAAATCATCCTGATGTGGAAGTTCCTAAGAAGTGCAAAGTAGAGCATTATTCTTCATGCAAAGAGGAACTGGAGAAAGAAAAGAAGAAAACTCAAGAACAAACTTCGGTGAGCTTTGCTGTAGTAAATAATTGAATGGAGAAAAATGCTTGACATTGTAGCCAAGACTATACATTTTTTGCTATAGAAAATACATGCGATACTTTTGGAAATGTTCTCAAAATTTGCTTCTTGGCAGAACTATGAAAACTGCTATGTGTATCGACTAGTTATATGACATATTTTTATAACGTCACTCTTTCCCACGCTGAACCCATTTTCACTTTAAAAAAGAAATGCAGCCTGATTTGCCCCTCCCTCAACCAGGTCTCCACTGGTGCCCATTGCGTGCTGTGTGGTGAGGCTGTGTCGGACCAGGCCTCTCTGGGCACCCACCTCAAGGCATGCCCGATGCGTGGTCAGGCGGCCCTGACTGAGAGCGGGCCCAGCCTCATGACCCCTGGACACACCCACGTGCGGAGCAGGATCGTCAGCAACTCCGAGAAGGTGTGTGTTCTGTGTAGCTCAGTCACGTTGCTTTGGTAATAATAGGGTTCTTGTAAATGACCATTGTCAATACAATGCAATCTTCTTCATTTAGAGTTTTCTTTACCTTTCGAGGTAGTTGGATTGTCTAATGGCTGCATGCAATCTTTGCCAGCAATCAAGAAGATGTTTTTATTTCCCGACAGCAAGTCTACTTTTATGATAGGTTTCCCACATAGCATCCAGCATCCTATTTTTGGTTGCCTTGATCTATGATGTTGTTGCCCTTACTTTTGTGTTAACCATGAGCGATGTGCAGATATAATTGATTGTTTTACTGATTTATGTTAATAGATAGTTATTTACTCATCATATGTACGACGTCTTCAAAACTGGAGAGTCAAAATATATAAAAATCATTTTAGAAATGGTTGTCCATTCCAATGGGACATCATTTAAGGTACAGGCCTGAGACTGTATACAGTGGCATGTTTTTTTTTTCCAGCCGCGGGTTGCGAGAAAGTCGACGACTCCACGCCTCCCAACTGGGCCAGTGCTGCCGGTGTCCACAGTAACTGAGACACCAGCGTTTACTGTGGAAAAGTGCGAGTGCAGTGAATGTGACTACGTCTGTTTTACTGCTCGGCACCTCGAGAGGCATAAAGAGGTATGCAAAAGTATTCTGTTGCTTTTTTAATGTTTAATTTTGAAACGTTGATGATAGTTTCCGCTGGATAGTTTGAACTATTGTAAAAAACATTTTCATGTCCTTTGCAATGAGGTCATATTGTAGATTGACATTGAACTAAACAAAACCAAACAAAATAGCAAACTTTCAGTATCTGTTTTCTATAAGTACCCAAAATACATTGTAGGTGTTCATTGGACTGAAAAAGTGTTTTTTTTTCCTATTCTAAAAGTTCTGCTCTCACTTGATGAAAATAAGAAAATAAATTGTATATTATTGTGACTGAGTGTGTACTGACAAGCATCATGTATATTAAATTGGGTGCTAAAACTAGATATGGCATAAATAGAAGCAGATGACATGTGAGTAACAAAAGACCCCAATGTTTATCTTGATTGACCGTTCTGTCGTTTTAAGGTTCACAATGAAGTGAAGAACAAGTCCGCAATCTTCCACTGTAAGAAGTGCCCGTACACGTCCAGCAATCGGGCTGTGTTCAAAGGACACCTCCAAGGTCACCCCGGCAGGCACATCCTCAAATCGTACAAGTGCAACTCATGCCCCTTTGAATGTTGCCAAGAGGACAATATAGAAGACCATATTGATTCGGAGCATCAGAATACATGCGGCTATGAGGTAAGCCAAACTGAAACATCCGGGAAGCTTTAAATAAGACAGGGAGATTTGTTTGCTGTCTGGGAAATTTGGAAAACATATTTCAATTTAAGATTTATTTTTTATTATAAGAATTTTAGGTTAAAACATTTATTTTCATTTTTTATGTTTCTCCTGAAGGAGAAACGAGACTAAACATTTGTGATGAATATGTTGGCTATTTTCGTTGGTAAGCTCTCTGTTTCAGAATAGGTTAAGTACATGTAACTAGGATATAAAGACAGTTAAATTTTTGCCTCCATCCTTTATCGCATCAGGTGAAGCGTGACGTGGTGCAGCACTGTGAGCAGCCTCCTACTTGCCAGTTTTGTGACGAGGAGTTTGTGGTGTGGGCTGCGCTCAAGGCTCATGTGGAGACCATGCACGGTGACGAGGGAATTCGCAGCAGAAGGGGTCATTCTTATGGAAGGTGAGACTCAGGGTCACTCCCATTGAAGGTGAGACGCGGGTTCATTCTCATGAGACATGAGTACCCTTTGGAATCAAAGTAGGGATTGTACTGTGTGACATCCTAATAGAGGATTTTCAAAATTCAGGTCTGCTACGCAATTTATGTGATGATCTTACAGCCTAATATGCAAAAATCATCAATCAATATAGAAAGTACTATATAGGCTACATTGTGGATCCGATAGCCATCTCTATTAAAGGGGGCATAAAGGATAAATTATGTATTTTTTAACAAAACGTGTTACCTAATAATGTTTTATATTGAATTAAATGATATGTCATTTCCGATGTAACTGTCAATCATTTTTATGTTACAAAACCGAATTTTATTAATAATTTGACTTTAAAGTAAAAACCATTCATGCCACCTTGATTTTCTATGATTTTGGTTATGTTCTAAAAATAGCCTCTATGACGTCATGAAAGGGATACTTTGGGAAAGACCCTACAGCATCCTGTACAAACTCTTAGAATTCCTTGCAATAAGTTCAGCCTCTATATTCTCAGCCCACATCCCTGATAAAAATATTTTATTACTACACATATAATCTACAGAAATATGCGTTTCCAACCATATTAATTATAAAAATTTAGTAGCATGTTTTATTACTAAACTTTGAGGGTCAAAAATGGGCATTCTATGCTTAATCTAGGCCTATCTTGCCGAAGACAGTATCATTTATATTATGGAACCAAGAAACTACACACTGTCTTGTTTTAGAATGTTAATGAAATGCATTATATAATGTTCTGAAATATGTTTTTGGGGTCATATTCAACAGCTGCACACAACATACAAGACCACATCTATCTGTCGTAATGTAGACATATAGATCTATATTATTATATAGTCTAGCGCTGTCGGATCATTGGTTAGAGTAAAAGTGTCCTTGGAATCTGCTCATAAATCAGCCCAATACCTCTGCTAAAATTATTTCATAATGATATGTGTAATCTACATAAGTATGCGTCTCCGACCATACCAATTGTTAAACAGTTGTAACAGATTTTTTATCAAACTTTGATAATCAAAATGTGGATATTCTCGATGATCAATTTGACAGACAACACCTCCGCTAGCATTCAGTGACAAAAACCCCACACAGAAATTGGATGATATATTAGTTATTAGTTGTTGTATTAATATATAACTTTGATGGCAATAATCTGTAGTAATATGCGATTTTATCCATATGTATAAGTCTATATAATTATCTAAACTAAATAGTTAATTTTGAGCATTGATCTTGAGCATCGTGAAATTTCACAGGTGAAATGAGGCCGTGGGACTTGTCGAGTGCAATGCATGTGATTGATCCTCAAAATAAACTATTCAGTTTTAACAATTACCTAGAGTTATGTATATGAATGGAATCGCATATTACTGTAGATTATTTCCATGAAAGTTATATACCAATACGACAATTTATGACAGAGATATGATCCTATATCTGTATGGGATTTTTGTTTTGTCAAATGCTACTTCGAACATGCTGTCAAATTCCTCTTTGTTGCGTCGTGTAGACAAATCGCACCTTCAATAGACTTTCCCTGTGCAATCTATATCACATCCGCTTAACAGTGGTGGATTTTTATAAATGCTTTCATTTCAACATAATCCATAAAATATGACATTTCCCCAACAAATTTCTTCTCATACGTACTTTCCATTGTACACAAACAGAGTACTGTCCCGTTCATGACGTCACATTTGGTGATTCCCTTGTTAGGTATCAATAGCAAATTTTACAACTACACGATTGATTACGAGCATCCTTTATCCGCACACTATTTTGAATATCACTTTTAACTGTACAACTCCAATGTTATCTCTTTTCAGATGATTACGAATTCCCTGAGATCTTAGCCGCTTTCCAAGACTTGCCCCTGCCTGCTGCCGCTGATGTGGCCAGTGCGGCTGTTGTTGCCAACACTTCATCTGCCGGTGGCATCGCAAAGTTCCACTGTCATGTGTGCGAATTTGACACCAACAAATATGAGAATTTCGACAACCACATGATGACTGCTCATGGTGATGAGGTGAGAGTAGATGAAATGCTTTTTCGTTAAACATAACAATCATAATCCAAATCTGGCTATTTAAAAAAGGTATTGGATATTATTTTGATAACATCTTGTCACGTTTTTTTTTCAAATCTCTTAGAATGTCCGTAGAATTGTTCTTTGTATTTTATAATATTTGATCACTACGCGGATGCATTTTATTTGTTTCGTAATATATTTTGCAATAAAATTAAAAGTCATAAATGTCATATTAATAATTAATGCAAAGTCATGGTCCAGTCTGTTTTTGAATATTGTGTAATCGTCGAGCTCTATGCTTACTTTAGATCACCACAGGTCATTGATTAGCAAACAATTGTTGCATCTGACTATGTGAACGATGCACATAAACAAGAGACACAAAATCTGTTACAGATTGTATGAAGTATGAGCGAAGTCCTTGACCCTAAGATTTTGTCTTTTGTTGTGTTAGCCAACACAGGGCTTAAAATTAGTAGCAGTAAAGTGTTAAATTGCCATTTAGTTTCCCATTTAACATGTGTAGAATTATGGTACAGGCAAACCAATGTTACCAGTGAAGCTCAAAGCTCCAACTTGGAAAAATTAAAAAAATTGTCACACAAATTACACAACTTATGACAACATACTGGCGGCCAGTTCTGCAATTCGGGGACAATTTCAACATTGGCAGCAGATGTCACAGACTGGAGAAAATGTCCCTCTGTTCTGCTGCTTTGCTCTGTTTCTAAGTTAAATCAGAGAAAATACCCAGCAGTCTATTTTGCATGATATGACGCAGATGGAGAGAAATGTGATAACCATTAAACCACCTGTACTAATGTGAAAACTCCTTTTTCAATGAATAACAGACTTTTTATGCTTGGCGTAATACTCAGGTTGCACAAGATCACCGGTTAGAGAACCCAGTAGCTGCTGATTATGTACAAGACACACAGACAGAGGAATCGTACAACGAGGGCACGGACGAGAGGCCGTACAAGTGTGAGCAATGTCCGTACACCGCTAAAGACGCCAGTACATTTCGGAAGCACACCAAGAACCATGAACTGTAAGTGCCTCAAAATATACATTAGCTTCGTGTTTGATGTATACATTGATTTATTTAATATTCATGCAAACAATAATTCTTCTAGATTGACCAATATTTCAACAATCATCAAAAGGCATTTTCATATGCCAGGATATCACTCTGAGTATCAGATGTCAAGAAATTGATCCCTGAAATGTTTCGCCTGAGAGCAGATTAACATAATTTAATCACTTTATGTGACCTGTTTAAATACTGCAATCTGATTGGTTGAACCTGCCACACCCATCTGATACTCAGCTGGGATCGATCACTTGACCTCATTTACATTCATACACATCCTGAGATGAATATAGCTTAACAGCCTGTGATTGGTCACAATTTTTAATGAGAATAGTTATGTGTCAGAGGTCTCTTCACGACATCTGATACTCAAGAGTGCAGGACATGGACACCATGGGCAAAACTATTATAACAGACTTATACATATTTAGAACAAGCAGAATAGTGTTTTCATATTTTGTACATATATGTTGTAAATATTGTATTTTGACAACCACTTTTGTTGGTAGAACCATGCATTGGGGAAACATTGCAATCTTGGCATGGAATTTATTGCTAAATCATAAATGAAAAAATTCCACACGTGTTTGTCAAACTTGGAAATGATCATTCACTATTTTGTCAACATTAAACCAATAAAACAATGCTTTACATGTACAAAATGGTAGATTATATTTCATACCCATTGTACAATGGGACCTTTGGGTATTGCGTTTTGCATCAATTTTAGATTTCGCACCAAGAGTGGTTGGAAATGTGGCCATTGTGATTTCATGTCTAAGGCAAAACAATCCATCACTATACATCAGCATCGTTACCATAGCAACAAGCCCAAAAACATTTCCTTTGTAAAGAGGTTTGTGAAAAGGAATTCTAGAGTTTTGTTCTGACCATTTTGTTGTTGTTTTGTTGTTAAGAACGGCTAGAAATTAAAAGGCTGATTTTGGTGGGAGTTTTGTTTGTATCATTTCAGATATAAATATGTTCTTTCTGGCATTACGGATATTATCATATGTATTCAGATATATATTTTCAATTCATGGGAAAAGTAAAATGTCTTCGTTGTGAAAAATATTCTAACCACACCTAGGAAAATACACTTTTAACTGATATGGAACCTAGTTCATATTATATTGGGAAGCAAACTGTTTGATATTTTTTTTATTTCTTTCCTTAAATCTTTTTTTCTTTACTTAGAATACAATGGAAAAAAGCTCTTAAAAAGAGCACTGTGGAAACTTTGTCTAAGTTAGACATAAGCAGAAAATAATTCTTGGCAATATTTTTCTATGCAAAATTTTATGATATGAGATATTGAATATTGGCTTATTTAAATTGTATTTTTCTAATGACATGACCTAATATATACGGTAAGAATATGACGTATTAATACTGTACAAATATAGTATAAGAAATAAATTGTTCCTCGGACATCCACATCACAATAGCTTAGAAATCTAGGGAGCTACTCATGTTGTAACTACCCCTTAGACGTCCCACTTCGGGTGAGCAGAGGCTGCAGACCGATGGTGGAACTGATACATGTATTGTGGTCACCGCGGGTGCTGACCCCACTGCGACCTCTGGCCCCAGGGTCACGCCGACTGAAGAGGGCAAGCAGAGACATGCACAAGGTGAGCGATGTACAGTATTTTATAAGCTTCAAGTATGACCACCACTAGATGCCACTTGTATTGAAACCAGTTGAAGCCATTCTCTGGGAGATCTTACTAAAGAGGCTTTTAGCTCTGCGATCAATGCACAAGTCTAATATATAACTGGAGACAGGAATGAATTTATGCTAATGTAGCAATATTTTTGATAGTGAGTAGGATTTTCTTAAGTTTTTTTTTATGTAGGGTGTGGAGGCGAGGTGAGAATAGTTCACAGTTGATGAAGTTAGTAGCATATTTTTATGCATTAATGTAAAACTTGTGGATGAGTACATAGCTAATAAGATCCAGTATAGACTTCAATTCTAATAGAAAATTATTAGTATGATGTAATAACAAATATTATTGTTGAACTTTCAGTGAGCTACACAAGGGTGAGTCTGGAGGAGTTCAGGGATTCACTACCAGAGGGTGCCATCTTCAGGTAAAGGAGTTTATATGATTGAAGCTTGCATGTTGATGGATCATAGTAACATAGTATTTAACACATTGACAAATCAAAATCAATACATAATTAGTATTACCCAATCATGGGCCATGATAAACAGTTGGCCCCGAAACCAGTACCGCTGAAATTGCGTGTTCCGCCTCCACAGTGCCCCAGTGCAGTGCGCGTGCTGTCAGTACACCAACAAGGCACGTACCAACCTCCTGCGCCATTTCCGCATCGCGCACTGCCACAAACCCACCGGGGCAGCGCCACCCCAGCAGCTGAGTCCCTCTACAAGCGAGTCCCCCGAGGAAACATCGCCGCAGACAGGCGGACACATGGCGCCGGTGGGGGTGGTGCAACTCACGGAATCCGCCGCCGCTGCAGCAGCCAACATGGTAAGTTGATAAGATTTTATTTTTAACCTTAGATTGCATTGTAGAAGAAATATTGGTCTGAGCTCTGAAAAATACAACACTGGTCACAGGAGGTAGAAACTTTGGGAAATGTGGAGTTTTTAACAATAAATTGCATTTGCAAAAAATGCATTGAATTAAGCATACTTGTTCATCTGTCTTTGTTTTTTCCGATTCTCTTAAACAATAATGTGCTCTGGGGGAAAAATGCAAGAAAAATTAAAACTACATGTAAGAAAAGATGCATGGTACAGCTCTTTAGATTGGAAAACACATGGTAGACCCTGACAATATGAAAAAGAGTTTGTCCGTTGCAAACGCATAAGCTCATTGTTTTCCAGAGTTTGGGTGATGACAGTTACATGGAGGATGCTGATGACGATGAGGCTGATACGGTCTCGCACCGGGTGATGGAGAATGGCACCGCGCGGTGGCAGTGCAATGATTGTCCCTTCAGTGCGCCAACCCCCGGCGGGGTCCGGAAGCATCATCAAACCGTATGGGCTTATCATACACACTATCACTCTTTACTGTTGTAGCCTTGCATATCAATTTTGCATATAGCCTAAGATAAGCTAAAAGTTGTCAACATGGATGACTGATTGAGTGGAACGCAGAAAGGGTGAATCATACCTCCATATTTGGTAAATTTGAGCTTATGTTAGGCTTTATTCTAGGCTGAAATAGTAGAAGTACTTTCTAGTTTCGTCACTAAAGGGTTAAAGTATCAATTTATAACTACATAAGAATGGATTTTCTGCAAGCTGCTGCTGCTATTTGAATCATGTCAAATTCTCTGGCCTTGTTAGGAGGCACGGTGATCTCACCATTGGCGCTTCACATGAAAAGATATGGAAAACTGTTTATATTTCAATTACAGTGAAAAAATATGGAATGTTAAAGTAAACTCACGGGAGGTTAAAATGTAAATTTTTCAAATGATGTCTGAAATGTCATCAGGTGCATTTAATTTTAGAATATTGTATTTGCTGCTTGTTTTCCATGTGATGTGTCATAGCTTAACTTAAATTAAAGGTAAATAATCACCCATATGCGAATATGGTGAAATATATGATAGAACACACAATAACTTGCAGTAAATAATCATTGCTTATATATGAACTAGGTAACATGGGTACTCTTTTGTTCAGGCTCATCAGCATCTGGGGCTGGCCCCATTCCGCTGCTGTTACTGCAAGGAGACCTCTTTCTCGGGCTCGGCGATGGTGAAGCACACACAGTTCGCTCACCCCACCCAAGCGCAGAAGATCGCACGCTACATGGCCGGAGGTGGCGAGGGGGCCAGGCAGGGGATCGTTGAGAAGGTAATCATCAGTGTATCTAGTTTTACGTCCCTTGTCCCACTGTAAGGGTTGTATAGTAACTACTGTACTGTGCATGTTGGAGTGTAGGTGAGATCTCTTGGGGTCTCGATTGTTTGGGCGTTATTACACACCAGATGTAGTATAGTTGGTTTAGAAATTAGAGGT
Source organism: Streblospio benedicti (assembly GCA_019095985.1). Lineage (NCBI taxonomy): Eukaryota > Metazoa > Annelida > Polychaeta > Spionida > Spionidae > Streblospio > Streblospio benedicti. Next base: position 37,721,341 of record CM032663.1, on the reverse strand, counting down.
GATTGTTTTTACTTGGGTATAGTTGGACCCGTTTTACTCGAGCTCGCATAAGTCAAGCACCTGCACAAGGAGAATTCATTTTGACTTCCCTTCAAACTTACTGTTAATTATAATAGGGAAAACCCTGCTTATTTGGAACCTTTAAACTTGACAAAACTTTCAGAATGCACAGAACACATCATAACGCTTCTCTGCAAGCATACTTGTTCATCGCCACTGAGCATAATCAAACAAAAATAATTTAAGACATTTGGTCTCAAGCATTTACCTGAATTAGGTAAAGAGCGTGTGTTGATTGTGTGTTTTCAGGTGGTGGAGCCCCATATTGGGAGATTTAGTATGAATTGGTTAGATGTAAAACTGGTTTCTATCATTGTCATTGTGCATGAGAAAAAACATTATATGGTTAAAATGATTTTTTAGGAAGATGGAATGTCATTTGTTATTTTTTTCAATTGACCATTTTCTTGTTTTGCATTGTGTGGCCATTACACTTTCATCACTTTCAAAACGGTGTACTGTTGAAATAAAATGGTTGAAATAAAAAAACAACACATACATTTGTCATTTTTTTTAATTACTTTGAACGTGAACTAGGCAGAATGATTTTTCCTTTGTTTTGAACGTTTATACAAATCTGAGGCATTGGCCTCATCGTCAAACCTTTGAATTTATTTTTCGGGCTCAAATATGCATGAAACCAAGTTAATCACACTTTTTATGTGCATTTTTTACTGTCCATTGACCCTTCTAAACACAGAACAGTGTTATAAAATAGTCTTATTCAAATCTAGTTAAAAAATACATGTTAAACTGTAAGAGGATTCAGTAGCTTTTGACCCAAATTCAGTGCATGTTTTGGCCTCGGGTTTCAGGGGTTTCATTGTTTGGGAGGTTGGCAACCACCATGTAGTATAGTTGGTTTAGAAATTAGAGGTGATTGTTTTTACTTGGGTATAGTTGGACCCGTTTTACTCGAGCTCGCATAAGTCAAGCACCTGCACAAGGAGAATTCATTTTGACTTCCCTTCAAACTTACTGTGAATTATAATAGGAAAACCCTGCTTATTTGGAACCTTTAAACTTGACAAAACTTTCAGAATGCACAGAACACATCATAACGCTTCTCTGCAAGCATACTTGTTCGGCCACTGAGCATAAGCTTTAAGACATTTGGTAGTAAGCATTTACCTGAATTAGGTAAGAGAGCGTGTGTTGATTGTGTGTTTTCAGGTGGTGGAGATCGAGCTGGAGAGTTGGTGTGAACCGGAGACTGACCGCTGGCTGCTCCGCTACGTCAAGGTGAGCATTGTGAACATACATTTAAATGATTTTTTCGATGGACGTTAGACGATTCTTTCTTCAAGTGTTCAGGGTTGTTATTGTGTGGCCACCACAGTCCCAATAGTGGCCTTCAGATATAGCCCTGTGAGATAATAGAAAATTTTGATTCAGAATTAAAAGTAAGTGGCGAAGGATGTAATTGTTTTCCATTGAACAGTTGGAAAAATAAAAACAAGTATTTACAGTGTCACAAAATCATCACATTATTTTGTGAAAAGAGCAATTTTAATCATTGTTTAAATTACAATGTTACTAAGTTGTATATCACTAGAAGTAAAGTACAATGACTGAATTAGCTACGTAGCAACACATTATCGCTCGATTGCCCGCGATTGTAATATAGGCTACAAGTATTTCTTCTCAAAAGAACACATATACAAATCTATGGAGGCATGCTCTAATTTTGTGTTCCTCTGTTGGCGCTGTGTGCTAGTTGGCACCGGGAGGGAAGCTGTGTGACCTGTGTGGAGTGGTGAAGCCCACGGCACGCGCTATCATGAGGCACACCCTCGCCGCCCACTTCAACTACTACCCCTTCAAGTGAGTTCTACAGTATCTAGCGTCAGAATATTGAAGCAAGGTATAAGTTAAGGCTTACCCGATGGCCCTGTGCAGGCTGGTTTTTAGTAAGGGCCGGTTGGTTTCAAACGTTCATGGTCGGATAAGGGAGAAAGGGAGGCACAGTAAAAGTTTTGGGATGAACATTTTTGACTGTCAGACTGGGGCTTTACCCTACATTGATGAATACAATGGAGTCACAAAACAAGTCGTTACACAGTATAAAGCAATAACCTTTTTGTAAATTTGTACTCTCAGTTTCTATTCCGTGAATACATACAGTTGAATGTTTCTATAAAGACCATTCATTGGACTGGCCTCATGTGGTCTGAACCGAGAGGAAGTTGGGAATAAAAACATGGTTTTACTTTTAGAAGTGGTCCGTCTTGAACAATTCATGGCGGCCAATTACAGTTTTAAAATTCAATTTAAATTATATAGCAGCCCATCTTCCTTATCTGTAATATGATTCTGTATCAATTACAATTACTCTAATTTTTGCTTCCATTACAGGTAAATCTTCAATTACAATTACCAGCCGAAATTCAATTACAATTCAATTAAAGCTTGATGTTCAATGATAATCACACCGCCGTTTATTATCAATTACTACAACACTTTATTTGTTTTATATGTTGCACGTGTCTACTTGGCAGGTGCTATTACTGCGAGTGCGTTGCCTTGACGATTCCACGCCTGCAGCAGCACCTTGAGTGTGAACACTCTGGGCGGCCATACCGCGTGTGGAAGCGCGCAAAGCTGTCGTCCCATGAAGCTAACAGGGTGAAGAACGCTGACCCAGACCGTGCCAACATTCTCGACCCCATCCCCGGTGAGTCACAGTATTTTGAAATTCAAGTGTTATAAAGTTGTATTTAGAGTAACAACGTTAGCCCTTTTTTTTTACCACATTGACTGCGCCTGAGGGTTCCATTTCCATCAGACGCATGATGTACTTGACATGATATGATTTAGGGGATTGTATATTGACAATACATATGTAGTCATTTGCGCAATTATCTCCTAAGGTATGAAATGTGTTCCAATGAAATTATGTCAGTACATATACTATTCAAATTCATCATCACAAATGACAATATCTCATTGAAATGCCAAAATCTCATTGAAATGCATATGATAAAATACTTCTGGGGTAATGCTCTATTTGGATTGTGTACATGTAAAAACGACATTTTTGTTGCAGAAAGTGGCCCTGTGGTGTTGGATGCTGACGATCCTATGGATCCTGGCAGTGTTGCAGGCAGGATCAAGACAGAAGTGCGTTTTGATATAGTGAAGTTCTTTTTAGTTCGGGAACCTCCATAAAATGTTTAAAAAAAAGAGGGAAACCATGTAAGTTCAGGCGAGCCAAGAAGAAAACCTATAACTTGCGGAAGGAACAGAAGGTTTTTTCATCACACAATGAGAAATCGTAGAGAAACATAAAAAATTGTAACATAATTCTTATTATTTAGCTTGGGTGTCCTTTTGACAGTCAGTTGTACTGTATCTGTCAGACCATGTTTCAGACAAGTATGTCCCACATTTGAAAGAGGGTAGGTCATATGTCCCACCTTTTCACCAGGTAAATTCAACCTTGAAACAACATCTGCAAAGTATAGAATTGTTAAATTGTAACATGTATCACTAGTCTTGTAGTTTTCGTGAATATGCCTTATTGTGCATAATGATCCTGTACATGTAGGTTGGCATGTCTGGGCGTCATGCTACTGCTACCACCACTCCACCGTCGCCATCATTCTCGCGAGAATCGTCCCAGCCCAGAGATCCATCTCCTTCCTTGAGGCAGGCAACAATAGGAGGCAAGAACAAGGGCCGCAACTCGCCCTACACCTGCTACTACTGTGACTACACGGTATGCATCACATAGCTGCTATCATGTCAACGTTCAGTATTTTATTCTCCTTTACAACTGCCTGATCAGCTGGAATTCATGAAAGCGTCAATGGTTCTTGTTTTCATCACGTACTAAGAAGCAAAATGGTGTTTCAGTTTATATTATTACAAAACATATCTTTATGGCTTGTGAACAGGATATTAAATGGTGTTCAATTCAATAAGCATTATGGGAATCTTAGTATATGATATATAACTTCAAACTAGAGTGATGGATGAGTTGTTCTAAATGGTGTTTCATAAATATCTTCTGTTATCCACCATTGTCACTTGTGATTCCATATGTACAGCGTGTATGTGGTTTCTCACATGCACCCACCACTGCCACCACCCCAATCCCTCTCTCATCTGGATATATCAATTTTCAGAATGTGATTCCAGATTGCCGATTTATTTATTTCGATTTTTAATGAAATATTTTATAAATATAAGTGAATATACTCATTTAGATTAACATCACATATTGAGAATATGCATCACCAGTTTATAGGTACTTCTATCTCAAAAGCTAGCCTATAGATATATTTATGTTGGTATTTTTTAGTAATCCATACTTTAAACTTAAAGTAATTTTTTTTACAGTGATCGACACGATAGTTTTTTTAAAAGTGCAAATTGAATTGCATTAGGCTAATGACTCTATTCAGATGTATTGTAAAAAATATCGCTAAAATATTGACACAAATATTTTTTATAATAAAAATCTAGCACGAAAGTTTGCGTTAATTTTATTTTTTCTCGATACAATAAAATTATTATGAGCTACAAGTACACAAAATTTCATGATTATTGACAAGAATCTTTACTTATAGATATTTTTTTTAATGTTATATCACTGTTCTAACACAGGTAGCTCAATAAACCATTGGAACCATAACCAAACGGTACCCGAAGGAACACTACCTGTGATTGAACCGTTCTTATATCAGAAACATGATTTTATTTGTTTAATCTCAGAATCATTTCATTACTTCTCCTACAATTAAGTTACTTTATTTTTAGACCAAGTGGAACATCCGTGACATCCAGAAGCACATCTTCATCAAGCACCAGCGCATGAAGATCGCGCAATGTAACTTCTGCCAGTTCTGGTGGAATGGAAACAACATCATGGAGAAAATGGAGACACACTTCCAGGTATGTGTAGCATTAACATTTTTACATCAGCTAAATAATTTCAAGCGTTACTTGTGTGTACTAAATTCCAGCATAAATATCTGCATTGTTGTAATTTGCAAGCTACCTTCAGAACAATAATCCATTTAATGATTTACAGTTTTGCTACTCGTACCTTCCAGAACTGTCACCCGACGTTCGACTATGTGAACAACTACACTGACAACACCAAGATCATGTCGCATAAAATTGTAAGTTTCTAGAGATCATTCATTTTGTTTTCCCACTCAACTTTTTTTTGAACTAGTGTTGAATATGGAGATACTGATTTCATTGACAATTTACATGTAGTTGTCGCCTGCAATGTGACTCGTGTTTTAAGAGTGACAGGCAAGTACGCTTTTATGTGTCTGTCTAAAGATGTGATGGAATGTCTTCAGCATTCATTTTATAGGGAAAATTGTGCAGCTTGGCTTTTAATATTGATTTTCTAATTATAATAATAGTGGAGTCCTGCATGTTCAATGATCTCCGAATCCACTGACAGGTTCCTGTGGAGGAGCGCAACGGATACTTCATTGTGGCCGCCACAGACGAGAAAGGTGTCCCCCTCGCCATAGATACCAGCCAAGAAGATTCGCCCCAGAAGGTACTCGTGTCACATTATTTATTCTTCCATTATAGTCTAATGTGGTGTGATTGAGATAGTTTCATTGTATTCCTCCCATGATTAAAATCTGATTCATTCTAATCTTGCAAGTAGATGTAACTACATGCATAAACTATGCCCCCAGTATTGTGGTGGGTGGGTGACTATTCTTGTTCATTTAGAAATCAATGTGAACTTGTCTAACCACCCAGCATAATCTTTGACCAGGCGACTAAGCGCGCCATTGATGACGGCCGAGGCTTCGACTCGAGTAAACGACTGTATCGCGGGAACTCTGAGAGTAGCGACTCAGTGTGGGAGACGCCACCGAGGCCCGGGTCGGCAGTCACCGTGGGAGGCAGCGACGTGGACAGCCCGGCACGGTCAGTGGGGGAGTGGGAGAGGGGGCGGCCACTGTTGATAGCCACTTTGTATTTTACTAAAATTATGTATAATTGATATGAAGCAAACTTCTGTGAACAAACAAATAACATTTTTCAAAGCTGTAATATGAACTTCAATCATTGTTTCTTGAAGTTAATAGCCATATTTGCAAACCTAAATGAGAGTCTACTGCTGACCACCAGATTGCAATGTGGTGAGCACACGGAATCATGTTAGCAAAGCCAAGTTTCGTTATATTGTCACAAAAAAACACGATTTGCATTTTCTTGTTGGGTGTGCAGTGGGAAGGCAGGGACAACGATCGCCGTGATGCATGACAAGCTGCCCTACGTGGCGATTCGCAAGGCAAATATCCAGAAAGTTCTGGAGAATATCCGCGCCAACAAGAAGGTGTATGGCTGCAGGGACTGCTGGGAAATCAGTGACAGGGCAGACAAGGTGAGCACGTCTGTGTAACATCCTCTTTAACATGGAGTAATTTGGACGAGGTTGCTCTGTTTCTTTGAATGCGCTCGCTACTGGCGATTGAATTTAAAGTTGCCAAAAATGGTGTCGAAGCTCAAAAATTCATATTTACTTTTTATTTCAAACTATTTTCTAGCATTTGAAAGCTAGTAAAAATTAATTTCGCTGAAAAATATAAATTATGATGGATACAAAGTATTAAGAAATTTTGAGCTTCAAATTAATGATTTTTAAATGTTGCATTTAGAAATAGAGGTGCAAGCAATTGAGGGGGCCTGATAATGATTATATCATCAAGTGACTTTTTAACTTCAATAAGAGATACTTGACAATGAAATAATGATTATTATGAAGCTTTAAATATTGATTGGGCTGGTGAATTTATAAGATAAACCTTGTTATCATTTTCCAATGAATTGTTCATATTTATAAAAGTTCTCTTGTAGGTGTCTTAGTCTAAATTGAATTGATGAATAATACATCTTAAAGATGAATATATATATATATATATATATATATATATATATATATATATATATATATATATAATATCATTAGGGACCTCTTGACTCGTTGATATTGTTATTTCAAATCATATTCGATGATTTACAAACATTTTATCATAAATGATAGTATTTTGAAACACATTATTACATTTGAAGTCTACTGCAAGAGTACAAATGTCAGCTTTGGTCTTTTATTGTGTATCTAATCATGTCTTTTTTCCCGAAATCCAGGTGTTGGATTTTTAATTCAAATTTACGAAGGGCAGTGAACGCAACTCTGTTAATCAATGCAATTTTCTTTCTAATCATTTCGAACATATTTTACAAGCAAACATTCTTCAAATTCAGTTATAAACTGTGTTGATAAGTGTCGCATGAAATTTTGGATTATCTTCAACGTTTTTACCCAAACCGTTTAAAACCACGATTGTGAAAACTATTCTTTGGACCCTTTTTTCACATGACACAAATCTCAAAATAAGGCATATTACCAATAATAATACTATTATTTAAACGTATAGTAAACTTGGGGAAATAATAAAAAAGCGGTTGCTTTGCGTTTAAACAAGGATGTAAAATGTCACAAGATGTGATTGGAATAGATTCATTGCATTCCTAAGATCTTTATAATGATAATTTATTTGATAAATAACTTTAAACCCTACTGTTGAATATTTTTAACGACTTGTTAAGTGGTCTTCTTAAAATATTTAACAATAAGTTTTAAAGAATTTATTAAAAGCTTCTCCTTATAATAGTACAATGTAAGTGTTTGATTAATTTAAACACTATCACATAGTGCTAGCAGTGTCTATTCTAGAGCTCGTAATTAGCCCAAAGGTCCACACTTATCTGAATATAGAGGGAATTTTGCAAGCTTGCAATATGCTGCTCTGTCCTGCCACTTGTGCAAAAATCAATGGGTGCTAGTCTTGACCTCTGAGGTCACAGAATGCAACATTCTAATGAAGGCCAGTAGACTATTTTAAAAGCTTTGGCAGCAAAGTTTGGCTGATGGATATCCATAACAGCTAATCACATGTTGCTTTTCTGGTCGGCTTGAGGTACTAAGCCAGCTTGTTCCATACTTTGACCATGTATTTTACACATTGGGGTAAAATATTGATAATTAAATCAATAAATCATTGGACATATTTCCCAAACTTTCCTGGGAAAATAAACTATATAATAACCACTTTTTTGACCGCCAAATTTCCCAAATCTTTTATGATTGGTATGGATTCATATTTTCTGAGTTATTTATTTGAAATTTGTCATTTCTGTCATACTATTAAACAAATTGAATATTTACATTTTTATGATGTAAATAGCTTTGTTTTAAGTGTCATTATGATTACATCCAAATACTCCCATTTACCGTATTTGTCATAAATCCTACCTACTATGATTCTAAAGTAGACACTGCGCTAGGCCTCGTTTTTTGGGTTTGCGTTCATGGCCCCAGCCTCCCTTCCAGGTCCAGTATCACTTGCGCATGCAATTCTTGCTGAAGCCGTATTGCTGTCCGCATTGTGACCAGGCGTTCTATGTGAATAACATGGCCAAAAAGCACATCAAGGAACACCACCCGGGCGAAAATATGGACAATACAATGTATCTACGCGACAAGGACACAGCATTAAAGGTTGGTCGGGTGGCGAACAACCTTGCTAACGGCACCACTGTCAGGGGTTTGTGCCGAGTGGTTTTGTTTCAGAGGTTTGGTTAATTCTAGGAAAAAATGATAGCCATGTATGACCGTTCTGATGCTGACCGCAGAAATCTTGGTCCAGATCATAGCAGGAGTAGGCCACTTGAGATGGGTGGTCTATAGGTGTTTTTTTCCTAATCCTCATTGATTCTGCCCTGCCAGATGAAGTACCACTTGCGGCACAAGGCCGGCCTTAAGCCATTCTTGTGCAATGTGTGTGCAGAAGGCTTCTATCTGAATCACGCATGCAAGAAGCATATGGTAGAGAAACACCCTGGCTTCAATCCCGATGTCAGCGATTATCTTAAAGACGAAGACGTTGCACTTCAAGTAAGACACGTGTGCATAAAATCATGCTCTAGTTCTCCCCTCGGGTTTTTGCAACATGTCTTTGTACAATCGGACAAAACTACATTTAAACTACATTTGAGGGCAGGAATATGGTTAAGTTATTGTAAATCAGTAAGACAAATGTGTCTCATGTAATATGCAAATGTTTGACTCATCAGAGTTATAGATAATAAACATGTCCAACTGTGAATTTAAGCATAAAGAATTTGGTTTTTAAAAATTTTGCTTAGACTTCTTCACTATTGAAATAAATTTAATTTTTTAGATAATATTCTACACACTTAATTAGATATTCTTTTTTCAATCATAAGTTAGGTTATTTTAAATTACTTAATTTCTTGATGGCTTTGCTATTAACAAAAACGGGGAGGATAACTAGAGTGTATTATGCGCAAGATATTGGTCATCATTGCAGGATAGACTCTCTTATAGTCTTTGTGTTGTCATGTGTTTGTCTTTTGGATTGATATTTTATAATTCTGTGGTACTTATGCTGCGTTCCATTGACGCAGTGAAGTCGGTATTCACGGTGTACACTAGCTGTAGTTTCCGTTCTTTTGATATTCACCGGCGGTGTTCACCTTCTAAAAACGGTGTTAATCAAAAGCTGCACCGCAAGTACGGTGGTGAGATAGTGACGTCACAAGATGGCTACCAGTATGGAAAAGACATATTTACATCTCACCTTGTTCGTGCATGACGCCAACGAAATTAACTTAGGTGCCGTTCATACTGTTCCATCAAAACAATGTAAATAAAGCCCATTACAAATAAAACCCAACATTTGTCAACAATGTCCATGATTAATAGGATGTGCAGATAATATGTGCATGCGTACATAGTCTATTGAAAAGAATATTACCGCTGTGGTAATCACCGTGAGTTCCCGAAGGTGTACACCTTCTTCACCGCGGCAATGGAACGCAGCATTAGTGCTTAATATTTATTGATTTGTTATTTGCTTTGTACAAATGTAGCAAGCACTATATATTTTTTATGTATGCACTGAATAGTTTAGATTTACCTCTCTTCATGTCTTTTTTATTATGGCAAGTGTAAATTATATACCAAAATTTTGGTAGTGAAAACCATATTGGTAGCACATATTTTACTAATGTAAGATGGAAAGCCATTCTGTGTACTTCCATAATGTTTTAATAATAATTGACTCACATAATACTGTACACTTTGTTTAGATTTACTGTGCTACTTTTCAAACCTTGCATGAAATGACTCCTTATTTGTGGGACATAATAATGTATTACGACTGGTAATTCATTTTAAGTTTGTAACTGTTGCTGTTTATGTATTGAACAATTATCCCACAACAGGTCTATCCGCATTGTTACATTTATCAAATGAATAAAAAAAAATTGAAAATATACATTTTTAATCAATCCTCAGATTTTCACGGCATATTTGTCCATATAGACTGTACGTCACTGTTAAGTGTAGTTCACTTCAAATTCGGGTTCCCTGTGACCATACCTTTTTGAAAAGCATCCACATTTTCTGTTGTTTACCTACAGAAAGAGCTCGCGTTAAAGTGTAAGCATGTAAATCAGCTTTATAAATTATCATAAAAGATGAACACCCACGTTGCTGGTGAATAGAGATAATGTCACTTTGAATGCATCACAGGATAGAAGAAATATGAAAGCTAATAAGGACCAAGATCACATTGTATATACTTTAGGAACCAAATTAAATGTGGCTCCAAAAATATATACAAAATCCATCTTTTAGTGTGTCCATACAGTCCACAGAAATGATCTCGCTCTCCTGTTTTCTATATTACTTTTATTTTTTTGATCTGTGTAAATTTTCATCTTTCTCAAGGCATGAATTGTACCTAAGAAAAATTGCATGAATTTCTGAAGAAAAAACGACTAGGTGGTTCATGCTGTTGTAGTGTAAGAAATGTTGCTTGTGTAAATCAGTTGTGATTATGAATGTCAATATTAGAAGTGATTACGAATATAAGCGCTAAAATCTTTATGCTAGACTTGCTTAAAATGAAATGATAGATCCATGGTATGGGCATAAATGAATCATTTACATCTCCATGATTAACAAAAGTCAAATGTATGTTAAGTATTAAGCTGACAGAAATGAAGAAACTTTCTTTTCTAGTCCAATGCGTATTCTTATTTGTGTATAAGCGATATTTCATGGGACATGCTCTTTGCATCACAATCTTTCCTGAAGCACCGCTATAAAGACAAGATTAGGCATCTCATGAGAGTTTCCTCCTTTCTACAAAGAATTTAGAAGCTCAGAAATTTGTACTTCAACATAAAACTCATTTGGGTGTTAACAGGGATTCATTGGCGTGATGTGTTTGCAGGAGTACATGTTTTCTGTCATGGAGCCCTTCCTTCCGGATGAGATAGACGTCAGTGAGGGCGGTGTTGTTTATCTCAGGTAAAACATTGCATTCTGTAGTCTCCTAGCCTGTAAAACAGCATAAATAACAACAAGAATGCTCAAATAGCATAAGTTCGCTGTCACAGCGCTAATGTGTGAGCAGTAAAAAAGCTTTCTGATGGGCACAATTGTAACGTTGCTGTTTCTTGTCGACTTGTCAACCATGAATGTATAGTGGAACCTGTCTTATGTGGAGACCTTCAGGAAAAGTGAAGTGTCCTCGGAAGACAGGCATTCTTAGAAGAGAGGTTCACTATTTAAGTCAAAGGCACAAGTGAAAAGTATCCACATAAGCCAGGTGTCCTTAAATGGGAGGTTTCCACATTGGCAGGTTCCACTGTACATGTATTACTTTGTGTTTCAGAGGTGCGTCTGCCGGCTCATTTGACCCAAGAGCCATATGCAGTATTCCCAAACCAGCGAGCACACACAAAGTGCCGCCCATAACGCTCAAGATCGGAGGAATCAAACCCCTGCCAGCGTCGGCTTCTGAAGGAAGCAAACCCAAGGTAAGAGACAGACGAAAAACATGCTAGAACGTTAAGAAATGAATGTTTAGAATACATTCATTGTATTTCTTTGATCATATATTACTATAGCTTATAGGTTGAATAAATCCGCAATAACCTACATGTGCTGCTATATATTTACAATCGGTAATGTCATACTGAAGAAAATATAAGATTTTTTGTTTAAACAAAAATCAATTTATCTTATATGTACTTTGTTAACATAATTGCTGCCAATCACTGCTAATGCATGTACATTAGTGAATGCTGCTGACAATAACAATTTTATTTAATATTTAATTATGCTTTGTGCATTCAGATAGCCACAGCCAAAAAGCACATGGCTCCTACCAAACAGGCCCCCCAGCACTTTCCCCCACGATCTCCAGATCTCCCAGATGCAGCCGAATTTCTCAACCTTGTGAAGAAGGTAGTAAATTTTACTTGTTTTAGAAAGTACATTATAGCAGGTTGTACTTTTTGTTTTATTTCTTCATTATGCTGTGTTTCTTCATTGTGCTGAAGATGTGTGCAATACTTGCAAAATATTCTATGAACGATTATTTTTAAAAAGTCACATGCCTAACAAGTTTTATTTTTAATATCTGCCCATCGAAGATGTCTCTCAGCCAATCAGAATCAATTATGATTAGCAACGATAAGATAAGCCTGTTGTTGTGTTTTAGACACGGGGACGTAACTCAGGCTACTCTGCATACGGGGAGTGTCCAACTGACGACTCGCGTGCTGTCGTGCCCCAGGTCCCGGAGCCTGTCTGGCTCCAGAGCTCCTCATCCGCGGCAAAGAAAAAACGCTGCTGCTACTGCAAGTTCAGTGCGAGGAAGGTCACCGACGTAAGTACAACAGACATGTAGTCGAGTTTGGAAATAATTCTTGAAATTTCAACTGCCCTTATGACTGACTGACCTTTTATTTAACTATCCCCCTAAATTTTTACCTGTTCTCAGTCACTAAAACGTTATGTGCCCTATTGATTTAATTGCTGTGTTATTGTGACTAGGTGAAGTCACACATGATGCGGCACTTCACATGGCGCCCATACGCCTGTCTGCACTGCCCCTACCAGGCCTTCACCACTGCCAAGGTGAGAGCCACATTTTGTTCTTAATAATTTTTAATGTTTTTTATGATTGGAATTTACAGCTGGTATTATGTAAAGGCACTTTAGATAAAGCTATATGTATGGCTATGTCACAAACCCTTTATAAGAAAATAGAAGTTTGAATTACATTTGTAAGAAACATACATGGTGGAATTACAAGTGTTAGAACAGTAAGGTTTGGACAGTTACGTGTGGGGCTTGGTCTTAGTCCTTAGTACTCCTTACCACCTATATATAGAAAGTAGAAAATTCTTTTTCCACGTTTAGAGGATTTTATCTCTGTCAAAGCCTACTCTCAACCTAAAAATACAGGGATTTTTATGGCATCTATTGACATACCATAATGATCACAAAAGCGTTTAGGTTTAACATTGGCAATTTTGTTGGACTATGGGCTATTACAATAACATCTCAATAACATTTGATACAAACTGTTTTAGAGCTTGCATCTTTTAGTGAGCGTGATCACTTCTGTGGATGTGTAGCATATGCGCAACTCCAAAAATCAACACTAGTTCAAATATTGCTACTATTTGCTGATGCTGCCCTCTGTCCACCAGGTTCGTGAGCACACAGTCAGCAAGCACCCCCACTCGCCGGCGGACCAGTACCGTGCCAACGTAGAGCCGGAGGTCTACTACCTGAACGCTCCCACGTGTATGCTGCTTGGACTGATCCCCATGTTTGACGATACGACAGCAACAGGGTGAGCTAGCGACAACATAACGTGCTTGTTAGATGACATTGGGTGTCTAAACGCAATGTAGGATAGAATACCATATCCTTTTGCTGTGCAAGACATTGAAAAGAGAATACTTGAATGATGACTAATAAAAGTTTTGTCCTGTATGGCAAAGTTTAAACAATCTTCGTTTCTCTCATTCCCCTAAATAAGTGCAAGCTCCTTGGCGACTCCACCACGCTCCGCGAGCGCCCTTGGGTCCTCTTCCGTGCCCCCTGGGCGCGTAACTCCAGCCACGCCCACCTCTACAGCCTCCACACCGCAGTCACAGGTCAGTATCTACTGTGATCCTATTAATATTAGCTACTACAATATTTCGCGAATGAGCCCATAGGGCCATTTCGCGCCAATTTATTTTCGCGACTTGTCCCAGGGCTAATTTTTTTGTTTTTGTTTACATACGATAACTCAACTCCTACCCAGCCTCAAATCGCCTGCAAACTGACCTAAATGGAGTTGCGTAATTTCCCTACTACAGGCTTGTTGTTTGACTAAGTGGTCAGCAGTGGTCAGTTACCTTATATAATATAATATAAAATATTATATTATAAAAATAATATATAAATATATATGTCTTTGTTGTTTGACCTTTATGCCAGGGTCCCACGAGAACAATGAAAGTGGCCTTGTGACTAGACTAATTTGTTAAGCGACTGCAGACAGGTGTTATTTAGGTAACCAACCCTACAAGACAAAACCATTTTTTGTAACTGTTAAAGTTCAACTATGTTCTTGTTTAGGCTTAACACTTCTAAAATAATGCGATGATAAGTTTGAAATTACAATAGACTTTATTTTGACACCAAAGGTAATGTTTTCCACTTACAAAGGCCGAATGACACCAAAAACGTACGATACCCCCATTATCGCCCATGTCGGCATAATCATAGAGAAGTACTATAACTCTTTCAATTTTCGCGGCTTTTTAATTTCGCGAATCATCCCAAATGCGCGAATTTAGCAAAATTGAATCGCACGCAAATTTTTTAGGGCTACAGTATCACTTCTCTTGTGTATCATGCGTGCAAATGTATTGAATGTATTTTATCATATTTTTTTCAGGAAACTGAAATTCTTTTGTATGTGTGTGTTTCTATTTAAGTGTGTACAATAGAACCACCAGCGACCTCTAGAGACCAAATCCGTATTAAGACTATTTCTCATGAGCATAAACAGACCCAACATAAACCTCAGAGATCCCCTATATTGATATCACCCGAGGTCAATTTCTTAGGTGTTCTTAATAGAATAGGTCTACTGTACTAGGAAATAATAGAGATTTTATTTGTTTTCAGCCCAAGCATCAGAAGCTGACATACATGCAGTACTCGACGGAGCCTCCCACAGACAACCCGCAGGTTCGTCGCCATGTTACTTATGTCAAGGATGGAACTATGGGGATGGGGTGTGAGGCTTACTACCAAACTTTTCATAAATAAAAGCCATGTGTTTGGCAGCGTCAGGGTGTGCAACGAAACATGGTTTTAACATGCAGGCTCTTGATTTAGAAAAATCTGAGATCTGCAACTGTTTGGCTTTCACTGATAAGAAAATTGCCTTTGAAATAGACTGTAGGGTTTTCAATGCTTGAATATTACACCTTTTGAGAAAGGAAAAGAATTAACGCTTAAGTATGATACAATAATATTTAGCTTTAATGCACATTGCTTTATAAGGTTAAAAATGCAGCAAACTCTAATCTGACTTTTTTTCCAAAATTGCAGTAATTAGATTTTAAAAAATCATTTGAAAGTTTGATTTCTCATATTTTATATATATTTTTCTCTGTCTTAACTAACTTGGACACATTTTACAAAATAAAAATTAACAAAAAAAGTTTAAAATGTATTCACTCTTTCTCCCATACAGTTACGGCGAGCAATGCTAGAATAATAGTTTCTTACCTAGCTTGCTATGCCACAAAATGAGCACTTGACTCACAAGCGAGCAATACAGCCTACTCAATATTGCCACTTTTTGAGGAGCCATTTATATGAAGTGCTATTATAAAATCTAATTTCAAAGCATTAAGTTTTGCATTTACACAAAAAACATAAAGAAGAAAGTTTGTTGTATACTTGTTCATTCTTTATAATCTTACACAGACATACCTTTTTAATTAAACCTCAGAAGCAAGCTTCCGTACACATCTTTGCATGAAATCAAAGGAAAACATAACCTTCCTTTAATCAAAGCCATTTTTCACCAAATTGTCTCAAATCAACCCCCTATGTTACATACATCAATTTGAAGCTGACAGAAAGGTCAACAAATGCAGGTCAATAACTGATCTGTTTATCTTAGCTGCAAACCAGAGACACCTCATTAACTTTGCACCCGCAAAATGCCGCTATACCTGTTGAGAGAGGGATAAGCGTGGCTTGCTGCTACATGGGATAAGTGAGCAGCCGCTCACTGGCGCTATATGGGAGAAAGAGTTAAAGAGATTGATTATTTTGAGCGTTGTTCCTGTGTCTAGGCGTGTGTGCTCGAGAAGCCAGATGTCGTGGCCCTGCCAGACGGCCAGTTCCGCTGCTTCTACTGCACCTTCACCAGCTACCGAACAAGCGTGGTCAAGCACCAGCTCACCCACTACATCTACCGCCCGCTGTCCTGTCAACACTGCCCATTTCAGGTATATCATTGTTGTCGTTATTGTTATCTTCATCGCGTCATAACTTGTTCCTCCATCTCTCCACGGTCGGGCTGCCTCATATTCTTCCCAAGATCATTGTCTGAACAGAATGTATGTAGTTGCATTCAAGCATGTAATGAAGACACTGCAGGATACAATCACTACTTTTCATTCAGCCACACCCAGATGCATTGAATCTGGTTATACGTTGTCCTACAGCCAATTGTTTGTCCTGACTTTAAAATGGTTATCCAGGGCAATTGGACAATCATTACTGCGGGTGCAGAGCCTTGTGTTGATGACCTATATGATTTACCGTCATTTTTCTTTTGATCGTAATAATTGCCCTTTGATATCATGCTTTCACATAGTTCACTATTTCGCTCCTCTCACCAGGCGTTCAACCCGCGGCACATGGCGGAGCACCAGACAAACCTGCACCAGGATGCGCCACCGGCACCACGCCAGAATCCAGAGCCTGCCGTCAACTACCTCAACCTGGCCACCTGCGTGGCGCTCGGCATCCTCAGTGAGGCAGACGCGACTAAGGTGAGGACAGGACGTGCTGTGCGGGAGCCACCGTGTATTGTGGGCTGAGCTTGTCCATGAATCAAGTGGAAATTAGTTATAGAGATACAGCATTATATGTTTGAATGACATGTTAAAAGTATGGTGGAAGAAGGGGTTTAAAAATATGTAAAATTCGTTTCCAGCAATAGGAGTTAAAGGTTTATGCTGTAATGCGATTTTATTTTGACCAGGTGGCAGCCGAGCAGCACCAGAGAGACAAGGAGCGACTGTCAGGCGGACGGAAACTTACACAGGTGAGAATTCAATTGGAGAAGCGGGCTGGCAGTAACGTTGACATTGAAAAGAAAATTTTCTTAATATTTATTGCTTGATACATGTTGTGGTTAGCTTTTATGTGAGCTCTGTTTTTTAATAATGCATATTGACTTTTTGTCATCGGTGACTTCTGTATTGATGTGTCTAGTAGTAGTATTGTATTGTGAGCAAAGCTAGAGTAGGTGCCCTGGGTGGGTGGACTAAATGTCCACCCCAATTAGTTAGACGATTAAGATCTTTGATTGCCCAGGGCGTGGCTAGGTGGCTCACTCTCCCAAGTGACTGACGTCACTCGGCCGTGCGTAAGACGTAATAGACGTCAATCGGACATGTCATCGCATCAACAAATGCGTTTGGATGTCAGTTTAGGCTTAGACGTGGGAGCGACCACATAGTACAGTACTTGCATTGGGGCCTCAAATACTTGTATTTCTCGGCCTGTACATGGACCTGAGGTCTATTGCCGCCAGCATCTTTGCGAAGTCTTCCCTCTCGGGAGGCTGTCAATCTGATTTGGTGGTAGCCTGGTAGAAATAGTAGGCCACCCGTCTATACGATCAACTGCTATATAAAGCCTTGTCTACACCGCTAAGATTTCCTTCAAACTGTATCAGTCGAAACTGTCTTAAGCAGTTTGATAAAAAAATGTAAAGATGTTTCGTCTTTCACGGAGCCTGTCTACACCGCTAAAACTCTACGACCATTAGTCGTTTACTTTCCGGATCCTAGAAACAAGAGCAGGTGATAGCAGGTGGGAATTTCATAAACAAAACAGCAAGGAAAATGTCAATACTTTACAGAATAAGGAAATATCTGACAGTTTTTGCTGTTTTTCTGTTGATGTGTCATATAGGCATGTGCGCTCCTGCCACTTTGTTACCAGCTCCCTCTTGTCATCCCAAAATTCGGTATTTTCTCTTTTGTCAGTTTCTTGGGCCTGAGACATGATGCTTGCTTTCAGTAAGTACTATTTAGATCTAAATGCAGTTGCACAAAAATCGTATATGTAAATCTACGTAATGTACGCAGTGTACGTAACATCAGAGGTACATGTAACATACAGTACCACTCTAGATCTATGAACTGAATGCTATATGATTGGTTAGATGTATGCCCGGACAATCCGTCTTGTCTCTAAATCTGTCTTCACCAACACAAGACCAAGACTTGACATGTCAAATACACACCACGGCTTAAGACGAAACGGATAATCGTGGAATCTTGGTTTTAAGCGCGTCTACACTGCAAAGACGTTTTGTCGGATACCGTTCGAAGGAAGTCTTAGCAGTGTTGATTGGGCTTAAGAAGTCTGTAAGTGCCACTCGCGTTCTATTTGTAGGAGAGACTTGTATTGAAAAAAGCTTACAGTATTATTTAACTGTAATGTATATCAATTTATTTACTTGTTTATTTATTCATGTATGTATTGTAGATATATTTTGTTGTTTAACTATATTGAGTAGTCTTAACTTTCTTACTGTGTTAATATTTTGTACTGTGTCTTACTAATTATACTACATGTGCATGTGTACTGTATGTCATCCTTGTGTTCATTCTACTATTGGTGTTGATGGGGGAACTAAGTGTTCTGTTGATGAATATACTACTACACTG
The DNA here is from genome assembly GCA_019095985.1 of Streblospio benedicti. Taxonomy (NCBI): domain Eukaryota; kingdom Metazoa; phylum Annelida; class Polychaeta; order Spionida; family Spionidae; genus Streblospio; species Streblospio benedicti. The sequence goes on along the minus strand of CM032663.1, from coordinate 37,702,423 downwards.
ACGATGGCTGAACGCTAGAATTTGAAACCTGGGGTGCGGATTCCGAACACTGTCAGAGAATCGCCTCAGATAACAGAAAATCTACGTATTTACATTTTAAAGCAATTAGAATTTGGGCCAGTGACATGAAGAATCGCTAAGAGAACTTAGCTTCTAGTGGCCCAGGGCCACTAAGTTGGGTATCCGTGTGTAATTGATTTTATATCCATCTTTCAAGGCGGCGTCTGCGTCCGGTACGGCGGTGACCAGAGAGCGCCCTTTGGTGCTGATCCCCACACACAGTGATGAGGCCAACCAGATCCGCAACTACAACAGCTACCTTAAGGTGCCACAGTCAAGCCGCCACTGTGCAATCTTCGCTTTCATTATTGCTAACTAGCGGCAGTATAGTACTTGGGAGTCAGCATGTATATATACACTTGGACAGTAGCACTGTGTAATGAGGTCAAATGTAAAGTAAGGATGAGCAAATTGGTAAAATCTTGCAATGGTGTTGAAAAGTTATGCTATTTTGGAAATGACTTGTTTGTCTTTTTCTTTTTCAACACCTGGGTTTTCGATTTTGTTCTGGCTTTATAATATTTTCGGTCACTTTGAGGGCAAGCTTAATGATACTAAATGCGGTCTAAAGTAGGAGAATTCTTACTGGTCATATATGTATAATTTAAGTTTGAGTTTAATGAATGTATGTCTTTTAATAGGCGACCACTGACCCACGGGCCTACTTCAAGTCCATGCCTGCTCCCATCAAAGAAGGAGCCCATTTCCGGTGTGAGTTCTGTGTCTACACACACACAGACGCTAACATGGTGAAGTCGCACCAAAAGAAGAAGCATTTCACCTACCGTCCATACGGCTGTGGGAACTGCGACTTTCAAGTGAGTGTCTGTGCTTATGTCCAGGGCTTCTAACAGAAATGTTTGAGGAATTTTTGAGTTGTGTTCATGAAAATGAAAAAAAAAATCATATTTACAACATCATAAGTGGCATGTGTGAATTGTTGGAGAAACATCAATGAAACATGTAGGGAGACAACAAAATCTGGACAAATTAGGGAATAAAAAGTGAGGTACTGTCTGATGTGTGTGAAATTGTCAATATGCCAATGAAGGAAAGAAATCAGGGAAATCTGGGAGTGTTTTTTTATAAATCATGACAAACAAATGCAAACTTATTTTCAGATATGGAGTAGATGTACTGTTATATATTGATATTGATGATTTTATTTGTACAATATGTTGTACGAACTGTATTTTTCTTGTTCAGACGTTCACTACTGCTGATATCAGTAACCATCACGTGACGAAGCACAAGGGCATGGAGTTCAAGCACATACAAAATCCTGTGCCGGAAGTGTACGAGTTGAACAGATCGACTTGTATTCAGGTATTCCAAACACAAACGTCTTTTTTATTCTAATAAAATACAATGTAGTTAGAATGAATAAATTCTGTTAGAATATATTATTTTTAGATTGATTAGTTTTATTATTAGATGTGGCAAATTTTTTGCTTATATTTGTGTCTGAAGTTAGAAATGAAAGAAGTTTGGGAATGCTAAACTTAACAAGATTGCATCTGGTAATGATAAGATTTGTTGATTATGAGAATCAAAGCAATATTTCCAGCAATTGACCTGTCTTTATCAAGCTGCTGCACAATGTCTCCCATGCAATCAGTCCACTCCAAACCTTTATGTCACTTCTAAACATTGGCAATAAGCATTTCTTATATTACTATGCCTAGCTGTGACATGTTCAGGTTTGATGGCTGCGTATCGCACAGCTGGGATAACATTGACCTATTAATGGCCGCGCAGTCATAATTACCATGCAGCCCACCTATGCTTGTACATGTAGAGAAAGAGGTCTTGTGCAAATAGCTATTGTCAATACTATACAATCAATACATGTGTTGTAGTGTAAATCTGTTAAATGTTGTTGCATAGACTGCAAGCTGTTCTGATTTTTTGTATATTCTTATTGCAAAAGGTTGATTTTAAAATATTTGATTGTATGTCATCGTCAGCTCCCGTGATCATGTCATTGGTGCTTTATCTACTACATTCACTACTGTTTAAATGTACACAAACGTGGAATTTTCAATAATAAACAAGTTGCTCATTCATGGTTTAATGCTACATATTTAAAGATTTTCAGTTGAGAAACATGTCATGTATGGTTAAACTTCCATGATAAGGGCTTTAAGTGTTTATTTTACCATTGGTCACTCTTCCTTGCAGCATGGCATCCCAGTCTTTGACCTTGTCCGTGCCGTGGCCTCCCGACTCCACTGACTCCGCTGCCACCACCACCACCATCCAAGTACGCTCTCCTTCGGTGGAGCGAAGCTTAAAGAGGCGGGAGAGTGTGAGCAGCGTGGAAGAAAGCAAACCGCCGGTTGCCAAAAAACGGGGGCTGGTGAGCACAAAAAACTCTGTCATTTTTCAGCCATGGCAAACTTGCATTTTGTCAGGTGATACAGGGGCTGGTCAGCCATTATGGCACATGTTATATGGTTATGGAAGGGTAGAAAGTAACAACATTTTTCACTGTAAACTGGTTGATATTTTTAGGCGTTTTTAGTACTCTCTTTTTTTTTTTACGTTAACTTTTAAATTGTTTTTTGAAAGCTTGGACCTTTATTTCAAAAAATCAAATGCTGATTTAGATTTGCAGACATATTTCTGAGCAATCAGAAGACTCAGTAAGATTCTCAGTTTGAATTCTCTTAGTGTTGAATTTTCTTCTAATTCTAGTAAGTTTTTGTTAGATTTGTTTGTAGACCTGGCTGAGTATAGGAAGTAGACCTTTCAATATTAACTCATTCTAACATTAAATGGTAATTGTATCTGAACTAATTTAGTTTTTTGTTAGAGTTTTTAAAATTGAGGTTTAACATCAATGAAAAGAACTGCTTTGAAAATTTAGAAGAAAAAAAATGTTTATGTCCTTGGTGACTAAACATCTCAATTTCATCAACTTTAATAGTTAAAGGGTCTACATAATGTATATTTTCAAACTTTTCAAACACATGTGCATTATATGTTTAGATGAATTGTTAGATATATTTGACAGAATGTGTTACGTTGACAATATTTAGCTGTAAGTTACTACATGATCTAACAACAATAAAAACAGAAAAAAAAAAAAACAAAACTATGATGGTCAAAGGAATCAAATGAATATTCCAATCATAAATAATGTCATTTGAGTTACATTTTGATGTTTGCCACCATTACAGAGTGTGCCGTACTCTGGAGATGAGGACCCCGACTGGGAGGTCGCCTCCATTCCCCCGTGAAGGCCCAAGGGAGACATGTTCCGGTGCAACTACTGCGAATACGACAGCCAGAATAAAGGTATGCTCCATTGTCAATGTATGTGAGTCATAGAAATATAGCATATTTAGTGCAAAGTGTTGTATCAAATGTAGACTGTATAAAAATCCACTTTCATTTGTCACAAGCATGGTATTTTTTGCACATTGTCATTTTTTTACTGGACCAGAGGTTTGCATTATCTTTGGACGTAAACACTGAATTAACTGAAGTAAAGTACCTAAAATAAACAAGTAGATTTTTGCATTTGATTATAAAACGATTCACTCTTTATACAGGCACAAATTTGGCTACATGTACTATTTTCTTTCAAAATAGATGGGTTGTATTTATTTCAATTATATTCTTCTTCTCTCTCTCTCTTTTCTATGGCAAGCAAGCTCCTACCATTTTATTTCAAACTCAATACTAATCAATGCCAGGCGTAGCGGCAAATCACCAGCTGACCCACTTCACCTACCGGCCGCTCGGCTGCCGTTACTGCCACTTCAAGACGTTCACCAAGGACAAGGCCGACATTCACCACAACACAGCTCACCCTGGGCAGCCATACAACTTCAGGAACCACCCCAAACCTGATGTAAGAGAGGGACCTCACAGAAATAACAGCACGAGAATTTTCCATACCCTGAAACAATCTCAAATATTGGCTATCTCGAACATTTTACTGTAATCCTTAGATATTTGAGATAACGAGTTTCTACTATATTTTAATAGGAAAAGTACATTCTTCATTTCCCAGTTGCGCAGAAACGATGCGCACTTTTTTTATTTGATTTTGAGACACAAAAGTCCATGGGTACTTCCGGGGTAATAAGCCCATTTAAAACAGCATTTATTGGTATATCATTCAAAATGTGTGTTTTACATAAAATTGATGGCTGTCACACTGATAGACGTTGGAAAATTAAGTAAATACATCTATTTGAGGCGTGCATTCTTCATGATAGTGAAGTTCTCAACTTTGCTCCAATCATGGCCGTCTACAAATTTGACCAAAGGCCGGCTTTTGCCCATAACTTCGTCAATTTTCGAGCTAACTAAAATCCGATTACAGATTCGTAATCCTCATTCAAAATCATATTAGGAATCCTGTTTGAGGCATTCATTCTTCATAATATTGAGGTTTTTTAGGTATGTATTAATCGCAGCCTACACAGGTCGTCTGTAAAGACCGGTCTTTTGCCCATATCTTCTTCAATTTCAATGCTAACTAAAATCCGATTACAGATTCATAATCCTTACTCAAAATCCTTTTAGAAAAGTACTTTACATGAATAACATAGGATAAGTGATACGCGAAAATTACCTTAGAATATCTAAAGTCGTGTTAGTCTACATGACGCCGGAAATAGTAATGCGATTATTGATATTGATTAATTCTACTGCGCATCACGTCCCGCGCTTCTGGAAAGTGAAGAATGGTTTATAATTATTGTATTTATTTTTATATAGAAAAAGACAAAAAAATTATTTATTATATTGGCTATCTCGAACATTTTACTGTAATCCCTAGATATTTGAGATAACGAGTTTCTACTATATTTTAATAGGAAAAAAGTACATGGTTTATAATTATTGTATTTATTTTTATATAGAAAAAGACAAAAAAAATATTTATTTATGTATTTACGTTTCAGAAATTTTATTTGAATGACAAGACTCGGATGCAGCATGACCCAAGTTACCAGCCCAAGCCTGAGGCTGTAGGAGAACCTGCCAAACACACACGCTTCCCGTACTCAGGGGATGAAAACCCCAAATACGCGGTCACAGCCATACCCAAGGGCATACAGTTAGGTATGGGCCAAGTTTAAAAAAGATGATTTTTATTTGAAAATTGTTTTACTACTTTAGTTCAACAGAAATGCTTCTTGAATCTTTAGAAGCTTTCACAGTAGTCACCAGAGATTCGCTATGCATTTTTACAAGATTTTATTAGAATATAATGTAATACCTTTGGAAATAGTCCCTGAATATGTGTTGTTGCTGGTACCTGAAAAGTGTAGCAACTCCTGGATGGACTAATGTGATTCTTTTTCATTGTCCAATATATTTGCAGCGGTTGACCTGTGGCAGTGTGAGTACTGTGAATACACGGGCGAGAAGAGTAAAGACTTGTACCAGCACCACCTCAGCCACTACACCTGGCGCCCGTTCAAGTGTCCGTACTGCAGCTTCAAGAGTCGCGCGGCACCCAAAATGGCGACGCACGTGAACCGTTTCCATCCAAATCAGCCGCAGACACATTTACAGTGTCCCAAACCAGAGGTACGATTGAGAATTGCAAAATACAGAGATAAGTTTAAGTGGTACAAACTTAAGATTAATTTAATTGATGAATTGAATGAAATCCTGTACAGTGTCCGAAACTAACGCCGTATACATTGACATAAATGATATAGCAATAGTCTAATCAGTATACTCCTGAGCAATTAGCAATAGAATGACATGTACTAACGTGTCTTATTTTGAATCGAATGTGTGAATAATTGAACGTGTCTTTGTAGGTCTATTATTTGAATGATGACACAAGGGAAAAGATGAGACTCCACGGGGAAGCTGATGAAAGTGAAGATCCGATCACAGCCATGGAGGCTTATGTCAGTCAGGTAAGTTTTCCTTATATTTGAATACAATATAGTAGACATACACGCACTGCTAACTGATAAAAACAAAGGAAAAAAATAAACATCAATCCATGGGGTTTTTGTCTTATAAACAGAGCCATAAGTGAAGTATTCTGTTTTTCGTCCTGTGCAGGACGAGGGTAGTGATAGTAGCTCGTCGTCGGTATCCTCGCTGCACCCGTGCCCGCGATGCGACAGTGACGCCATGCTGCTGGCGACAGAGAGTGAGCTGGACAACCACCTGTTGGACAAACACCACGAGTGCGTTAACATCACGTGCGGCGCGTGCGGCCGCACGCTCGTCACACACGCAGACTTCATGCTGCACCACAAAGACAACCACAGCGGACAGGTAATTTTCAGATGATGATTTTGATAACTGAAGCTATAATTCATTCCCTAATAAATGATATTATATCATCGCACAAAAAAGAAAAAGTATACAATGAAACGCGTACATGTACCTACACACTGCTACAAACAGGTTTGTTGAATATTGGCCTTTTTCTGGCCTCTGGCCTTTTTCATCATCTGACAGTATCAAGTGAACAAACAACGATTAACTTGTATCTTTTGTTTTTGTTAGTACATATATAGTTCTATTACATGTACCTATATGTACACGCTGCGTGTCTGTCACCTCTACTACATTACTTGATGTACATGTAAATCATCATCGTTGTTCCCACCTACATTACACCTGCCTCGCTGCTCCAGCCTCGTGAGTTCACGATCGTGCGTCTGCCGGAAATCGGGCGGGACGAGGGTGCGTTGTGCCCCGCTGCGGGGTGTGGCCTCCACATCCCCCACGCCTTCTCCATGCAGAGCCACCTGGCGGAGGCGCATGCTGACCAGGTGGCCGTCGTCTGCCAGCACTGCACCACCCAGTGTGACAGGTCAGTCTCAACAACAATAATCAGGCTGTGGAACGGCGCTTTTGTCTTTTTTTTTTAAATTTGAAATACATGTGGTAACTGTAAATGTTGTGGCCATTATCAATCATATCTATCCACGTTAGTACTGCATGTCCATTGAACACACAAGGAGATGTAACACTGGAAATATGTACAGTGTAAAAGAGATTCCTGTAGACTATCGATGTGTAACTAGATAGCTTATAGATTTATTGCAAGTCAAAAGAGATTTCTAACTAGCGATAGCTCGAGCGTCATTACGAAGGACTGCCAGTGGTTGATAGTTCAGAAATTCATACATCGGACGATGAGTCACTGCATTGAAACAGGTGGTTAAATGCAATATTTATTATACGAAACATTCATACATTGTGAGTAACTATTGTATTTGACCACGCCTTTCGCTGTGTGGCGCATGTTGTTATTGACGCTGTGTTTCTGTGTTGAGCAGCAAGGTGGCGCTGCGGGAGCACCACAAGGCAGCTCACCCGGGGGAGTCGCTCAGCTACAAGGTCACGGTAAGCACAATTCTCACATTCTAACATATTCATTTGATATTCAGGTCAATGTAGGAAGTTGGAGGGGGTAGGGTGGCTTGGTTTTTTACACCATGTTTTTAAAGGGTTGTTTATTAAGATTTGATCACACTGTCTGAATACATCCATTTCTTGACTCTGGCCCCAAAAGTGCTTTTGTTAACAGTCCATGTTTTAAGTGTGTCATGTTTAGTGAAGATGTTACTGCAATAAACTAGAATAGTTACGATTGACACATACTGTATTGCTGCCTATTGGAATGAAAGTTTGAAGCAGAAGTCAGCAAAGCTCTATATACCATTACAAAAATCATGGACACAAGTTGACACCATATAGTATGCAAAAAGCACATGTTAGCCGAAACGTCTTTTGTGTGTAGTGATATGAGAGTGAATCTGTTTGGTGTAGCTGCGTAGCGTGGTGGCTGCGGCGGCAGAGATCCGGTGTCCGGTGTGTGACATAGTAGTGGCAGCAGATCCGGAGATCGACTTCCACCTCGAGGAGAAACACCCCGAGCACGTCAGGTTCTGGTGCACTAAGTGTCCATCCATGGTCTTCCTGCAGACAAAGGTAGAGTACACCCACCAGCAGATCCGTTTTTTTTTATAATGATAGGGGTTTGGGGGCTTAGTGGAGGAATTCTATGAGATCTGTAAGGGCTAAAGTAGGAGGTGATGCTGAAAACAGATTTCGGGCGTCATTTTGGGGGAATAGTTCGGTGTGTGTGGCGAGCACTTATGATGATCTCTCGTCATCTTTGTCAGAAGCAAATGAATGTTATGAAATGTAATTTAGACTACCTACCTGCTCTGCTCAGGTAAAAATTTGGTTTATCAAGCCCAAAGGGTAGATATATGTTTTCAGCATCATTATTAATTAGATGTACACATGTAAATTTCCATGAATCAAGATTACAAGTAAAACTTCAGCCGGTCATGTGAACTTTCACTAATTGTCTTACCAAGATTGAAACCACTCAGGTCCAATACAGGAAATCAAGGAATTTTGCTAAAAAGAATTTACTGCAGGGAGTTTTTAGAGATTTTGACTTTGAGCCTCGAATTCAGTGAAATTTCAGAAAATTTTGATGTTAATTTTTAACCATGGTGAAGTGACTTGAGAAGGCGCCTGCTATAATATCTCTTCTTGTCTCAGCCCCAAATGTTGAAGCACGCGGCTGAGAAACACAACGACCACAACCCACGGCTGCACATCGTGAGAGACATCAAGGAGCACTTGCTGCCAAAAAACAAGCCAGCTGCTGCACAACAGGTCAGAAGCTTTAGAGTCAGATTCAAAGTTATTGCATTAGATTCATCAACATCGCTAACATCGGCACTAGAATCGTGTTTCTATCATCAATTAAATGGATCATTATGCACTTAGTTAACTTTTTACTGGCCGGTAGCCGTTTATGCCTACCAGTGAAGCTTAGAATAAAGCTCAATGTAAGCCCTAAGTTCCAATGTTACCCTTCTTCCTTTGAAACAAGTCTCTGAAAAATAAATGTAAATTGGATGAGTGTGGATGGACCCCGGGGGATGGACATTTATGGTATTATTGAGTAAAAAATCTAAAGTTTGTGCGATGTTTGTTTGTTAGAAATCGCCTGCTGCGAAGACCTATGAGTGTGAACTGTGTAACTACAAGACCAGCGATGAGGCTCAGATGACACGACATTCACTGATGCATGGAGAGAAGAAAATGTCACCTGTCGACATCAGGTAATTGACCCATTCACATAATCTTGCATCACCAGAGCTATACCTAATTAATGTGAATGTGGCACGAAGATGTGTGCAACTGGTTTATGGATGGGTTTGCTCAGCACCAACCACAAGAGAACGAGACCCAACCTGTTGTCGAAACCTCCATTTTCTCAGGGTTTGAAAAAATTTGCCCAGGGACCACAAGGCCAGCAACTATAAAAAGTAGTCGGCCCTGTCAAAAAGTGTACGGCCCTTCATTATGTTCTTATTTAGAACTCTCAAAAAGTAGCCTACCCACTGGACTGTGAACTTTTAAAACCAGTCGGCCCGGGCCAAAATCAGCCGCCGCCGGGTAGGCTCTGTTTCATACCCTGAATTCTTCTAGTCATGAGTCCAACTCCTTATCCACCCGACCAGGCAGAAAAAAACTATGTAACAAAATAATTGAATAGACTAAGTTTAGAATTTTCTAACTGGTAATATTTGTTCTTTTGGGAAACCATAATCAAGTAAGCATGTATTAATTTTTTTTACTTTGAAATAGATGAATAACAAATTAAACAACTTACCAGATGATTAGCATCGAGTATAGATACCCTATGCCCACAATTGAGCTGGCGTTATTTTCAGATGTTCGGTATGCGACGAGTCCGTGAAGAACAACATGAAGCTGAAGTGGCACCTGATGGAGCGTCACCTGCACTATCTGCCGCTGCTGTGCCATTACTGCTCGTTCTCGTGCTGCAGTGAGTTCAAGATGAACGGCCATCTACAGAAAGAGCACCGTGGGAAAGCCGTGAGGCACTCGACACGGGGTGATGAAGCACTCGCCAAAAAACTTGACCGACTGCTGGAGGTGAGAACTTCAATATAGTGGACCTGTCTAACTCGAAACTTAGCAACAGGAGAGGAAATGACAGAATTGCGTTATTAGAAATTTTGAGTTATGAATGTGATGAAAATATTTTGAAGAGAAATGATTATTTTTTTTACCCATAAATTTGATTTAGAGTCCAAGATAAACAGACCCAGTTTGATTTTTTGTTATTGCATTTACATAATATTATTGGGTTTTAGCTGTTTCCAAAGATTCCGTATTTCTATACCATTATGCTGTAGTTATTTCTTACCTGCTGTACATTTCAAGAGGATAGATGAGGATAGTAGAGTACTACCGAAAATATATGTTCATACTCAAAATTACTTATGTTGTTCATTGAAATAGAAATTCAAACAATATATTTGACATGGACATATTCTATGATGTAAATTGCTGTTTGCAGGAGTGTGCAGAAGGTGGTGGTCCGATAACAAGCGAATTACAGGCAGCAAAAAAAGCACCGACTGTCGCCCCGTCTCCATCGACAAAGTCTCCCTCTGACAAACAGTTCATGAGCTCAGACCACATCATCCTTCGTGGATAACAGGTATGAATTTTCCCATCTTGTATCTGGATGTATTTTATATATCTGAAATAAATTCAAATGTATCCTTATCTGTCTGTTCTTAGAATTATTAAATCACCTTAGAATCAAAAACCTGTTTGAAAATAGATAAACTTTTCATGTTCGTGCCAGTTGTACAGTACAAATTATGAATAAGTGTACCCCCAAACCGCGAATTGAGCTGCGAAAATTTGCAGTTTCACACCACTAAACCGCAATTTCTTCTTTGCAATTGCAGTTAATTGCGGGCATTTGCAAATTCAATATTTTCCAAGAACTAAGCGAATTCTTGCGGAGGATCATGAACCGGTGCAATGTTACTTTGCAAATCTTTGTGAATTATCAATTTGCGTAAGATGTGCAATCACGCGAATGATATGCAATCACCCGCAAACATGCAAAGTAGATTGCCAATCAGATATGTAAATTGCAAATAAATCTCAAAATCGCGAATGGTGTACACTAATTGCAACTTGTACTGTAGTTTAATGCTAACTTGTTATCAATGTTGTTTTGGCTTGTTCCAGCTATAAGTGTTCTCTGTGCGGATTTGTTCACGAGTTTCGAGCGAAAGTCACCGACCACATCAACTCCCAACACAGGCCAAAACACCACAGGTCAGGCCTGTTGACTTTATTTATAAGGTTTCAAAGCTGTTATCTGTTGAAAACATATGAAAGCAAACTTCTTGTAAACTCACTCATTTTTGTGATCTGCAAATTTCGCTATGTCTTATGCTCTTTCTTTTTCTTCAAATTTAATGTTTTCAACTGACATTCTAGATATAATAGTTGATAGAATTATGGGATGTTACATAGTAAGTCGTGTGCATACCAAATAAATCTGATTTTATGTATGAGATCCTTAAATTCTTGACATAAACCATTGAAAATCATATTTTTATGCTGTTGTTCAGACAAACATCAAGTCCAATAGAAATCCAGTCCATTTAACATTTTTACTGAGCTTCGCATTTTGATTATTACCATTGATGCTTGAATGGTAAAGTTGATCATCATGCGCATCAGAAAAAATGTAGATCAGTCAAGCACAGTATATAGTCTGGCTCACTAGAGAGTCTACACTGAATAAACCTAAGGAGCTCCGTTGCAGGTGTGTGTATTGCCCAGAGGCATTCAGCTACCCATCTGAGCTGCGCAAACACCACAGTCGCAACCACAAGAACCTCGACTTTGTGCCGGTTCAGCAGACACCGCCACCATCACAAACCAGCAGTACCAGCGCAACACCAGGTGATGGTTTGTTTGTTTGCTTTAAGTTGCTACAAATTTGTATCTTATAGACTATAATAGTGGATGTTAAGCGGTAAATAGATCAGTATGTGCATCTGTGAGATTGTTAAAAGTATATTAACCATTTAAATTACTTTATTCAACAGCAATAAGTGATGCTACTAAAAGCGAGGAGCGGTGGAAATGTGGATATTGCAACAAACTCTTTATTGCGCGGTGAGTTTGGAACCCATTCTCTCTGCTTCTAAATGTATCATGTCTCTTGATAAGATATTCAGACACCCAGCTGAGTAAATTTGAACTTTTTATTCACCCTTTATCCTCCTCTGCAAAAAATAGTTGTCAAAAACGACCCAACCAGGAAAGGGTTAGTAAAGTTTGTCCATTGGTGTGTTTGCAGTTACAAGCTGCGCCAGCACAACCTGAAAGCTCACCCCGGCAAGAGTGTGCGAATCATCACCGTGAAGCATTGTGTGAGCAAAGCTCCTGCGCCGAGTGCCTGCGAGGACGGTGATACTGCGGACTCGCTACAGGCGAGAGACTCGCCACAGCCAACACCATACAGGTACCTTCGCATCATGCATAGTATTTGCAGAGTATAAATGTAACCCTGTGGGTTCATACCTTTCATTCTTCATGTTCATTGTATCATAGTTCTACTAATGTATTTATAATTGTTTATCATTTTGATTGTACACATTGGTAGCCTCTTTCTGCCAATGTGTACACTTTCATTTCAATAGTTCACCTTGTTTATACTATTCCTTTTTATGCAATTGTTCTATATTTTCTCTTAACAAGACTTACATGACCACAGTTCGCAAATTATAATCACATCTTCCATAATTGTACTTGTTTTTGCATAGTGTGTTGTATATAATATTAGTAGTACTGTTTGTAAAGGATTGAAGATGTCTGGATGTGTTTTTAGATGAGATGGGTTTTGGACTTGAACAAAGCATGTTCAATTAAATGACATTGTAATAATAAACGTCTTTTTAAATATTTATACATGTGTTGATTCCAAGCACATTACATAAATGCTTCTCATATTTGATTATAGAATACTGGGAACTGTGTATTATAATTTGTTGTGCTGTTTTGTGTATGTCCTGATTGCTATTTGAAATCAGTTCAAAGAATTCTACAAACTGCATCAACTTGAAAGCTTTCTTCTTTATGTAAAGTAGAACCTTCTTATAGAGACCACCTAGGGGGACTGAATTTAAGTAGTCTCAGTAGAGGTGGTCTGTATATCGAGGTTTTCAATGATCTCTATGAAGTTTCGGATTATGAGAAATGGTCTTATTATGTATGTGGTCTCACTCTAGAGGTGATTTTCATTAGAGCTTCCATGAATCATCTGACGATTCATCAATCTATTGATGCGTTTCACCTCGACTTTCTACAAAGTGTTCATAGTTGTCTCAATTTTCTGATCTTCATGTATTGATTGGTTTCACTGACTGTCTGACTCCCTGATTTGACTAACATACTGCTGTCTGACTGATTGCCTGCCATACTGACGTAATGACCGCTTGTCTTATCCTCTCTCGGCTTTCATCTGTCGGCCTGTGTCTGCTAGCTTGCCTGTCTGCCTGAATGACTACATGTTTGACCGGCTGTCATGTTGTTTATAGACCGGGCCCTGCATGCAGCAAGCGACCGCTCACCATGCGCTGCCACTGGTCCGGGTGCCGTTTCAAGGCGACTACCGCAGACGCACTCTTTTCCCATGTCGCTGTGCACAACAAAAACTTGGTAATGCACTTATGCTTAAAATATACTGTATACAAACATACCTTTCAAAGCCCGTGGAAAATTTCAAGAAACTTTTTAATTTGTGACTGTCACTTAGTGAAAAAAAAAGAGAAGGAAGTGCTAAAATGGAATTTTGAAAAATTACGAGTTATTTTCACTTGCATTTGATTAAAATTAGTAGATCTGAAATGCATGCAAATTGCATCTAAAAGCATCATTTTTTTTTGCAATTGGAGAAAATCCTGCACTGCCCTTGACCCCTTCTGAAAAACCATTTGAGATGTAACATCTTAATTTTTTGATTAAATTTTCACATCAAGTATTTCCATTTTTTCGGTCTTATCTCATAAAACTAGTGTAAAATGAGTTATGACACAGTCTCCGCTGTTCTAGGCGTCCCCCAGCCCTCCTGCGCCCGACTTGGTGCGCCCGTTCCACTGCGCCCACTGCTCGTTTCACAACTTTACAAAGGCACGCGTAAAAGAACACTGTGTGAAAATGCACCCAGACCAGCCCATCTACGTGAAACACGGATCCGAGCTTCCCCTGCCGGAGGCAAAGTAAGTTAGACTCGTGAATTATCTAGAAATAAAGTTCATTTTGCAAGCCCCAAACTACTATGGTATATCGAATAATGTGAAATGTGTAGCTGTTTTTCAGTGTATCTGGGTCGTGATGGTCTGGAACACAGTCCCTTTCTTGACGTATTTTGGGGTTTGGGGTTTGTATGTTTCATCCATCACTTCTCACATTCACTGATGTGGTAGTAGTGTATCTAGTATTTAGCCTCCTAAATTAATAATTGATAATTTTTCAACCAGAAAGCTTCTGCTACTGGCCATTCAGGGCCGCACTCCTTTATAAGGCCGGAACGCTCATACAAATGGCATGTTAGAGGCCCTAGAGGGACTATCATTGTTTTCAGGTAATGGAGAGAATCAGAATTAGGGGATTATCTCCAAAGGTATTGTTTGTACTTGAATGAAATTTTGTTAGTATAAGTCTAGAAACCTCTCCTAATATCTGTGAAAGTATCATAAAGATCAGACAGACATATATTATTGTTTCCCATACAACGCTATAGTAAAAATATTTCATTTCACGGCCACATTTTAAATATGTTAAATAAGGCTTTTAAGTCAGGATTTCACTATAGCGCAATATGGGAAACTGGAAGAAATACTTGCTCGATGGTTATGAATCTTCCATAGACATATAAGGATAGGTTTCTAGATGTATTGTCAGCGTGGGAAATGGGGCTGCTTGCGTGGTGGCTCGAAGCTGGCAAGTTTACTATTGGGCCTGCAGGTCTTCAAACTTACCTGCCAGGTTGTCTGGCACCTTTATGGCCCCATATTTTAACATACTTTTGACATATCAAATATAATCTCAAAGGCCACCAAACGTCTCCTTTTTTTTTAATATACATGTACATGAAAAAATTTCCAGGGTGCCACGTGTGATCTTGCATGACGAGCGTGAGAAGCTGACATCCTCATAAGAGGCGGTATGCTTGTTTGTTTTTGTTTGTTGTTTTAATTGTTATGTTTGTTTTGTTTATTTGTGTTATTTGATGATAATAGCAGAGGGAGGCCACGTGTTGTTGGTACATGGACCTCCAGAGGCAAGTTCGTTAACAAACTGAGCCTCGGGGTGGAGGGATCACACTAGCTATTGTTTTCAAGCTACAGGACTGATAACAAATTATAGACAGGGAATTTTACGTAAATTCTCATTCCCAAAATTCTATTTGCCTGTATTCAGTGTTTTCATTTTTCTATGGTAAATTCTTCAAGCTCACCTTGGGTCAATTGACAGATTCGGAAAAATATGTAGTGTACCTTTAAAATTTGTCTTTTTCGGTTCCACTTCTCAAAATTCGCAAAATTCTCTTAGTATCATTAGTTTCAAAGAATTCCCCCAATTAATAATATTGATTCTTTGATTCCAATGATTCGCAAAATTCGAAATCGAACGTAACACAAGTTCATTTTATTTTTATTTTAATTTTGCTTTAGCGCCCCATGGCAGTATAAACGTATGTAAATGGAAAGTTTGTTACCCTTCGTGTTGCATAATGCCATATATGTTATAGTGCAGCAAATAAACTTGAAACAGTAACTTTAAATGACACATAACCGAAATAAGATCGCAGAACAGTTGGGTAATACCAGCTCGAGGCCTAAACGAATTTTCCGTAGAACACGAACAAATTCGCAAATTTACAGAATTGACTTTGTGTGTCATTCTCAAAATTTGCATAATTCTTTCTTTTTCTCAAAATTTGAATAATATAAGGCTTTTACAACATGCAGATTCCAATTATTATTAGAATTTACGGACATTTCACGAATTATGCGAATTTTCAGACATTCAGGCTTCTTTTCATTCGTGTAATTCGAGTATTTCCCGTAATATCGACAAGGTGAGTAAAATTAGAATTTATCATTCGCCTTTTATAGATTCGTTTGACTTGATTCGGTCATTCGTTTAAAATTCGAAATATTCGACTAAATTCCATGTCCCTAATTCGTCATCAGTACTGTAGGTGAGTTCTTTTACGTGCAGAGGGGTGGCTCTCCTCTACAGGGGACACGCCTTTTAAAGAGGCTTCCGAACCTCGGCCTTGGTGTTGCCACTGTCTAGTATTACACTCGACAGTGGTGACACGCTGTGTGAAGATAGGCAATGCAGTGGCAGACATACGACGTAATGGTCTTGGCGACACTGATTCTGCCTTGGACGGACCACGAACTAACTATGCAGGCAAATCACGTTTTGTAGTCCTGCGTGCTAACCACTGCAGCACTGATCCCCACAGAGGCCAAACACTTGTGCAAATGGTATGGTCTTAGTAAAGGACTACTGTATTTTCAGTGTGCATGCAGCGCCGCGTGTGATCCTGCGGGACGTGTGCTGGGAGTCGCAGGTAGCGCTGGAAATGCTGCTGGAGGAAAACCACGCAGCCAAGTTCAACTGCATTTTCATTGAATATGCTTCTGGCAAGGTCTATAGCATCAATGTTGACATCAGTGAAGAGCAAAGCACCTAAACATGTTTTTAGCTCATGTTTTCCACAGAAGATGTATGTCTATATGATCATTATTCCATACTTGATGCCCTGGGGTAAAATTGACCCGCCCCAGGGGGATCATCAAACTTTTTTAGTGTAAAAGTGTAGTCAGTCTGTTTGTTCTAATGCAAAGTTTTAAAATATTCTGGCCATAGTGCAACCTTGTCTTTTGAACAGTCAGTCTTTTAGTCATAATGCAAACTGATATTTTTTAATCAAAGTTCTATTTGGCTTTTTGTTTTTGTTTTTTGCTTAAAAATAAACTTAGATACAGGTGAGCGATTTAGGCTCTCTTAGAGCCTCTTGTATGAAATAACATCAATATCAATGAAGTCAAAAGTGAGTGAATGATTAATCAGATAGGATATGACTTTTTAATGTGTTCTTCAGACAGAGGAAACTTACTATGAAATCCAACATTGTGAATTGATGTGAATGGAGAGTGTGTGAAAGATGAATTTCTTTAATTGAAGCGAAGACTTTTAACTGACAGTTTCTTGTATGAACTGAAGATTGATATGAGTGTAGAGCACAAACAAAAGCTGAAACTGTAATATTTCTGAAATAAGGTGACACAATAGAGTTTAAAAGTAGGAAAATAGTGTTATTTTCAAATATTAATGACATTTATTTATTGTTAACAATTGTTTCGTTGAAATTCATCTTTTCTTCTGACTCTATTGTGACAGTAATTTAAAGCAGGAAAAATTGATTAAGAATTCATTCAAGATAATAATTATGTGAATCTCATGACGCTATGGGTATCTTTAGTGAATTGAAAGAGAAAGCTAATAAAGGTTCAATTTAGACCCCCAAAAAGATTGACGTGTTTGATTTAGTCAACAGTGCTTGCACTCTCCAATGCGAATGTAGAACCTGTGTTTAAAATCTATGTCAATGACGTAACGAACGAGACTGAAGAGACATATTTTGTGGTTACATATAATGTGACCGTGATTTTTAATTTACGCAAGAAAAAAGATTTGTAGTAGATTGAGATATTAAAATGCACATGTATTCTAGTTTTATTTTTATATGTCGAACTCTTTGTCAGTTGCACCTAGAAATATTTGTTTGTGGAGCGGTGTCACTTTTGTTGTAATTGAAGGAATAGTGTAAGTGTATAGATATGTAAGTGTATATATCTGTCAATATAGTGAAATTAAGTTTGGTACAAATTAGCTTTGCTTGAATGGATAAAATATATGCACAACACTGAAATAAGTGGAATCATATACTGTAAAACTAGAAATAGTTGTGCATGATTAAATTTGCGAGTGATTTATGGTAAATAAATAAGATTATATACTCAGCAAACATTTATGTACAGCAAATCTCTTTTTCATCACAAATTCTGAAGTTTACACTAAGAAAAGGACTGCATATCTATATTGATTAACCTCATGATCAGACAGATAAAAACAGTGAAATCAATTAGCCGAGAAATAATTGATACATCAAAACCACAACATTTAATAGCTGTATAATATTCTAGTTTTACAGTAGTTGAGACAGTTTTAGACTATTCATGTTAAGTTGAAGGAGTACTCAAAATGTTAAATGAAAAGTTTTGTTTATTTCGTACGTTAAAATGTGCATAATGTTAATGTTACTGTAGTATAAATGTTTTAGATGTCCCCTAATGCTGTTTATGTAAACATTACTAGAACCAACTGCAGTTGAACATGTACAATCTTCATATTGAGGCTCTAGTTAAGATATTTGATATGGGAATTTATACTTATTTTTTTTCAAAGATTCAACCATTTGATATTAATAGAATTTTTTATATTTTTCTTTGGTGTATGCGGTTTCCAATACCTACAGATTTTAATAACATTTTAAAATCTATTTGGAAATATGTACGTCTTAATGGGAAATGTTATTAAATGTGTATTAGTTTAAGTCTTAAAATGTATGTTAAGAGTTATTTTTCAGTTTTTCAGATTTGTTATTATAATAAAAAAATAAATAACTGTGGGTTGTTTTGATTTTTCACCAGTAATTGTTTTAATACATGTATAATGATTTCCTATTTATACCAACAAGGTACCAAATTTAATTGGATGATACTAGATTACTATATGACCCCTGATGTTTGACTATTACTTTCCGTTATAGTGAAATCATCTGTAATTTACATAAAAGATGTTCAATATTTTTTCTCCATGCAGTGTACAAAGACTTCAAATAATTATGTCTACAATATAGCTGGAGAAAATGCTATCAAAGACCATTACAAATTATAATACACTTCATGTCCATTATAATATCTGTCATAATAACTTCTTCTTCCTGCCGGTATGTATCCTCGTGCTGCTTGGAAATTTGTTCCTCCCATGGTGCTCATGCTGCCATTGGGACTTGGTTGTTTAAGGCTATCTCTTGTCTCAAATTTTCCATTGTAATAGAATGGTTCCTTCTCCCATTTTACATCACTGTTGAGGTTTTTTCTTCAGCACCCCCATTCTGCAAGTTGTATTTCATGGTGCTGTCTGGATACCTGTAAAGGCAATTATAATGATTTTTATTATCACAGGCTACAACAGAAATTTTATTATAATTATATCAATTGAGCGCACAAGTTATGATTCTTTGTTGTTAACATCAAACGCATGCACTGAGATGACATAAGACTGTTCTTTGTAATTCATTATTTCAAAACGTGCATAACCTATTGGTTTAAAAGGACAGTCATGGCCCTCCAGTGTGAAATCTTATAAATAACTAATGCAAAGATCTAACCAGGTCAAAGGTCTTGATTGTTTTAGTATATTGTATTTTGTATATATCATTAAAAGAATACTTGAAATAAAAATAGGTTTCCCTTTCCTACAATAAAAATGTTTTTGGTCAACTATGCGCTCTAGTCATATAGAATTAAATATTGCACAAAGCAACCAGAAATTCTGAGTCTCCTCACAGATTTTAAATTTAAGCGGTTGTTCTGCAATTGCTTATGCAAAAAGGTGATTCTACATATATTAGTTTATTATTCAATATTCAAACACCACATACTTTAGTATATCCGGTATTTTAATGTCATTTTTATTGGAGAATATAGGGGTTTACAAATAAATAGAATCATCCATCACATACCTTTTCTTGAGACCACGATTCACCACAAAAATGATCCCTATAACCAAGCAAAGCAAGCCAACAATTGCACCCGCAGTTATGAGACCAATCTGCCATGATGTGAGAGGGTCCGTACTGTCCTCACCACCAACATACAACTTCTGTAGATTCAGCGAGGTGTTCTGAAATGTAGGTATGCAAAATTTTGATGATGATAAATTTAATAAGTTCAAGTATATTTCTGTGAGTGTTTTGACAATGATGTCATTTCCTTGTGGCTGTTAAAAGCAAGCTCAAACATAATTGGTCATCAACTGATGAGAAATGAATAATTAAGGCACAATTGCTCTTTGCATGTCTGTTTGGCAGATATTATTAATACTTTCAACAACCATTCAAATATGAGGTTGATGATAACTTTAAGGTGTGAATTCATATTTATTTTACTTGCTTCATTAATTTTCTCCATTTTGCCTGCAACTGTTTTGTAAAGTATGTATTTATCAAAATACACAATGTCCTCGACAGCTCTCTTCTTCCTTGTAGCAGAACATAATGCATCCAAGTCGGACTGAGCCTTCTGCACCAAGATTTTGACCCTGTAATTAATCTCCATATTTTGAAACTATATCATATATTGATATAAACATTTGTTGAATAGTCTTATATTGCAAATCACGTGTTTGTTTAAAAATCAATGCATTAATTCATAACAAAGAATGACCTTGTAAGTTTTTCGATTGTAAGAGGGAACCCCGTAGCTGTTTTCAAATCGTCTGCTTGCAAGAAGTCTTTTGCTGATGATCTATAAAATACCAGTAGATGAATTTACACAAAAATTGGTGGTTTATCGAACATGGCCTTTGTTTGGGGCTGGTGGCCACATTGGAAAAATGCAAGAAATACTGAAACATCACATTCGCATGTCCACATGTTGACATCACCAAGAAACCTTTACTGAGGGCTGTATATACATGTACAATTTATAATAAATAATAATGAGAGTTGAAATTTGGGGTTTTAATTCATTCATTGAAAATTGAGATTTGACCTTTCAATTCATTGAGATCAATTGATTGAGATTTGAGAAAAGGGCTTTTGCATTGAGATTTGTAACATTAATTCATTGAGATTTTGAGATCAATTGGGTTGGGGTATATATACCGGTACCCCTCTCTTTACTAACATGACAACAAACTTGGCATTTAATACGATTTTTATGCAAAAAAAAGCTTATCCTTGTTATAGATGTGACAATTGAAATGCTACATCTTTAACTTATTGCTGGATGAATAACCTTGCTGCATGTTTTTTTTTAAATTTTCACATTTTCACATAAAGATAAACTTTAATATAAATTATACTGGTTACCCAGAGTAAATATTACAGTAATTGGGGTGGTGGTGATAAGGGGTCAAGAAATACCAAAATCCCTAATTTTTTGGCCTTGTTTCCCACATTCCTAATGTTTTGGCCTTTTCCCCCATATACCACAATTCTTTTGGCATTTTTCAGACATCCTACTTCCATGAAATCCCATATTCCTCTATTGGGGGCCTTTTTCCCACATCCTTAACTTTTTTTAGCTTATTTTTCCACATCCCGCTTCCTTATAAACCCACCCCAGTAATGCCACACATGAAATAGCTTTTACAACATACATGTACCTTAACATCAATCCAAAAGAAGAACAGCAAGTATCTTTAGCCTGACAATCGTCTTCCAATATGTTGGACACAGTCTCTTTTAGCTTTGCGAGATTATCTAAAACCTACATAGAAGGAACCATTTGACAATAATTGCACACAAATGCTATGAAAGCAATGACTTTGAAAGATTTGTGTCATTACATTCTGATTGTTGGTATTATTGTTATCTGGTATAGAAAGATGTTGGCCAGTTTCATCTTAATATCTGCTATTTGTATACAATTAAATAAAAAGACCATATTATATATAAAGCTAACTGCAGAGTATATTCATAACCAAATGTTGCTTACTTGGGAAATTGAGTCTGCAAAGTCCATTACTATCCCCTCCACTTTTTCTTCTTCAGATTCTGAAATATGAAGCGAGACTGACCATGGATGTTAATTCATACATCTTTGTTCAAGAGAGTGACCCATTTAATGTACTTGGTGTGCAAAAGAACCAATCCCGAAAATAAACACGCAATATTCAGTATTATGCAATCCATCCACACAAACTTACTACGCATGCTCATTTCTTACCAGGACAAATCAAGATTTCTAATTTTGAAAAATTAGTACAAGTCTAAAGTAAACCAAGTTCAAACCTGTGCAAGCCTCCTCACGACATCTCCTAGACTGGGTTCTTGGTCCTAAACACATATTCACAGTTGAGCAAGTACGTTCACGGGTCTGTATACCATGGTCGCACGTCTGGGAGCAGGCAGACCAAGATGACCACTCACTCCATTTTACTTCCGCCACAGGTGCTGTTGTTGCCTCAGGTGTTGTGGTCATTGGTTCAGGAGTTGTGGTTGTTGGTTTAGTTGTTGTGGTTGTTGGTTCAGGTGTTGTGGTTGTTGGTTTAGTTGATGTGGTTGTTGGCTCAGGTGTTGTGGTCATTGGTTCAGGAGTTGTGGTTGTTGGTTCAGGTGTTGTGGTTGTTGGCTCAGGTGTTGATGTGGTTGTTGGTTCAGGTGTTGTGGTTGTTGTTGTTGTTGTTGGTTCAGGTGTTGTGGTTGTTGGTTCAGGTGTTGATGTGGTTGTTGGCTCAGGTGTTTGTGGTTGTTGGTTCAGGTGTTGTGGTTGTTGGTTCAGGTGTTGTGGTTGTTGGTTCAGGTGTGGTTTGCTTCAGGTGTTGTGGTTGTTGGCTCAGGTGTTTGTGGTTGTTGGCTCATGTGGTTGTTGCTCAGGTGTTGTGGTTGTTGGTTCAGGTGTTGTGGTTGTTGGCTCAGGTGTTGATGTGGTTGTTGGTTCAGGTGTTGTGGTTGTTGGTTCAGGTGTTGATGTGGTTGTTGGCTCAGGTGTTGTGGTTGTTGGTTCAGGTGTTGTGGTTGTTGGCTCAGGTGTTGTGGTTGTTGGCTCAGGTGTTGATGTGGTTGTTGGCTCAGGTGTTGTGGTTGTTGGTTCAGGTGTTGTGGTTGTTGGTTCAGGTGTTGATGTGGTTGTTGGCTCAGGTGTTGTGGTTGTTGGCTCAGGTGTTGATGTGGTTGTTGGCTCAGGTGTTGTGCTCAGGTGTTGTGGTTGTTGGTTCAGGTGTGTTGTGGTTGTTGGCTCAGGTGTTGTGGTTGTTGGCTCAGGTGTTGATGTGGTTGTTGGCTCAGGTGTTGTGGTTGTTGGCTCAGGTGTTTGTGGTTGTTGGCTCAGGTGTTGATGTGGTTGTTGGCTCAGGTGTTGATGTGGTTGTTGGTTCAGCTGTTGTGGTTGTTGGCTCAGGTGTTGATGTGGTTGTTGGCTCAGGTGTTGTGGTTGTTGGCTCAGGTGTTGGTTGTTGGTTGTTGGTGTTGGTTGTTGGGTGTTGTGGTTGTTGGCTCAGGTGTTGTTGTGGTTGTTGGCTCAGGTGTTGTGGTTGTTGGTTCAGGTGTTGTGGTTGTTGGTTCAGGTGTTGTGGTTGTTGGTTCAGGTGTTGTGGTTGTTGGCTCAGGTGTTGTGGTTGTTGGCTCAGGTGTTGTGGTTGTTGGCTCAGGTGTTGATGTGGTTGTTGTGGTTGTTGGTTGTTCAGGTGTTGTGGTTGTTGGCTCAGGTGTTGTGGTTGTTGGTTCAGGTGTTGATGTGGTTGTTGGCTCAGGTGTTGTGGTTGTTGGCTCAGGTGTTGATGTGGTTGTTGGCTCAGGTGTTGTGGTTGTTGGTTCAGGTGTTGATGTGGTTGTTGGCTCAGGTGTTGTGGTTGTTGGCTCAGGTGTTGTGGTTGTTGGCTCAGGTGTTGTGGTTGTTGTAGTAGTTATCAGTTGATCACAGAGTTCTCCAGTGTATCCAGTATTACACTTGCATAGGAAACTATTGACTTGATCTTCACAAACTCCACTATTGCATGACACACCAATGCAATCATCAACTATGTCTTCACCACACCGAACACCTGAAAATATAATTAGTATTTGTTCAAGCAAATATCTGATCATATGAATGAATGAAGCTTTTTACAATGCAACTGAAAATTCTACTCTCATTCTCTCATTCCCATAGGCAGATCCAGGGGAGACCCCCCCCTCAACCCACTTTTTTTCAACCAAAATACTTCATTTTCATAGGCTTTATTACACGTCCGCCATTGCTTGTGTGTACGAAACCCATGAAATCTCTAAACTGTGACACCCCCCTTTTCTAATATGCCATTGCATTCTGACCATGATTTATATACATTCTAGCAATAGAAAATTCAACAGCACTTCCATAATACGAGTGACATAGCGTATTTTATACCTCCAAATGGCTGAGGACACTGGCACTGGTAGCTGAGGGTTGCACTTGATCTCTCTCCACTGGCTTCACAGGAGCCTGCATTCTCACAGGGGCAGGTCAATAGCTTCAACTCCATTTGTACCGTCGTTGACACTCCACAGTCATCAGTTATCTATTGAAATTTACAGTTCAACAGTCAACAAAACAATGTGGAAGTAGGCTATTCTGCTTATGGTGAATTTAGTGTGAGATGTTACATGTGAGGGCTTAGTATGGTACAGTAGTGGTGGTGGTATGGTGTGGGTGGACATTTATCAACATTATTTAATTGGGGTAATTATCCTGGGAGTCACTGAAGACCACATCCTTGCAATGGAAGTTTACCTATGTTATTTTAACATTCAATAAATACAGGCAACAAATTATTAGCAGATGGCTTACAAATAACACCTACAAGCACTAGCATTTGAAAAAATATGTGAATGCTACAGAAAGTAACCAGGCGTACACACACTAGCATACATACATGTAATGTCTATTTTATTGAATGGGACGGTTACAAACCTATCATACTTACTTTTATACTGACTGTTCCTTCCATATCTCCGTTCCACTGTAGTGAATCATTACGGAGAACCACGCCCGTGGTTGTCGACACGAGGATCAGGGAGGTGGGTTTGTCTTCTGGGTCCTCCCCTAGAAAATACATGAAATGCCCTTGATATAAACTGCCATGCCCTAAATATGTTAATAAACCAATATCTTTGGCCTCTTCATGCTATATCATTATTCCTCATTCAATATATCCCGGCAAATAGTATAGGTTGAAAATTGCATTATCTTGTGTATTTTACTAAGGATTAGAGGGTTTCACCAAGCAAATGCATTAGGGCCCAAACAGTATTATGCAACCAATGAGCCTATTATAACAGTAGATCATTCATCACAGATTTTTGCTGTGAAACATCTCTTGTACATGTACTTTCATATTTATTGTATTCTCTGTAGTGTGTTGAATGTCTCACACCATTGTATCTGTATCTTCGATGATTCACTTCAAATGTATGTGTACCTACATCAACTTTTATTACAACAAATTGTACACGAAATACATGACTATTGGACATACATGTATTTGTTCTTGGAACATACTGTGGTAATAATTATAGTCTACAATACCTTCTATTGGCTCC
Source organism: Streblospio benedicti (assembly GCA_019095985.1). Classification (NCBI taxonomy): domain Eukaryota; kingdom Metazoa; phylum Annelida; class Polychaeta; order Spionida; family Spionidae; genus Streblospio; species Streblospio benedicti. Next base: position 37,677,123 of record CM032663.1, on the reverse strand, counting down.
ACTATATTCTCTCCTGGGTATTTGTGAATAATGGTAGGTGCAAGTCCAGATGGGGCTTCGTTTTCTGAAATACCAAACTCCCACTATTTCAACCTGATGTTCACTATTTGAAAGCTTTTGAAGTGTCAAATAATTGAGTGTTCTTTATCCTGAATGTCAATTTTGTTATTCTGTTTACATTGCAATGTATTTATTAATAATATTATATTTGCATAACCCTTGTGAGCGATGTTATTTTTTGCCTTTTTTATATTACATTATTGATAGATATAAATATATATAAATATAGATATGAAATATATACATATATTTATATAATATAAATAAATATACACCTTTAATCACCATTTTAGATAATTATTCCTATTGCTCATAATACAAGTTTAAATGATGTTTAATATATTTACATTGACACAAATATTTCCTTTCATGCAATCGGCAGTACTTTTAACGTTATTGCTTTTATTAGCATATCATGGATAAATGCATGTATGTTGTTCAAAATTAGTGCTATATTGTTCATTAATTTTGCTAAACATTTTATAGAACATCATTGTCAGCTTTTGTTTCAAACGAATAGGTAGATGGGTAAGAAATGGTGAAGGAAATCTGAGCAAACTTATCACTAACCCATGGCACACTACTCAGTGGGTCTTACAAGTTGCAAAGTTATTAGACATTTGAATTTGAGTGAATACTTGCCTAAAACATGAACAAAGATGGAAAATTACACAACTTATGAGTGATAAGCCCAAGTGAGCAATGACACATTGAATGACAAAGATGGCAATAATACGTTAATATTTAATATCAACTTTAAACCAGGATACATTTACATAGAATTGAATATAAACAATAACAACATTTTACAGAATTTATTTCAATGAATATACAATTTTTGTCCTACGCAATAACCTTGTATAGGATATGCTAATACCGGTACCAGTTGGTCTATTATAATTACTACAACTATTGTTTGATAAATAATTACTGCATACAAATAATATGACTAACATATGTTCCTATCTATATTTTTAGAGTTTTACTTTTTTAAATGAGTAAAGCTAGTTGGCCACTAATTATTTTGTAACTATATAATGTATGAAGCCTTAGACTACCGTAAACAAATTTCTGGCTCTTCAAACAAAAAAGAAATTCCATTTTTGGTGTAGTTATTTTCGTCTTTCTCTCTTCTGGAGACTAATTTAAAATTTGAAGAATAATTTAATTTGCGATTTATTTAAAGACTTTCACAAAGTTTCAACATGTAAATTACACTTATTTTCAATTAATCAAAATATAGCCTAAAACAATAATTAATCAAAAATGAAAAATATGTAATTAACAAATAAACCAATATTAATTGGTTCCAAGACATTTGAAAGTGTTGTAAGATGACATCATTGTATATCCTATTCTTAAAGATTTTATTTTCACACATAGTCATTGTTTTAGGCTATATATTAATTAATTGAAAAAAATATATTTCCGTGAAAAGAACACTTATGTGTTAAAAAGTTGGAAACATCTTGAAATAAATTATTAATCGAATCATTCTTCAAATTTGTAATTCCAAATTCAGTCCCCAGACACAGAGTAAGACCAAAATAACCATAAAAATTAAGACCGTTTGTGATATTCAAAATCAAACAAATTGCAAATAAGAATTTCCATTTAATGTTGACTAAGATTCTATTATCAATTAGTAAAAAAACATATCTCTCATTGAAATAAAGATGCTCCATAGAATAACACTTATTTCCACAATGTTCCCTTCATGTTGTGCAGCAGAAGAATCAGTGGTTTCCACTGCATCAGTTGTCAAAAATTGTTTTGTGGTTTGACCTGCAACTTAACACAAAATATCTAACTTTGATTTGATCCAAACTTTCTTAGAACTATTGTTTGTTTGTTCATGTTTTAAATGGAGTTGAATTTTACTGTAATGAATGGAAATAAAGTCAGACTCTGTGGTACGCCTGTAAAACTAGTCTGAAACCTCCCCCATAAGCATGGTAACAGCTAAATACTATTGTATGCTCAATTATTTCCCACCTCAGAAACCGAGGCATTTGAATTACTGTAGGCATCAATAGTATACCAATATGAATGGTTTTTAACTGTGCCCACAGTTTATTAGTAGTATTTTGTTCCTGCCACCTGTACATATAGTTTTCTTCTTGTCAACCAACCTGGGTTTAGCGTCCACTGCTCAGTGCTGGTATCAGGGTCACACACATTGCACCAGTCCCCATCATCTGTCGTCCCCTTGTCATAACAGCGACCGTCAATGACGCAGGTATCAGGCTGAAAAAGAATCCAAATCACGCACATTTTGAATGTTACATCTAGACTTAGACTTACATACCGCTTTCTTTGAAGGCCAATCATAGGTGGTACAAAAACTTCAAATCATGATATAGATTGAATGATGTCTAGTGATTTTTTTCAAAAGAATGATGTCCAAAAATTAGCAACACTCACCTAAAAACACAATAAAACATGATCAATCATGCTAAATATCATTACTTCCCATTTGGTAGCCAATTTAATGTACTTCCCATTTGGTAGCCCATTTAATGTCTATGAAAATGACTATTATTACTTCCTAAATACATAAGATATAGATTGGCGTATTGCACATGTCTATACCCCCCGGGCTATATACCCATAATACAATTTCTTGAGATTTTTTTCTTTGATCAAATGTCTGCATCAAGTGAGTTTTTAGCCTCATGTAGAAAGTGTAAACTTAAGCTTAAAATGTTAAAATGTTTTGCTTGCTCATCAGAAATCTGTTCTAAATGCACTGAATTGTCCACCATCCATGAACATCGTTTTCCGGCCATATATGGCCCAGAGAAGTAGAAGTCAATATTGAAGTATCTGAGATTCGTTTTTCAAAGGTTACTTTCTTATAATGGACAAGAACCAGTACTTTCTAATAGTTAAATACTTTCAACTAGACCCATTCCAGTCATCATTACAAATAAAGAACAAAATAATATTTAAAACATTACTTTCTTCTGTCTTTCACAGTTGCTTAAAGTTCAGAAAACAAAAAAATATTGTCGCATACAGCATTTCACTAATAAGCAATAGTTACTGCCTAGTGCCTATATATAAAAACTATAACATGAGATTGTCCTAGTTTTATAATTAGTAATCTGCAATTTATCAAAATGATTTTCAATAAGTGAACAAAAACATCATTCAAATAAAGTAGTCTTTTTTTCTTTTGTGTACTCCACGTAGTACAATATTAACTGTATGCAGATTGAAAAATGACAATGTAAATGCTATAACGTTTTATGTAATGTGTAACATTAATAGCCATACACACCCTGATTTATGGTATCAAAGCATTTCTAGTATTACAAATTGTAATCTTATATCAAAAGTGTAAATGTAATAAAGGTTTATAGTCATGATCCAAGTATTTTGTTCACACGACTTTACATTTTATACCAGGTCATTTGCACACTTATTGATCATCAATTGTAGGATTTGAGAGATTGGAGGGGTCTAGAATTTTTGCACGGTGATGTGATTGACACGAACGCAGTGAGTGTCAATCACACATCACCGTGCAAAATTCTACGATAGACCCGACAATCGAGTGCTCAAAAACCATTCTATCATGACTAAAATGACTAAAATCCACACCAAATGAGTGTATGATTCGTTTTTATTTTAAAATAAATCATATCATAACGTTCTCATTGCCATATAACATTCAACATTCAAGTCATTTTGAGCGCGCGGAGACGTCAATTCCCGCAGTTTTTGAGCGCGCGGTGGAGTTAGTCTAATCTGTTGTACTCCGCACAGCATTAACACGCCTTCATGGCCTTACTTACGTCAGCGGCTGTATTGATATTGTGAGGAGGTTAGACTAGCGCTGTGTTTTTTTTCGCAGCGTGCAGTCAATCGTATAATTTAGCACGGAGATTGACCAATCAGCGTGATGCCACGGACTAGGAGCTGAACGTGTGCAACTATTTAAGTATGAATTTGCTCAATACCCACAACCAGACCTGGGATCGAACCCCCGACCTTCTGGTCACAAGTCCAACTCCGTATCCACTCGGCTACAGAAGCACAGCGTCGCTGGCAAAGTGTAGACACATATGCAAAAAAAATTCTTTCTGGAAGACACACTTTCATTGACAAATTGCCAAAACAAGACATCAAATATTGCCACTAGACATGCAAACGGTTTGCCAAGTTTAAGCGTTTTTATTCCAACCAGTATTGAAACTATGAGGGTGCCTGGAGCCCTATAAAAAGTGTGACGTGGCAAATGGCTTTACATTTAAGTGTGATTTGGGAAATTTGGTATGAAATTAAGTGAGAAGTACATGGAGGAAGTGTGAAATTAGCAAAAAAAATGCATTAGTGTGTTCAGTAGGAAAAGACCTAAATATGTAACTTAAATGTAAAGTAGAGATTTAGCTAAAAACTAAGCGCGAAGTAGGAACAGGGGCCCTCAGAAAGATGCTCCCCATTTACAAAAAAATAAAAATAAATAATTAAATAAATAAATAAATCTATCTATATATATAAAGGAAGAGGCGATTTTTTGCGTCACAAAAGGCTTTTTAACCACAAGAGTACACACTTTAAACTATGTATGTAAAATCAGGACAACTTGGTGGTCGTTATAATATCACATTTCAAACCAAATAAATTGGTATTAATGATAAAAACAAGAAAAAAGATTTTTTTAGAAAGGTTGCTTACCTGTACAGGGCCATGTTTTTTAAAGGTACATAATACGTTAAACGTTTGTATATGTCAAACGTGCGTTGCACGTCACACGTACAGTCATACAACGAGGGAGCTGGTGAGGGTGGTGATGGAGACGCATTTTATCTGCTCCGGACCTGTTTTGAAGAGGGATGTTGGCAGAAAGGGTGTGTGTGTCCATATGGCGGGAGAGGGGGGCGGACAAGGCTGGTGCCTATATGGGGTGGGGGTAGGGCTGGTGTGGAGGCAGGGAGGTCCATTTAATCTGTAAGATCTTAAATTTCCCCGAGCAGCAGCAGAAAATTGAGATGCACATTTAATGGTCTGCACTTGCTACCAAGGCAGGAAGTAGCTGGAGGAGGATATTAGAGTGATCAACTTTGCCACATACAAAGTGTGTGTATGCCCCCCATATGACTGTGGGGGTGATGGATGGGGGCAAAAAACGGGAGCTGGTGTGAGGGATGTGGGTCAAAAAGAATGGGAAGGGAGGAGCATTTAGTAATGTTTTTTATCTCATCCGTTTCAACCAGAAAAGAAAAAAGGAAATTAATTATGGACCTGTTTAGATGGGGATGGGGTGAGAGAGTTGGAAAGAGATTGGGGGGTTGGAAGGAAGGGTAGAGATGAGTGGGACATTTAATCTGCTCCGCACGTGTTTACCATGGGTATCAGTCTGGGGGAGAGGATATTAGAGGGATCAATCAAATGACATTTAGTGTGTAAATTGCTGACATATGACGATGGGGGATGACAAACTGTATACTGACGAGAATTGGTTCGAGGGATGTGGGACAGGAGAAAGGATGTATTGGGAGGAGCATTTAATGTGTTCCGGATCTCATCTGTTTCAACACGAGCAACGCCAGGTAAACAGCTAGTAAATAAATAATAACAAGCTGAAAGTTGACCGTAGTAGCTTTCTGGGAGGCACAGTTCTATTGGGAAAATGACAAAATTGGACATAATGGATGACAAACCCAATGTACACGGTGTGTCGATGTATTGCTAAGTGCAGATTTCTATTTGTATGTATCATAGTTAGTTGGATCAGTTAAAGCGAGCATTAAGTGACTAAAGGGGGATGAAGTTGATAGCGGGATACTCAAATCCCACATCTTTCATTTTTGTTTTATTTTCCACACTTGTTTTTTTTTTTCGTTTTCCCCCTTCTTACAAATTATATTCAGCCCTGTCCCTCACCTTTCAGTTCTCTAAAATCATACATCCCTATTTTGTTTGTGTTTCTCCATATCCCTTTCTTTTAGCCTTTTTCGACTTTTTCGACTTTTAACACAGTTTATTCCTTTTTTTAAAGTTCTTTCCACCTCCCACATTTTCCTCTTTTTTAGTCTTTTCCCCATCCCACTTCCATATTAATCCCACTCACACGACACCACTAAACTTTCCCAAACCTGGTCTCTGGTCTGAATTATGAAAAGTTTGGCTGTGAATTTATGTCAGGGAGGCATGCATCTGTCACTATGCAATATACATATTCATACAAATCTGAAATGGCTTTGACATCATCAAAAATATTCGATTGCCTACCTTTTGCTGGCAAACTCCATTGAGGCAGCTCATACAAACAGAGTCATATATATGAAGTAGAGCACTGTCACTGAAGATGACTCCGTCATTAGTCACAGAGACTCGAAGAGCGTACACAGGCGCATCGCCACCTTGGAATGCATAAAAGGAGAATTTTCACACCAATAGTTGACTTGCAGATCAATCAAATAGTTGTACGTTGGTTTTCATCGGCTCAATCGCCACTACCCTACTATGTTATCAAACCAAATCTTTTTAGAACAGCTATTGTAAAACCTAATAGGACCTGATAGGTGATAATAGGATCAGATATGTGAGACAAATGGCACATTACAATACGTTTGTATAGCTATAGCCTAAGAATCTACCTTCATCTCTAGGGGTGCGGCTGACTGGGTGCTCAGGTAACTGACATGTCACCTGTTGTGCAAAGTCCAGTACTGCAGTGGTCCTTACTTCACCATCTACTATGAGATTGCCGTTCTCTACCTTTAACACAAATGTATCGACGTACACAAATGAAATAAGACAGCCTTGTTAATGCTTTTCAGGACTACAATCTCAATTAAAGCACTTTCCATACACTTGGCAGCTAGAAAGAAATAGCTAAATACATATGAAAAATTGAAAAAAGAAATTATTATGAACATTACAATTACATTTTAATTCATGCATATCTATTGAGAATATAATTTAATGTAATGCACTCTAGTGCAATGTAATGCAATGTAATGCAATGTAATTCAACATGGAAAAAAGTTAAAAACAATACACATGCTAATATATATAATGTATTGTTAATATTCTATGTATCAGGTAAGTGGCAGTTGGTCGCATAATATGTTTGATTGTTTAATCTACCACTGAATTATTTCAGTGGTAGAATAAACAATTAAACATATTATGTAATATATATAATATACCTTGTACTTGACAACATCGCAGCCTAGATTTTCGGATTCATAAACACCTTTCACGAACACTGCCACCTTACGGCATGGTTTCATTCGCACATCGCAGGCATAAGATGGTATTAGAGAAATAAGCTCAGGTGGTTTCGCAACTTCCACTGAACAATCAACACTGGTAAAACCTTAAAAATACAAGTTTAAATGAAAACCATGCATGGTAATATGAATTTTGTATACCTGTCTGGTGTAAAGTAAATAACATTAGAATCCAGCCAATATCTCCTCGATCTCACCTGCATTGCACGTACACTTTCCCTCAATGCACACACCCTGTCCAGAGCACTGGCCGGGACACAATTTCTCCACCACGGCGCTCTTTACCGCCATGGACTCTGGTGTGGGTTCACCATTTGTATACACCACTTGAGCTTCAGCCTTATACTCACAGGCCGACTCAAACACAGATGAAACCGCCTCTGCTATACTTAAGGAGTCGGCGAACTGAAAACGTATTGAAAAACAAACAAGAAAATGTGTGAAAGTAGGCTCGTTTATATATGAGTATAAGTACAGCAGTTATTAGATTCATGATAATGTGAGTTTCTATTTGTTTGAGGCTTTGCTAGTTATGGATCAGTCATACATAAATGCTTTCCACTGTATGACTATTTTAAATCCCGCTTACACAACAGGTGCCCTGGTAATGATGTGATTGTCTCAAGTCGTCTAAACTTTGTTTATACCCTATTTGACTTAAGTCAAAGATATTATAGAACTCTATAATATCTTTGCTTTTAAGTCTATGACATCTGTATGTAGCTATCATAAACATATTCTCTTGGTATGCATACGATACAGTTCACGTAGATGTTGTTTATAATACCACATAATAATGTATGTCTCACCTTGACGTCTAGTGCACAATTTTCCACCAATTCCTCAACATTCACCAGAGCCGTACAAGCATCCGCTGCAGGAGTGGCAAGCACCTTCCTCCTACACTCCTCCCGCGCCATTTCCTCTGTGATCCCGCTAGCTGTGGGCCAAGTAGCAGGCACATAAACATAGTCCTCACCGTCATCAAAGTCATACGCGAACAGAGTTTCGTCGATATCGTCAGAGTAGGTTTCATTCTGAATAATAACAATCACAAATGCTTCATA
>CM032663.1:37645045-37668649 GCA_019095985.1 Streblospio benedicti | reverse complement strand
ATTGTTTATTAAAATTTTTAAAAAGTTTTTGCCTTATGTTTTTAAAAAAAAGGGCCCAAGGGAAAAAATCAATTACCTGATTAAAATGCTATAACTTCGAGACATGCAAAATTAAATTTAAATAAATAAAACACAAAAAATTTTTTAAAACCTTTTTTTATTAAAATATCAACATCTCCAGACTTAGCCCGTATTCATACGAGATTCATACAAAGAATACGAGCATACCACTCCAGCATTCGATAGTACGCTTTTTCAAGCTTTCTGGCGGATATATTTTTTATAAATGATTTTACCGTACTTAAGAGATATTCGTGAACAATCGATGAAATGACTTGATAATTTTTCCTTCGTCGCCATCTTTTTTTATTTGCCCGCATAATACGCATGCGCTGACAACTATTGCGATGTCAGAAAAGCTGCAGTTTATTAGTAATTTGACGTCGATGTGCGTAAAAAAATCGCATGTGTTTTTAAAATTTAGTAGGCAATTACACAAAGTTTGTTGTTGCTAAATTATTGCGCCATCTCATTGGCTAACAGATGCCCTTTCGATAAACGATATGTTAGCAGACAGGTAGGGCGATAATAAAGAGCAATTTTGTCGCCTTTGATCTGGGGAGTAATCGATAGATTTCTTAAAATATTTACAATATTATGGTCTCAAAGTGTGATAATAAGAATCACCATCAATACTTTGAATAATGGAACCTTTTAAGTGCAACCGGCTGATGCAGGTAACAATATATTTTGATTTTTTGATGTAGTTGAACTTTATTCTGCTGGTGTACCCTGATTTCCGGGTAAAACGCAGTATGTTGCTTTATTACTAGTGAAAATCAAGCGTTTAAAGTATGCAATCACGGTCTCATTTTCTCCTATGAAGTTAGAATTGGCCACTTAACAAATGGAGAATAAAAAAATACATATATCACAACAACGACATTACTATATTTATTTCTTAGTGATGATAAAGATTAAATGTTGTAAAATTAAAGAACTGCCAAATTTTCGGTCCTGACGTGTAATTCAATACGATTTCCACCAAAAACAAAAATCTCGAAAATCTCGTCTAATAGAAACATATATAAATCTACGTTGAAGCAACCTCTACCCTCCGCCCCCCAACCTCACTAAGGTGGAATAATGAAGTGGGGTCAGCAATACAGAAGAACAGGAGGTGTTGGAATCATGGAAGACGACTGTGATATATAAAAATGTGTATATAGTCACCAAAAGACAAGCAAAATATGTAATCTATTTGGCTAAAGATGTGGCAGACGCGTGAACTGCAGAATACCATGGAGAGCAAGCATAACATCTATCGCATTGCAAAGCAAATTCGAAGACAAAATCAAGATGTGACTGATCACAAGTATGTGTGAAACGATCTTGGGGAGATATCAATGGATGATGATGCGAAGAAGCTTGCGCAGAAACAGCACTATGAGAGGCTTCTCAATGCGGAGTTTCCCAGGGGCCAAAATATTGTCAAAGGTAAAGCCCTATTGAGTGTCTCTGGGAAGATGGGCATTGAAACAGTCAGACTCTCGAAGTGTGTGGAAAGCAGGTATGCCTACTGCTATAGTGGCAGAAATGCTGAAGACTGCAGGTCCAAGATGTTTTACAGTCCTCACACAACTACTTGATTAATATCATAGTAGTAGAAGGCCATATACGATCTGACTGCGAAGAAAGTTTCATCATAAACCATGTTCTGTTGAGGGTTAAAGATCTGAAAGTATCTAAGAACATCAAGGTGTGAAGAATTCATACCTGAGCACTGGCTCTTAGTCTGTGATCTGTTAATGGTAATGGTGATGCTCTGGAGAGAGGTTTTTTGCGTGGCCTAAAACTTTTAGACCAGGTCTTGAAGAGACTAGACAGAATTCCTGCAAAGTTCATCCAAGGGATGCATAAATGACATGCAGTTTGGCGTTATGCTGGGTAGAGGCACAAGAGATGCTGTATTCATCCTTCATTGGTTGGAAAATAGGTATATGGCAAAGAATAAGACACTCTACTTCTCGTTTATTGACCTTGAAAAAGCCTTTGATTGAGTTCGAGAGAGGACTTTAAAGGCCTTGCTTTAAACGCGTGATGATGATTATATTGATTCTATTAGGACATAAATGTAGATGTTCATTATGATTTATATGAGACAGTGAAGTTTGATCACTGCTCTTAGCATATGAATGCCTAGTATTCAACTTTAAATTTCATGAGTATACAGTATAATATATGATAGATGAACGTTTGGTGTTCATTTGATTTTATTATGTTTTCAAAATGTCAAAATTCAAAAGTATGATCCCCCCCCACCCCCATTAGTTGAGATTTAAAAGTCCGACCCCACCCCCTAAAAGATCATTTTCAAAAGTCTGACCCCCCCAAACCCCCCCGCCCTAAAACCAACCGACCCCCCCAAGAAAGTCAAAATGACTCTTCCAGTGTAGGAAAGCATAACTTCTATTGTTCAACAATATCTAAATGCACAGGAGATTATACAATGCCATTAATGCCTAAGCAGTCATTGGATGTGAAATCTGGACCTAATATAGGGATTAGTTAATTGTTTCTAAAAGCATGTAAACACATAACAGCTGTTCCAATCATAGCCCATTTGCCTCTTAACAATATGGCTACACAGTTAAAAGCCAGATATGTTCAATTTTTTTTCTATATTTGACTGTTGGCACATCTTTACAAGCTATGAAAGATGCAAAAAATGCTCATGTGGGTGTGGCATTTTAGCATGGATGATTTCCAATAATTTACAGAATAATTGTCTGAAGGAAAAAATGTTACAAGCCAAAAATTAGTGGAATAAAGTTGTTGTCCACACAAAAAGACATCACACATGCTTTTCATTATTTAAAAATGATTAAAATGATATGTTATCTTAAATAGCACTATTCAGTATGTCATTCATGTACATGATTTTCTTTAAAAGAACAGTAATTTGAAAGATTAGGTCATATAAAGTGGCAGAATTGATATAAGCAATTAGCCATTCACTGATTTGCCAACGTGCTGTAATAATTACAATTTTGTTTTGCCCTTAGCATCAAATAAGTCACAATCATGTTTTATTTTGTCTAAATGTACACAGCAGCATTGTATGTTGATTTTGAATATTTCTTATAATATTATGATTTTTATGGACTTACCATATTTTACCAACAAGTAGAAGAGACCATACATTTTGTATACCCCAAATGTTTTTTGATTAGTTATTTTGTTCTACCTAGCACACTTATTGATCATCAATTGATCATTTCTCCAATACTTACACCAGCAGCACATTCAGCCCCGGGCTTTTACCCCAACAACCTATAGCTAATAGTAGATTGTTAACGTTTTGCCAAGTTTGAGCGTTTTTATTCCAACCAGTATTGAAACTATGAGGGTGCCGATGTCATATAAAAAAACTGTGAAGTGACAAATGGCTTTACAATTAAGTGTATACAAATTTAGTTTTACTTTTTCTAATCCCTAGATAATAAACATGCTGTGCCTATCTTAGGCATTGCCTATTCATATTAGCCATACACACCCTGATTTATGATATCAAAGCATTTCTAGTATAGTATTACAAATTATAATATTAAATCAAAAGTGTAAATGTAATAAAGGTTTATAGTCATGATTTTGCTCACACGACTTTACATTTTACACCAGGTCATTGGCACACTTATTGATCATCAATTGATCATTTCTCCAATACTTACACCAGCAGCACATTCAGCCCCGGGCTTTTACCCCAACGACCTATAGCTAATAGTAGATTATTAACGTTTTGCCAAGTTTGAGCGTTTTTATTCCAACCAGTATTGAAACTATGAGGGTGCCGATGTCATATAAAAAAGTGTGAAGTGTCAAATGGCTTTACAATTAAGTGTGAATTTGGAAATTAGGTATGAAATTAAGTGAGAAGTACATGGAGGAAGTGCAAAATTAGCAAAAAAAAATGCATTAAAGTGTTCAGTAGGAAAAGGCCTAAATATGTAACGTAAATGTAAAGTAGAAATTTAGCTAAAAACTAAGTGCGAAGTAGGAACAGGGGCCCTCAGAAAGATGCTCCTCATTTACAAAAAAAATAAAAATAAATAAATAAATAAAAAGCTGAAAGTTGACCATAATAGCTTTCTGGAAGGCACAGTTCTATTGGGAAAATGAAAAAATTGGACATAAGTACACGGTGTGTCGATGTATTGGTAAGCTGTGTGCATCATATGTGTATGTATCATAATTAGTTGGATCAGTTAAAGCGAGCATTAAGTGACTAAAGGGGATGGAGTTGATAGAGGGATCATGAAATCTCACATCTTTCATTTTTGTTTTATTTTCCACACTTGTTTTTTTTGTATTCCACCTTCTTACAAATTATATTCAGTCCTGTTAGTATGTCCCCCACCTTTCAGTTCTCTAAAATCATACATCCCTCTTTTGTTTGTGTTTCTCCATATCCCTTTCATTTAGACTTGTTCGACTTTTTTTGACTTTTAACACATTTTATTCTTTTTTGAAGTTCTTTCCACCTCCCACATTTTCCTCTTTTTTAGCCTTTTCCCCATCCCACTTCCATATTAATCCCCCCCCCCTCCCAGGACATCACTAAACTTTCCCAAACCTGGTCTCCGGTCTGAATAATGAAAAGTTTGGCTGTGAATTTATGTGGGGGCGGCATGGATTTGTCAGCATACAATACATATATACATACAAATCTGAAATGGCTTTGACGTCATATATTTAATTGCCTACCTTTTGCTGGCAAACGCCATTGAAGCAGCTCATACACACAGAGTCATGTATATGAAGTAGAGCACTGTCACTGAAGATGACTCCGTCATTAGTCACAGAGACTTGAAAAGCGTACAAGGGCGCATCGCCACCTTGCAATGAATCAAAGGAGACTTTTAACACTGATAGTAGACTTGCTATCATTTGAGTGTAGGTTGGTTTTCAATGGTTCAATCGCTACTACTCAATGTTATCAAATCAAACCTATTTAGAACAGCTATTGTAAAATCTAATAAGACCAGATTGGTGATAATAGGACCAGATATGTGAGGCAAATGGCACATTGCAAAATAGTTAGAGCTTATATGTACCTTCATCTTTAGAAGTGCGGCTGACTGGGTGGTCTGGTAACTGGCATGTCACCTGTTGTACAGAGTCCAGGACTGCAATGGTACGTACTTCACCATCTGGTACAAGGTTATCATTCTCTACCTAGAACACGACACAAGTGTAATGACGTACACAAATGAAATAAGGCAGGCATTATATATTAACTGCATCGTTATTAGAGATGATTTACTACATTGTATATCAGTTGGAGTATTTTCCACATACTTGGTAGCAACATCTTGTAAGGAAAAGCTAAATACATATGACAATTTTATGTAATATACCTTATACATAGCAACGGAGCAGCCTAGTTGTTCGGACTCATAAACACCTTTCACAAACACTGCCACCTTACGGCATGGCTTCACACGCACATCACAGGCATGAGATGGTATCAGAGAAATCAGCTGGGGGGGTTTCCCAATTTCCACAGAACAATCAACACTGGTAAAACCTTAAATGTACATCAAAGAATGTAAACTTGTAGCATCGTGAGTTCCTTCCTCTATGATTTAATGACTACCTTTAGGAACCAAAATACCAAAAATCAAAACCGCCCACCAGTAATGTGAACAAAGCAGAGTTTCGTGCCCTACAGGAGTTGGAAAAAAAAGACAATTATTTTGGGAGCTAATAAGGGGAGGGCAACAGTGGTAATGGACCGTGTGGAATACGACAAAAAATGATGGTTTTGTTAGAGGACACCAAAATGTACCAGAAACTTAAGTGTGACCCTGAGATGTGACCCTACCCCTAAATATCAGGACCAATTGATTAAGTTGTTATGGGCCTGGAGTAGGGATGGTTCCATTTCAGAGACTTTGAAAATCAGGATCTCCTATGCTCAAGCTACGATAATATTCTCTCTGTATTCTCTCTTAATTAAGCAACGCAGAGCAGCTGATTTTGGTCACAAGACCACGAAGAAAACTATAGATCAAAGAGATGCCCGCAAGGGACATTGGTCACTTCTGTTTATAGGTAAGTAGTTAGGGTGGGAAGTACTCACATTTTTTGATTGTTTACACTTTACTGAGTCAATGACTGTTTGATTGTTTGTGTACTTTTTATTATTTGTATTACATGCCATGTCTCCTAGTTGAGATATATGTTTTCGGAGTGTAATCATATACACGATAGTAGGTTATGCAACGTTTCAATTTCCACTGTTATTGCCGACTGTGTGTTGTAAGGTCATTATTTGCTTAACTGCTTATCAACGAACGTTCGAACGTTCGTTCGGTAAAATGTCCCGAAGGTTCGAAGACTAAAACCCACCGAAGGTCCCACAACTAGTGAAAACCCCAGTCTGCATCCCATATTTAAGGTCTCTCTGAAAAGCTTACTCACGTTTTTCATGAACAGGGAGTCAGCACCTATCACAAACTTTTTAACACCATTAAGTCGATTTTGCCCTCTCCAAAAGATAAGTCGCCGGATGATTGCAAATGTGGCATCATATACGAAGTCCAGTGTCACAGTTGTAAGTACACCTATGTCGACTACATAGGATGGCCTCTGAACACTCATATCAAGTAACACTTGAACCCTAAGAAAGTGCCCACCATCGTAGGAGAGCATATCTGTGATACGGGCCATTCCATCAGTCCAAATAAATTTAAGATTGTGGCACGAGAGGAGGTTGAACTCCGTAGAAAGATCAGGGAATCTGTAGAGATCCGCATACGACACCCTGAGATAAACCGCGATACCGGCTAAGACCTGCACCAGTCTACTTGTCACTGCTGTCATGTGATTGCCGCCACCATGGCAGTCACTTGACAAGCTAAGGATTGCCATTCGGCGCGATGAAGTTGTTGGGATAACAACGAAAGTCTCACCAACATGACAGGTATTTTGATTCCTAAAGGTAACTATTAAATTCTGTATTAAAAATACATGTGTAGCTGTAGACCATATTTGCAAACAACTGTGTATTTATAAAGTTAAACAACATAGCTTTCTAACCTGCATTGCACGTGCACTTTCCCTCGACACAGACACCTTGTCCAGAGCACTGGCTGGGGCACAATTTCTCCACCACTGTTTTCTTAACCTCAATGGACTCTGCTGTGGGCTCACCATCTACATACACCACTTGTGCTTCAGCCTTGTACTCACAGGCCGATTCCAACTCTTGCGCACGGCCTTTAGCTCTCTCTGTTGAATCAGCAAACTGAAAAGTAATCAGTCACTGATGATGATCATGAATTTTTTCGATTGTGTATTCATATGAATTACATGATATTCTATGATTGTATTTTACGAACTAACTAAATCATGTATTTTATTTCAAAATGCGCAAACTGATTACCTTGACATCTAGCACACAACCCTCAACAATCTGATTTATATCAACAAGTTCTTGGCACTTGTCAGCGGCTGGTGTGTCAAGCACCTACATTTGAAAAAAAAGACACAATAGTGGATACACATATTGTCATTAAAATGTATATGCAGGGTTTGATTCATAGTAAGATTACAGAAAATATGAACAAAAAAATCTAGCAGAAGAAGTACCTGTGCCCTGCACTCTTCACGTGCCATCTCTTCTGTTATCCCACTAGCTGTAGGCCAATCAACAGGCTCATAAACATAATCATCGCCATCATCAAAGTCGTATTTGAAGAGAGACTCATCAATCTTGTCAGAATACTGTTCCTTAATAAGTCAAGTCAAGTCAAAAATTGTTTATTATAGATAGTGATTTGGTTTATTATAATATGGCTATTGTTCTCTGAAATTTACTAGTTTTTTTCCAACATTCTGAAAATGAACTAAAATAATATTTTCCTACACCTTGGTTTTGTTTCTCTCTTTCTTATGTACCTGGGATAATTGTATTACAGTGCTTACACTGACTAATACCTCATTAATTGCATCTATCAATCCATTCATACTTCCATCCATCCGGTTTGTTACCCCTCTACAGGTCGCATCATTTTAGCTAGAGTGCTCAAATTCAGTTTGTTGCTTTAATATGATGACCATCCAGAGCCTATTTCATATTTGGGTCCTTGCAGGAATCTGACAATTATTTTGTTATTTTTTTCCTGTTACCCACTGCAGATCACAATGTTTGATCTAGGTTCCTCATATTGGGTTTGTAATTAGGAAATAACAACCACAAGAAGCCTCTTATTTCACATGGACCCAGTTGGTCCATATTTTCGTTCATTCCGGACAGTTAGGTAGTCAATTTTTATTTTATGTTTACCAGTTGAAAATAATGACACCACAGAAGCTATTTCACATGAACCCAAATGGTCCAACTTTGGAATTAACTTCGATCATAATTTGGCTTATTTGTTATTTTTATGCCTTACAGGTTACATTGTTTGAGCTATGGTGCTCATATTGGGTTTGTAACTTGAAAATGACAACCACAAGAAGTCCATTTCACATGGACACAGTTGGTCTACATTTCTCTCCATTTGGAACCATTATTTGGTTCATTTTGATCGTTATATGCCTCTGCAAGTCGCATTGATTGAGTTACCTGGGCACTCAAATTTGGTTTATCTTTTGAAAATGCTAACATGTGCACACAGCCTTTTTCACATGGACCCATATGGTCCATATTTGCCATATATACAATGCATGTAACTTTTATTATTTTTTTCCCAATCGTTGTCTTAAGTATCACATGCATCATTGGTTAATTCAAGTTTTTAAGCCCAAAATCCCTTTGGACTTTAAATGAGTCATTATTTGCTTCGAGCCTAACTTCAAAAGTATTTTAAATTCATGCAACCCAAAATGTCCGAATATGCTCTAGTTTATATTTACATTATCTTCATTTGTTTTCATGTAGTGGACTATTGAATGAAAATGTATATGCCTTACCCCTAAATGACATTATACTATAGACTGAAAAATTCAAATAGTCATCATCATTACTCCTTTGTATTATGTTTATTTTGTTTTCTCTCATTTGTATTTGACTAAACGGATTATATCAATTGTATATCCAGTCAATTGTTCATTTTACATACATTTTGAGTTTGAAAAACATACATTTGTTGAAATTTGAATTTTGAAATTTGAAAATTTATAAACAAAATAAAATAATTAACATTCCTAGTAAAAATGTTGTCAGAAGACATATATTTTTAGATGTATTAAAGGCATACCTCGTGTGTTTCTCTTCGCTTTCTTCCATTTTGTGTACAATCTATATATGATCCTTCAGGATAAACTACATTACTAGGTGGTTGATATGTGCTTTTTATCTACAAAACGTGTAATCAAGTTACAACTATATCTAAAGTGCTTAGAGAGCAAAACAAAAACAAAGTTGACTCATGGGCCAATGGGCTGAGCCCAGGGACGGATTCAGAAATTTGAGATTGAAGGGGGCTAATTTTCAAATTTTGAGAGCGGTGGGGGGGGGGGGGGGCGGGCGGGTAGAGTTGTCCGTGCGTGGGGGCAGATCCAGGATTTTGGAAAAGAGACGTAAGGAAAACATAAGGAAAGGGGGGCTTAATTACGGGATTTCATGAAAAAACCTATGAAAATGAAGTATTTTGGTGGGAAAAAGGGGTGGGGGTGGGGGGGCTAAATTGTGGGGGTGGGGGGGCTTTAAGGCTAATATGGCAGGCGGGGGGGCTAGAGCCCCCTGAGCACCCCCGCTGGATCCGTCCCTGGGCTGTTTAATTAATATGAATTCACCTACAAGTTTACTTTTAAATCGGCAGTTAGAATTTTTCCCTGTAAACAGGCTAAAAAATTAATCTTGAGCACAATTTCTTTCGTCCAATCACTATAAGAATACCTCTGGCACAAGTTATAAGTATTTGAAAATTGAAATGTCCAAGTTATGGAGGTTTCAAACCCTAAATGATTGAATTCTCCTCTGAGATACATACATGTACATGCCAAACAAATTGAGACTACAAGCTTGAAAGTTACTGTGAAAAGACGAGAATTATAAGCTATACAGCTACATTTGTACAAATCGGTACACAGTACTGAGTTCTCTTCAGGAACATCCAGTGATCATTGTATGCTATCTCCACTCACATGGGTTGGTTTCTGCTGCTAAGTCTGCAATACATGACCGACCACCTTTGGAATTGGTATCATCTGATAGAAAATAAAGGATATTGTGGCTGTAAAGGCTTAATTCAGGCAACATATGAATGGGAATGTATCCCAACCTTGATAGAAAACAGATTACATTAATCCAACCACTGTTAAAACCATATAATTCCACAAAGATTACTTAAGTCATGGTAAGCTGTGATCAACCGTTTCCTGTGAGGTGCAAACCAGTCAGTGGATTTGGAGACTTAAACAAGTTGATGATTTACATGCAATGCATAAGTAGTTTTCAGTCAAGTATACGCTACACAGCGGACCCATATTATGGCTTGACAAAACAATATAAGGAAAAATATCAAGTCATTTTCTGACAGTAGACAGCCACGTGGAAGGATGGTCTTCAACTATTGCAGACTTAGCAGCACAAATCAGACGATGCAAGTGGACATACAAACCATTCGTGGACATTACAGGTATTCTCATTGTGCATGGATGATAGACATTATAAATTCAATGTGCCAAAGACAGATATTTATATTACCTACAATGAAAAAATCAAATCCAATTGCAATACAAACTAAATACTTATGAGTTATAAATATTCCACAGATAATATGCAGAGAACTCTTGTGATTATACATTGTAAATATGTCAACATGATGTGTTATCAAGTCACAAATAATTACATTTTTCAAATAATCATCAGCAGCTGAACCACATCGAATAGAAGTATCTTCCCGGTTATTATTATCACAAATGCACTCTTCTGGCAAAGAGTTATACTGGTCTGAACAACTTAAAGATTCCACATCAAACAAGCTCTCTTGATAGGATGGAAGTCTAAAGAAAAAATGGCATGATGTGAGATAGTTGGAGGGGTGAGGGTACTCTCATTAGCTGCGTTCTACATGCATAAAGAAATTATTTAAAGTAGATGTTGGCAATAAAATGCATAAATGAATCAAATTATGAACCTGTATTTTTCCGAGTAAGTATTAGACACACACCCATCTGCACAAGTGTCATCAATGTCATTTTCCATAATAGTATCATAGTCCCCACATCACTTTTAATGGCATATACATATATATTCATGTCTGGAAAAAAAAGAACTAAACATGACAAATTGTATCTAGTATAATTTCGTTTTCTTATGCACCGCATATCACATACAGGCGTTAGCTCCAGATGCTCCAGGAGACGTTGAAATGGAGCAATTTTTTTTACAGACCAGCCTGCAGACACAAAAGGACAAAGCAGGCTAAATCAAAAAGCAGCTGTTTTATGAACATTTGGCGCCTATTGCTGACATGGTAAATTCACCATTCTATCATTCCGTGCAAAAATCACCACCAATAATCCACGCTGATTGGTCAATCAGCGTGCTCAATTAAGCGATTGACTGAACGCGCGAGAGATTGACTGCACGCTACGACACCACCAAAAAAAGTCTAATCACCAATCTATAGTTGTTGTATTTATTATTTCTTGGTGTCAAAAATCAATCGCATATTGGTCTTTTATCATTCACAAATGATTTTACAGTGGATAATATTTATAAACTATGCTAAATTCAAAGGTTTTAAACAAATACCAGTCTCATTCTATCATGACTAAAATCCACACTAAATGCGCGTCTGATTCATTTTTATTTTGAAATAAATCATATCATAACGGTCTCATTGCCATTTTGACCATGCGACGTCACGACACTAGACTAGTACCATCACATTGTCTATACAGCTGCTGAAGTAGCCCGGTCAAATGACAATGAGACCGTTATGATATGATTTATTTCAAAATAAAAACGAATCAGACACTCATTTAGTGTGGATTTTAGTCATGATAGAATGATGATTGACCACTCGATTGTCGTGTCAATCACAAAATTGAGCCTGCTGACGTCTGATTTACCCTCATTTCGTTCGGGTAAATCATGCTCAATTTTTGCGATGGACATTCCAATCTCATGGTCAATTCCTACAATTATCGCTGCAGCAAAAATGACAATATTATTGGCGACAATATGTGATTCTCGGAACCCTGCACCTCGTCTGTTGCCCCAGTAACTACAGAATCAGCCAAATATCTCCGGATTTGAAACCAGATCACTCTGAATCCACTCTGAGGATCAGAGGTTCAGAATGTTCAGAACATTCTGAACATTCTGAACCTCTGATCCTCAGAGTGTCTCAATCATACGCGACTGTCGAAAACGAAAGCATCTAGAGCTACTAGTACCATCCTGCATGTGAAATGCCAGTGATGGAGGGTGGGAGGGGGAGGGGGTGGAGGTAAGGGATACATGTAGCTCCATGAATACAAGATTGTTATATTGCTATAACAACGGATCTCAACTATTATAACCTGTTAAATGAAATTTCATTTGTGCTGATAATACGCAAGTGTTATTGTTAATACACATGTATAATATCTTAATCATATATTTGCTATGTAAGAAGAACAATTATAGTGTAAAAATCAGGCAAATTACAATAATCATGAAAACACAATAACTTGTAATTAAAATCACATGTCAGTTGTAACATAGATTGGTGGGGAGGGAAGAAGTGGATTACTTATCAAGTTCCTCCATATGTGTATGATTTAATATTAAAAATAAAATATTTTGTACACTAAAAAATTACAATACATTTGTTGTAAAAGTGATTAAAAGCTGGCAAGACGACAAATCACAGAAGCCTTATGACTGGTCACAGTGGTGTAAAATACAAACTCAAGAAGTATACAACTATAATAGTATTTCGTAGTATTTCTTAATATTGAAATTTACAGGGTCGTCACAAGGTTTTGAAAAAGGGGGGTGCCATTTGTATATCCCACCAAACATTTTTTGGGTTATCTGAGGCTATGCAATCCTCACAGGGAGGTAGCATAAGTATACGCACTGTACACACGTGCGTACCTTTTTGAAAAACCACCATAATTTTTTTTGACCTACCTTTTTCTGGCAATAGGTTCTTTTTTTTTTAAATTGGAAAAAAAAGTCACTCCAATCATCCAATTCATCTAAATGGTGTGTTAATTCAAACAATGGAAGCTAATTATCCCATTGTGTAATGATTGCGTAACCAAGGTGCAAGCTAATACTTGAAAGGTTAAGGCTGGCCTTATAATTATCTCAGTCCCGTCAATCAGTTACTTTGAAGTTGCTTTGAAGATGGTTAACCAATGTTTTGACAACAATTACATGTAACATATTTGTATATATTTTTTCTCCTCAAAACGGTGTTGTTAGAATACGAAAATATTAGAGAATAAACTTTAAATTAGTCTAATTTTTTAATATTTAAAATTTTTGAAGTATGAATTGGTGGAAAAGACGATAGCCACAACATGAGAAGAACCACTACAACAAAATAATTAATCTTAGGAAATTAATGATACTGATGTCATATAAAAAGCAACCCGTATCGCGATACTTGTCGCGAATGGCGCGCTGCCCGCACTTTGTTCTTCATGGTACAATTGGTGCGTACCTTTTTAAAAAGTCTGGCTACCCCCCTGAATCCTCATAAATTTGGCAAATCTCAGTTGTTCTTGAGGTTGGGGGTAAGAAGAGAGAATGATCATGATAAACATTGTGAAATGCCTCTGCCATGCATACATGTACCACAGACTTGCTCATGCTAGGGGGGTCCGGGGGCATGCTCCTCCGTCAGTGAAGTAGGAGATCCATTAACAGAGTTTATCGACCAGAGTTTATACGTACATCTTCACAGAACCAACACCAACAGTAGAATGGCAAATAAGAATGACATACACACATAATACATATAGTATACCTGATAATACAGTATACAGTACACACAGTGTGAGAGACTGTTTATAGTCAGCACACTGGCGTAACCACTTCTTTTTTCTCCCCCCACCTCTACAATCACAACAAAGCTAAAACTACAATGGGCAGGTTAAACAACAAAGTACACCACACCAATCCATATAAGTGCATAAATAAGCACACTAATTAACGTAAATTACAGTTCAATAATGCAATACTACTACTATACACACCAATACATAAGTCACAGTTTACACAAAACAACATATATTATCAAATAGCAGAGTTCACATAACCTGAACGCAAAATATTATATCAAGAAATAAAAGTTAAGTATTTCCCTTTTTAGCGTCTAACGTCCCTTCTTCCTCCTCCGTACATCAAGAAATCATCATATAAAACAGGTTTCTTTTTAAGCCGTCCAGAGCATTTGGGCCTGTGAGTAGTGCGATGGGATCATGTACAGATTAGCGGACCCAAATAAAATGCCTACTTTTTAGACATTGAAAAATATTTAGGAACCACATTTTGTCTCTATATAGAAAAAAAAATGTGGTTCCATTATTCTTGATGTATTGAACTAGTACATCGCACTGGACCATGTATATTTTAGAGGACCCAAATTATAAGATCAATAACTTGCCAAGAAAAACATTTGGAACCACATTTCTTTCTCTATTAGAAAGAGAAACCTTTTCTGTGTGGGTTCCAAGATGTTTTAATAAAGATTGACTTACATTTTGTGCTGCCTCTGTTTTGATTCAAAATACCTTCTTTTATATCTTGCACGAAACAACAAAAAGGGGCTTGGGGTTTACTCCGAAAAACACTCAAAATAGTTTCATATTTTCAGCGGTCGTCCTACATAAGCAAAAACAAGTTTATCCACAGTTTTTCACCAATCGTTTTTATTT
Organism: Streblospio benedicti; assembly: GCA_019095985.1. Taxonomy (NCBI): domain Eukaryota; kingdom Metazoa; phylum Annelida; class Polychaeta; order Spionida; family Spionidae; genus Streblospio; species Streblospio benedicti. The sequence continues at coordinate 37,653,757 of CM032663.1, read as the reverse complement.
GTGTCATTAATCTACTAGCGTCAAATTATCCATTTTTTAAGTCCATGTAAAAGATTTTGATAGGCGATCGGCCACAACACTTTGCGTCACTGTTCTGTGATAGTTTGCATCAAATTACAATAAAATTAATCGGGTGTGTTTTCTAATGCATACATTTTCACTTTCGGTAACCAATAATGAAAATATTTTGATGTATTATATAGATACTATTTACTGCATTGCTTATTAAATTTTCGTAGAAAATAAGTACAGTGCACGCTTCACGTTCCGGGTGAGTTGTTGAACATGATTTTGTTATTAGGCGAGTTCTTGTGGCGAATCACGACGAGTCCGAAGGACGAGTCGTGATTCGCCACAAGAACGAGTCCTAATAACAAAATTCATGTTAAACAACGAACCCGGTTTTGTATTTATCATTCTGCTTTAAACGTTTGACATACGGTTTTAAAAGTAACTATCCTAAAAAAAACATGTTTAATTCTGGAATTTGTTGAGTAAATCCATATATGTAGATCGCGTAGAAATACACTCCATAATCACCACACTAATCATCCCGAATTTTCCCCGCTTCAAACACAATATCACGTTTTATTAATTGTCATCAAATATTCCAGTGATATTTTGAATGGTTTCCTCAATATATTCTTATCATCTGTTAAATGCGACATAAATAAGTGCGTAGGTCATCATATTTCTCTTGAATCAACTGTAGAAATCATGCGATATTGTCGACGTAAGATTTTTTTTTCGTCTAGATCTAGATCTAGGTGTCAAAAAGGAGGTCACGGCTTAATAGCAAATCAATATGTTCTTAGGCCCAACTTAAAGTAGTATTTACGCAGCATTGATAACAGTACTGTTTTTGTTGTCGAGTATATTCAAATTACATGCTTGAAAAAAAAATCAAATTAATGTTGCAATGGATAATTTTATCATGAGGATATTTGTAGATTGACAATTATCAGATTGTGTGTGATTGCATTAGACTTCTAGCGGGATTGTGGATGATGTATTGACAGAAAAAAATCAAAGTTCAAATTGAGTTTTTTAATTCATTCTGAAGTCATGAAACGAACTGATTTTAGTATGTTTACCCTACATAGTAGTACATCATATAGAAGTCATAAACTGTGATAAGACAAAATAGAAGTGTGATATTTATACAAATGATACAAATTATACTAAAATATAAATAAAGCCGGGTAAACTGATTTGATAGCAATCAGTCACTTTCACTGTCTGAATAAATCACAGGATTTATCCTTCTTCGTTTGGGCTGCTGACTGGACATTGTGACTATCTTGAAGAATTTGAAAAAAGTAGTCCGGCTGAGAACAAGCATGATAACCATAGTATCACCCCTCTTCGAAGAGGGGTGATAACCCTCTGGACTAAGTTGCTCATCTGGGTCTATTTTGACTGTGTTACTATATGGACCACTTGGTATCACAGGTTTTGTGGCCGATTCACTTGTTGAGCAGATTGTTATAGGCTCTTTGTGGGATAGAATTGAAACAGGTCGGACCTGGCACACATGCTCGTGTTTCTTGATGTGCTGAGGTTTGTTAGATTGATTCACGATTCTCACTTTCCCACCTACAGACTCCACAATACACGGGGGAGGCCAATCGGACGAAGAGGATACACTAGACCTAGTATCACCACGTGGTTCCAATGCTACTGTAGAATCACTGTTGAACATAGATATCAAGTTCCATAAACTCACCTGGCCAGATAGTGTTAGTCTTCGGTGAACGTAATACTTTGACGAAAGTTCTCTGTATTGACGATCGAGCTAGAGATGGTTTGTGAGGTTTGTATTCAATGACCTCATCATTACCAATAGTGATCTGACACTTGGACGGTTGCACAGCAATGTCGTTGCTTATCATAAATGGTGTTCCAGCCAGTATTTCTTCCTCGAGATCTTCAACAACTAGAGCTTCCAACTGTAAATCGTGACCATTTCTATCTAACATTGCATGAACCTCACCTACAATTGCTAATGGCGTCAAACCATCTGCTTGAAGAGCTTGTTGTGAACTTCTTTGAATATTCAGACCCATCATCCGGGCAACAGAGCCTCTGATCATACTTGACTCTGCTCCAGTATCGAGTGTTACACGGACTGAATGATCTTTAAAGAAAGCTTTGAAGAATGGTGATTGTTTGATATTGACTTTTTTTATGGATATCATGTCAATTTTGTGGTGTGATTCATGTTCTTCATCATCAGACTCTTCATGGTTATCGGTCTCAGGTAGATTCCAAAGAGACGATGAGAGCTCAGTCCTTTGACGTACTTTCGACATGAACTTGCGATCTGAATCTGGTAAGTAAGGGCATGAACTCAAATAATGATTTTTAGGTCTCTTGGCCTCTGTACAAGTTGGGCATGATTCGTTCTTTGACATATGATTGGACCTCGGCGAGAAGGCTTTTTTTAAGGAATAATGTTTATATTCATTGCTTCGTGGTTTGGTGCTAGTGCGCATTACCTTAACTTCATCTGCGTAGTGTAGCTCATCTAAGAGCGAATCCATGGCAAGAGATATTTCGTTCTTAATAGATGCTAATGTTTTGGTTCTCAGGGTAGTTCCATATTTTTGCTTTATTAGTCGGGGCAAACCAGGGTGAATGAGTTTCAACCACATGATCACTTATGTTTTCCATTGTGGGGGTCAATTCTTCATCTACCTTGATGGTTTGTTCGTGGTGGGTAATCCCCCCATCCTTTATCAGAAGATTGTCTTCAATAAACCCCAACAATTTTTGATATAATGGTTCGACCCTGTCGCCTGATTTGTGTGTGATACTGTCAAGGTCAAGGAAATGACTCCCAGTACGTTGGATCCCATAATGAATTCTTATTTTCTGCCAAATGTCCTCTAAAGATGTTGATTTTTTCACAATTGTTGCTCTTGATATAACAGAACAATAGTTTGCAATTTGGCCAAGCATAATTCAAGATTGGTAGCTTTTTGTGCAGCTGTTAGGCCCACAGGAGGATCAGCAGCAACGCCAACATCATTAGTGAAATCATACATGTATAGGGTGTTTGAGGCAGTTTTTTCTAACAATTTACAATTATCAGCTAGGTATGGAGTGAAAATGTTTATCAGATTTAGGTTAAATACTAAATTTTCTTTCCATGCTTCGAAGGAAGATACGGTTTCTTCTTCACCTAATGGCCAAGGTTTGGGAGGACATAGATGTGTCATCATGATTAATATAGGTTAATAACAGACTCTGTTGGTCTATTGCCAAAAATGAAATCAACTACTTGCACCTTTCAAATCCTTTTTTGACGGACTTCAGAGTAAAATAATTCCAGCACCGCTGCCACCACGTCAGTGAAGTAGGAGATCCATTAACAGAGTTTATCGACCAGAGTTTATTCGTACATCTTCACAGAACTAACACCAACAGTAGAATGACAAATAAGAATGACATACACACATAATACATATAGTATACCTGATAATACAGTATACAGTACACACAGTGTGAGAGACTGTTTATAGTCAGCACACTGGCGCTCCGGGAATTTTTTTTAATTTTGTGTGCTCTCGGGTGCAATCTGAACCATTTCTTAGCACCAATTCCTTTATATAAAACTGCCTGGAATTTCAAACACATAAGGAAGGATGGGGGTGTGGGATGTTTAGGTGGTTGAACATTCAAAGTCTCCGAACCTTACGCACCCTAGACACTTTGTGGAAAGCCAAAATATATGTGGATATGAGCGCATATATACTCTGTAATTGGCTCATTGAAGCTCTGGAGTTGTGCAGCTCTTTAAGAGCATTTACTGAGCATTCCCACTCAGCATTATCTTGAGTGTACGTCCCCCCAGCTAGAGCAGGGTAAAAATGATAAGGAAAAAGACAAGCTTGCAAACTTCTACAGCTTTTAGTCAGGTAAATGTTGTAGAAATCAAACGACTGTGAAGTGTAGTATATGTTGACTGATCACATAATATAATGTGGTCATCTCTTTTGTTATATGCTGTGTGATACGGACTGTCACAATATGCACAGTGAGATATGCATGTTGAACGCATTGTGACTCAATCAAAAATAAATTAAATCTGTTGTAATAAACTTTTTTTGGTTATATAGAATCATTTGATTTTTTAAATATATACAAATCTAAGTATCTAAACGCATTCTGAGCATAATTTAAATTAAAACTGTATCAGAGATAGTTTAACGAGATACGCAACACCTCCATATCTGCGTTCCCAGTACGTTGTTGGGGATGGTCAACAAAAGCCCTCTTGTACAAATGAATAGAAAGTTGGCGATTTTGACGTGATATATTCGCATTTTATGATTAGAAATATAAATAGCTATGAATGAGAAGTCATTCATTATACTATAATCTACAACATATAGACTATTTCTGGGCGCTGACACCCCCCCCCCCCCAAAAAAAAAAAAAAAAAAATTAACAAGAACATTTACAAACCATGTTGTTTACCCAATGGCATGGCACTAACCAGTCTTCTTTGTTTGGCAATGCATGTGATAGATGCGAAAAATAAACTACCTAGTTAAAACATTTACATAGGCTTATGTATATGAATGGAATTGCATATTACTGCAGATTATTTTTCATCAGAATTATATATTAACCATGTGGTGGTACATGGTGGCTTTTTTTGTCAACTGCTACTGCTAGTGGTGATAGACGTAATGCTCTCTGATAAAACGACAAGTGTCAACATTTCAAACATCTTCCGACTTTCATCTTATATTTGACAAACTTATTATTGTTTGATTTTTTATTTCTTGGTGTCATATCAATCGCATATTGGTTCTTCATCAGTCTCAAATATTTTTAAAGGATATAATTTCGATGCAACGTCATATTTTCTATTTTTCTGTGCTAGTCTAATGTAGTCATTCCCGTAGTAAAACAGACTCACAAAATAAAAGATGTCCTTTTGAAAATTATTGCTGTCCATTAATTATTGCATCAATTCCTATAAAGGTAAGGCATACTGACAAGAAATGTATGTAGTTTCTTATTATTTCTGTTTATATTGATAATCGTGAGTATCATAGTTTTAGTGATTGAGCAGTTCCGAGAAAACCGTGATAGCCACTTTGTTTCGAATTGTTACGAATTATTACGTTTTCTTATGCTGATTCCTCGAACTTCGTTAAGCTTCTGTATCCTTTTGCCGTTGACATTTATGTATATTGTAGCTATCAAAGTTAAGATGGCCATATAATCTTGAGGCTTATAATAAAAGCACCAAAACTTGCACCTATATAGACAACACCTATCATGATGTAATTTTCCATTTTAAGATGGCGATCTTTTTTCACATAAAATCATTCATATCTTGCTTAAAAATGATGTTATAGTTAAAATCACTACTTAACACAAACATTAAATCAAATATAATGGTTCAGAAAATGTTACAATATTTGACCTAGACTGACCTTGAAGGCTAAACTCATCTTGTAATGATCTTAAGAATGCAATGAGATATAGATGTATAGTGACAATGACGTAGTAAATCTATTTTGGTCATTTAATGACACGCATTATATAGTCACATTATCTTTTACCTCAGGGCTTTCCTTATAGATTTATCTAACAGCATGGTTAAGGATTGAACTATTTACATTACCAGCCATTGAAATTTACAGCTTTTTAGAGTAGTTCCCAGAATTCTGCGGTTGGAATCAGCGAACATCTGTGTTTGCCAACGTTGATATTGTATGGTTTCATGCTCACAGTACTCAAATTGACACATATCAAAAACTATAGTACCAAGCATCCATGTCGAATAATCAACGAAAATCATCTTTACACAACTACCATATCATAGCCACTAATCAGTGAGTGGGGTGGTTCTTGGAATTGACAAAAGTACACAAGCAATATCGTCAAAAGATGTATCTATCTTATTCAAGGATGTGCAACTTTAGTCTTTGCATAGGTGTAATTTAGCTAAAATCTGCAAATATAAAAGGGCCAAAATTTACAGAGGTGTGAAGACAATAACGGTCAACGTGACAGATGCAACTAGCAAAGAAAAATACTTACACCTCAGGTCAATAATTTTAACTTCCACAATGGTTCCAGATGGCATAACAATCTAAAAAAAAAGAGTAGCAAGTAAAAGGTATTGTAGCCCATCCCTGATATTTGTGCATTTGGTAGCAAGAACATTTTGAAATGTTAACAATATCTTCCGTGGTAATTTCAGCACCAAGTATTGACCGAGCTTCACGAAATGCCAAAAAGCAGCCGTCTACAACCACAGCACCACTACTTTTGAAAAATAAACTCAAATTGTGGATTTGTAAATATGGAATAATAAATTGTCTTTTATTTCTTTATCTCCTTGCAGAATAGCATATTTAATTGATACTATAATTCCCTCTGCAATGTGAATAACTTCATTTGGCGCCAAGCACTGTTATTACATAAATCTAAACAAAGTATAAAACACTTAGTAGACGGCTGCTGTTGTAATAGGGGTTTTACTCCGATCCATGGATTGTCAGGGGTCAATTACTTAGGTTTGCAGCTGTGTTGATCCATGTCAGGTATAAAGGTATAAAGGTAAACAGGATGAAGTGATGCAACTACATGTACCTAGCTTTGGTTTACTGTCTTTTTAAGGGAACAGCAAAAAGAGAACAGGTAAAAATTTACCTTAAAATTGTTTGTTTTTCCCTCTTGTAGTATCACGCCTCCACTACCTGCCATACTCGTAAATGGTTTGGGGGTTTGGGTGAAATCACACCAGTCTACTCCCAGAATATGGTTGTTCTCTCGCACAGCCACAGCGCAGTTAATAGCGGCTTTGGGCCAATATTCCCTACGCAGTATGTGCCTGACGTGTACCTAAAACAGGAATAAACACGATAATTTTTATCCAAGTGTAATATGTAGATAATACCCAGGTTCTCAACACAAATGACTCTGTAGTATTATATATTTGAAACGTAAAGTATGGCACGTACTCGAAAAATATGATGGCCACCGAAAAATTTCCATTCTCCATAATACGAAACAATAGTTATTCAAAACATTTACTCCTTAACTTTTTAAAGTAATATATGGGTTTGAATCTTTCATGCTGCTCATCATCTGTGGCACGCATGCTTACACTCCTGTCACTGATGGATACAGGACTTGAATAGGACGGGGAAGGGTGGATAATGATTGTCCAAAGGAATCGTTCACAAATGACATCACCTGATGTTTGTCCTTTTTACACCCCCCTCCCCTTGTCACCTTTCATCAACTTTTCAGCACCGCACCCGCACCCCTCTTGGTAAGTTGACATAATTTTTGCTACATCCCCCCCCCCCAACCCACCCCCTGGGCCCACCCCCTTACTCCGTGACATGGTTTCGCGATGACATTTTGCTCAAGTAACATTGATTTAACTGTTAATTGTGCGGTTGTATAAATATATACATTTGAATATATATGTCCATAATTTAGATATAATTCTACAAATGTATTTAAGACATAAAGCAACATGGCAATGTGATTTCAAATAGTAGATAAATCACAACTCACTTAACTTTCAAAAGGTGATATCAACGCCAGTGCTAGATTGTCTCCCTTCCCCCCCGTCAACTTTTCGACATCTTTTCACTACACCGCCTCCATCACCCTGCCAGGTGACATAATTTGTAAACGATCCCAAAGGGAGCAGCAATTTAACACACTCAGAATGCAGTTAATATTCTATAACAATCTTAAGGAAAAAATAATAGGCTTTCTCATTCTATATTTTGAGCTATGATGTGATTGGGCTAGAGGGGTGATAGAGATGGATTTTGACATTACAACATACGAGCAGGGAGGGTGGGGCTTAAAATGGTGGGGCTTGAAAGCCTAAGATGGTCATCATGAGAGGCCAATAAGGCTTGAGAGAGTGTAGGGACTTAGTAGACAACTTGGGTTTGAGATTGAGTGTGTTGGGCTTAAGAACATCAGGGGGTTGTGGGGGAGGCGGCAAGACTATAGATGTCAGGACTTGAAAGAAGGCTTGAGGCATGGTAGGGTGAGGGCTTGTCTGAGTAGACAGGTATGTGAGAGTAGGTGTGAGGCTTGAGATCAATAATCCATGTACTTCTCAAGCCAAGAAAAGCAAGAAAAGCAGCAGATGTCTTTGGGCTTACTGGTAAACTCATGAAATATGCTGGCCCATTAATCAGAATAGTCATTACGAAAATTTTGAGAAGAACATACCCTCCCTGATCACTGGGCGTACACGTGTTTTGATAGCTTAGAACCCGCATTTTATGGAGTGGTATTTGAATTGCTCTAGATATTCTAATAGGCTGTTTAAATGAAAGATAATTCTATATACGCATACTTGTTAGCCACTGAGCATAACCTTTAAAGACTGGTGAACTTGCGCTAGTATTAAAAAAACAAGCCCCCCAAAATATCTGACAGTCACAGACATATCACAATGTCATCTACTATTGGGAAAGTTGTAGAGAAAGAGATGATGCAGAAAACAAAACCATGTGCAAAGATAAAACAGAGTAATTTGCAGTACAAAGCTTGACCAAGGAATGCTCTCCATTTATCTGCACCCTGAGGATGAAGTTACTGAAGCCATCGCAGAGTCCATAGATCTAAACTAGCCTCTGTTTGTGATCTTCTAGACTCCTCAAGGTCTTCCAAACAACCAATACCTAACCTTTAACAAGTAAATTTTCC
>CM032663.1:37528114-37635577 GCA_019095985.1 Streblospio benedicti | reverse complement strand
TTTTGGAAAAAAGGGATTTTTTTTTTTTAAAAGGAAGAATACAGAAAATTTTTTTTGGAAACCAAAAAAATTTAAAAGAAAGAACTTTTTTGTACACTAATATACTAACACTTGGCATGTTAAAACCAATTCACAACATGTTTCTCACAATACCTCTAGTGGCGAGGGTATATAACCAGACCAAATACTTTGTATTGGCGTCCCCACAAAGTCTGTCTTTATCGGCTCAAATGCAATACTGTACGACGATATTTCCGTCTGTCCTAAAATAAGAAAAACAAATTTGTTAAATGAGTTGTTGAAAGGGATACAATAACGAGTAGTTTTATTTTGCAGTAATAATGTTTGTGACAAGCCGTTTGGTATAATCACAATTATTGTTTGTTGTAAACAGAATGTTCCCTGATATTCATAGCTGCACGTCGTTTCAATATATTCCATTAAAATATCATCTAACCTATGGTGGCACTGTCTGTCAACACTCTGATTCTGTTTTCATCCTCCGTCACGGAATATTGACACTCTTCGGTATTAGTCAGGTCAATGTTCGTTGTGTAGGTCTCTGTACGTATTTTTATTTGAATGATTTTGTCAGTTAAATCATATTGTGGGCAGCAGTCAAATCCCATCGGTATGGTGGACATAAAATGGATGTCTCCATCTGTCTCTGGGATTGTAATATTCAGCCACTGAGGACGAAACTGCAAAAGGATACTTTTATGAGTCCGAAATACAAATATTCATAAAATACGTTTTTTTGTGTTCGCTTGATGCATCAATAGTAGTAATGATAATAACGTATTACCTTATTATGTTAACTAAATAATGACACCATTCTTCGGTATTTGCCAAGTAGTGAAAAACTGTTTATACGAGTGTATATGTTTCACATGAAGGCCCCTTGGTAATGTTTCCCACAGCAAATTTTAAGATCATTCTTTTCTTAACAATTACAACCCTGTTTTTAAGAAAATGTGAAAAAGTCGTCCAGCTGAGTACAAGCATGATAATCAAAGTTCGAACAGGGGTGATAACCCTCTCTGGATTATCGGATACTTGTGGATCATGATAATCAGTGAAATTACATTATATAGGATATATATATAATATAAAAAATTATATATATAGACAATATGAATTATTTAATATATATTTGTTCTTCTGGATATATATCAGGCTAATGCCAACATATAATAATAACATAGCTCGTATGATATGTCCAAAGCACTTACCTGATAAAATAATTCATGTTACAAACTCCCCGGTTTTGTCTATATATATATATATATATATTAAGTAGATGACAGTCTTTAGCAAAATATTTTTCAGATCAAAGAATTTGCATTTCATCATTCTGTGAAAATACGCTATGATCAAGGAGAGGTTGGAATAGTAGAATTTTACTTTCCAGGGGATATTGCAACCATGTGGCAGCAACTGATCACAAGTGAATGTACCATAATAGTAGAGTAATTCTACGTAAAATACACCCCAAAAGTCGGGAAAATTGCAAGAAATTGTAATTGTTTTATGATTTTAATCAATAGATATAACGCCCCTCTATCTCAGGAAAAAGTCTACTAAAATCAACCATTTGCAAAATGGTCTTTTTCAAAATGGCCGCCTGTAATGTAAAAAATCTTTTTAATTCTATTTTGAAGCTACATTGATGTGTAATAGATGGATTATGGGGTTTTGAAGGTCACTGATTCCATTACCGGTATTTCTTTAATGATTTGACCTTATCTTGACCTTCAAATTCTATGAATTAATATAGCAAAAAAGTATGAAAAATGATCCAATCGAGTATTCATTTATATATATTTTTAGAAAAAGCTATTATTTATTCATAAAATATCATTTCTTTAGGAAAGTTATGGAGCAGTTTTTAAAAAAATTTGGTTTTGATCATAATGGTCTCAGTTTTCCCTTATTATTTATGTAAAAATTGTCAATTATTTCTATGCAGTAAAAAGATGGAAGGAAATGTTCAATCAATATAATAATTACGTTTTATGAAAAAAGATCTAATACTAACATAGATATGAAAATGAAAAAAAGTTATGGATTAGTTTTTCCTTAAGGTAAAACTAAAATGTTTGATCTACCTTAATTCCAGCCCAATAAAAGTTTGTGCTGTCAAGAATAGGACTCTGCGATACTGGGACAGAATCCTTTTTCCATTTTGCTTGTGATGAGCAATGGAGCTGTAAATTGATTAAAAATGGTGCAGTGAGCAGCAGAATACATGATGTGGAAAAACATACATGTAGTAGGGAACAAGAACTAAACACGCGACCCACTTTTTGAAGCTTGCAAATATCAGTGAGTATTGATATGAATATAGGATCAAATCAGCTGGACAAAATGTCTCTTTCAGAGCAATGATATGTACTCAAATTGAAAATGACACACCAGTTAGAAACCTAGTCCACCTCCCCATAAGATTATAATGTATTTAAAAATATATATATTGAGCCTACCTCTTTGCCCAAATGATTTGCTAATTCTTTATAATCTAGTCTTGCTTTGAGATCAGGACAACGTGCAGTAATTTCATCTCCCACTGGCTCAGCTTTAGAGTCGGCCCAGAAAAACACCTGTCATAGAATGAAAAACTAACACATACAAACAGTCCCATTATGAAGACTTGTACCCAATTTTTGGCAGTTTATACCAAGTGTTGAAAAGAGAATTTACCTGAAATTCAGCATTAAAATCATCGTCTGGGTTGTCTTCATTTGCACAACCATCATAGTCAATGATACAGTCAAAGTAAAATGCATCTGTTGCACCATCATACATGTATTTCGTAGGTTCCGAAATACTGGGTTGGCCGTTCTGAACCGGGAATTTCTCTGTGGTAATGAATAGTTATTGACAAATAATGCAATGAAAACATCACTTAAAGAATTGACTGTGATTGGTTGAAGCCATAGCTCCACCAGTACATATATAGGGACTGTTGAGTTGTAAATTTAAAATTCAACTTGGGACATTCAACTGCAGTTTTTCTTACCCATCTACATGAAAAACAACCTTGGGGCGGGATAAAAATGGCAGGCATCTACATTCAATGTACACGAAGTCAATAATTTCAATAAGTGATTTACAATGGAAGAATATACCATTAGAAGATCACCTTCAATTTTGAAAATGTGTGCTAGAGAATAAGGTTTAAAAAGAAATGTGTGCACTCTTTGATTTTGCATTTGTTTGGTAACATCATTTCTACGTGAGTTTATAAGGCATGACTCATTTTTCTCTAATTGCTACATAATGCTTCAAAAATGTATGGATATTCATAATCCTTGAAAACACGGTTTGTCACACTCCTTACCAACACACTTGGCCTCCTTCCGGTTGTAGACGGTGCCTGGCGGACATGGTGCTGTGTTGCCGGCACAGTACGCCATGTCGCAGCCAGGGGGAGTCTTGAGCTGTATACGATTCGCAAGGTTAACGATTTGTATAGAAAAATCTGCTTAGAATTTTATGCGTAGAATCCCTTTTAATACATACCTTAAGAATGTATATGATTCTTCTTCACTTGAAAAGTTTTAGCACGTGAGAAAATGTTTAACCTCTGTAGCGAATGAAATGTGGATTGTGTTAATTAATTAAAACCTATGTGTACACTAACACGTGAACAGTGGGAACTAATGTTCCACTTTCGTCCTGCATCTTAATGATTATGTACGTGATCCCTTTTCCAACATTCACCATGTATTATCTGAGTATAACAAGTTTATATAATTGGTTCAATAAAAAGATGTTCCAGACAAGTGAAAATGTATGAGTACATCCTTCCTGGTAATAAACTAAGTAGTCAATGATAGAGAATCCCATCTACATATTTTGTGGATAAAAGCACAGCTTATATCTCGCTATGGTATAACTACAAATTTTGTAAGAAAGCTTATATAATATGTAATGACTTAATGTTTGTTGTTTGATCTATTGAGGATTAGTTGTGTCTAAAAATCATAAAAATCTCTGCATGACTTTTTAATGTTCTTATCATGTTCAAATAGACATCTTGCATAAGGGATTAAAAAAGTTGTACACTTTGGCACTTTTGGTGTTCAACCAATCAGTGGCCAGGAAAAGTACCAGCATATTCATGAAGTGTGTCCAATTGAGTTAAAATAAGGGTCAACATTAAAATGAAGCTCCTCCAACTCCTTATTAGGCATGTTGTTAAACAGTGGCACGTGGTGTTCAGATTGGCTGTAAACATATGATATGCGGTATTCATGAGTTGTGAATTGACATTCATGGTAGTCTGATACAGTAAAATATCTTTAAATTATAGTATGATAATATTACATAAAGTAAAACATATAAATAGTAAAATTGAAGCATGGGCATGCATACCTAGATACCCAAGACAATATGAAAAATCATAATCTCACTGTAAGATTAAGGTGACAGATAACAGAGCTAAATGGGCAAGGGATTTTGATGGCATATGTTTTTGTCAAAGACCGATGAGAGTATGGCTGTTTAAAGAAGACTCAAGTTTCATGTTCCATAAAATCGTTCCAATCGTACAGATTATAGTATGTGTTGTAAGGAAATTATTATATAAAATTTTAAAAGATCACAATTCAAGTTTATTATAACATGCTCTTTAATTTCATTCACTAGGTTATTTCTTTTGTTGCACTGTAAATATTGAATTCTGAAACACTTGAGAAAAGAGATTATAATAGGATTACAGCCAGAAGAGACTATCTACCATTGGCTTAGTAATTCCAGTTACATCCTTCTGGTTGCAACAGCTCTGAAAATCCTAGTTTAGCAAAATTGTGGATGTAAAGCCAAAAGGGCTTAACTATTTGATAGTTTAAACTGATGTATCTCCCCTTTTTCCTTTAACATGATACGGAAAATGCTACTTATTACTTATTCATGATTAGGACATTTCATGTTTGTTGATTGGTCAGAGCCCCAAAAGTGCTAATCATGCATAGTAATGAGTGAGAACCTACTACTTATTATTAATTCATGATTGTCACATTTCATGTTTGAATGGTCAAAACCAAAAGTGACAAACCAACATTATTCAGTAGTTTGTTACTTTGGTAAACGTATGGAGCGTTGATTGGCTGAACAGGAGTTTGACCTTTCCTATCTATTGATATGCAAGAAAAAAGTGTACAACTTTGTCATTATGACTTGTGCAAGATGATTAGCGGCAGATTAAACATGAATATTTTTTATTTAATATCCCCATTTCACAGCTCATTAACATCGCGTAGATTGTGGCAGATTGTGAATTCCCACGAAAAAAAAACTACCACTAGCCCAAACGCGTTTGTACTCTATCGTGTTCGATCCTCCTTTGGCCAGATAACGCTGGGTTCGATTGAATCCACCAATTGAGGGATGCATCTACACATAATCGCATGTCCAGTCTATTGTAGCACTGGTCCCTGTTCAAGGGGGCGGAAGGGGGGATCTCTCTACTCTACTCGACTCTTTTCCGCACTATATAGGAAGAGAGACGATTAATTTTCAATCATTTTCACTTTCTCACACGCATCTTGACATATCAGCCTGATTTTAGACGATCCCATATGATGAAAGACAAGAATAGGACCAGCATGAGGCGAGTTGAAGTTTTGTAATTGATGCATAGGTGCAGCCAAAGTCGGCCGATGGCACTTAAGAAGAGGCAAGAAGGGGCCATTGAGGAACGAGTGAAAACGATCAGGCATGTTTGCCTCTCAATAGGGCAATGTCTCAACATGAGATACTATTGAAACTGCCTGTTTAGAGACTAATCACTACTGGAATGGATTGACCGGACGATCGTTTGGTCTTTTGATGTAATTGTCAATAATCTCACGGCCACTCATCTTCTGCTCGTCTCTACTTGCCTCACACTTGCCTCACACCGTTGCTGGTGGTGATTTCAGGCGAGATTAAAACGAGTGTGAGGCGAGTGCCATCCCGGCCCCAACCATTAGTGGACACTAGAATCAGCCGTAGGTTACACCAATCTGCCGTGCCCCGTCGGCGGTGAAATGGGGGTGTAAGGGCTCACGTTCTTCAATTGTTACATTTTAAATAGGTATGTGTCCTTTCACCATCTAAGTGCAATGTATGACAGTGGAATTGACTCGGGAACGGGATTGCAAATATATGGATTAGATTTGTTTCTTAATGTGCTCATACATATTCAATAGAACAAACTGAGGGAGGGTACACTGACAATTTGACGCATTTGTTTTTAGAATTTAACCTACTGACTAATGGACACGTGTTACCTTGTACACATAGAAGAACCCGGAGGCGGCGCTGCAGTATTTGACGTCTATTTCCTCCGTCCAGCCGCAACATCCGTCCTCCCAAAAGTAATTGGCGCAAACACTTACAGTCTTGTTGCCCTCTGTGTCTGTAAATTCACACGGGTATCAAGTTAGCAACAAAATCATGCTTTTTATAATGTTCACCAACCTAATATAGCTGTCGACTTCCTAAAACGACACTATATGATAGAGTCGCGTTAATTGGCAGGTGAGCGAGGGGCACATTCCACCTTGCGGGGAGTGTTACTTTTACTCCCCTTTTGCAACTCCCCTTTTGCAACTCGCTTCTCCCCTTTTGCAACTCGCTTCTCCCCTTTTGCAACTCGCTTCTCCCCTTTTGCAACTCGCTTCTCCCCTTTTGCAACTCGCTTCTCCCCTTTTGTAACTCGCTTCTCCCTTTTTTTCAACTTGCTTCTCCCCTTTTGCAACTCGCTTCTCACCGTTTGTAACTCGCTTCTCCCCTTTTGCAACTCGCTTCTCCCCTTTTGTAACTCTCTTCTCCCCTTTTGCGACTCGCTTCTCCCCTTTTGTAACTCGCTACTCGCTACTCCCCAAAAAGAAATCCTCCCTTGCGGGTGTGTTCGCCACAAAGCGTGTTTAGGTCTGCGGCATCTACGACGTTTTCCGCACTGGGTGACAAAAGCACAGTTGTGACACATCGGCACGGGCTCCATGTGTTAGGACTGCGTCGGCACTGGGAGTGGTTTTGTTGCGGTGGCCGTGAGATCAACATGCTTCGAACGTGCGTTGTACTCACGTTTAACTTGCGCTCTACGCACGGTCTGATTATTAAAGTGTGGCATGTGTACGTTCATGGTACAGAGAACGCACGGTGCCAGCACTGTATCTGTACCGACAACGTGCGGCTAAATCCTCTGTGATTATAACACGATTACCACAAAGTTTCCGTACAGCCTCCTTAAAGCGAGGGGCACATTCCACCTTGCGGCGGTGGTCGCTGCAAGGCGTGTTGAGGTCTGCGGCGTCTACGGCGTTTTCCGCAAGCATTGACAAAAGTAGAGTTGTGTGCACATACGCACACCGCACTGCCTCCTTACGGTCAGACCATGGCGTAGGGTGGTCGTAGAAGAAGTTTGGCATGCTAAACTTCTTCTGCGGCCACCGTACGACCTTGAAAATACGTACGTTTGTACACTCACGGATCCTCACGTTTTCTATGCGTTTTTGGCAGTAAACAGGCTGTAGACCCACCTTGCGGTGGAATGTGCCCCTCGCTTAAGGTTACATGACATAGGGTGGTCGTAGAGGAATTTTGACTAGCCAAACTTCTGCGGCCACCGTACGGCCTTAAAAAACCTACGTTTGCCGCACTGCACACTCACGGATCGTTACGATCTCCTTGCGTTTTTGGTCGTAGATTGGCTGTAGACCCACCTTACGGTGGAATGTGCCCTAGGCATTACTGTATACTAACACTTCATACTTACCAGATGGGTGGGTTCCGTCCATCCATATGGGTGCGAGCGTGCCACACTTGAACCCTGGCACACACGAGGTGGGCATGGTGCTCCAAACGCCGTCAGTACCGAACCGGTACCATACACCTAGAATCATGAACCAAGTCTTATTAGTCTCTCCACTTTGTCGCCAGTTAAAAAATACCAGTGCAGTATTCAAGTATATTTATGATCACTTGTTAACCATTCTAAAAAGGAAAAAGCTTATAACATTGTAGATATAGTGTGATTTTACATTTATGTATATCATTAAATTACTTTTTTATTCTAAGTGTAAATTGTAGCTGTAATTGTTGTAATTATAATTAATCATACTTTTCAATATCAGAGAACATGGTCACTCAATTATTTATTTATTTATTTTCTATTCTATTCCATTTCCTACTTTACTGCGTATCCTGTATTTGTAACCGGTCAGAATTGTGCTATCTAACATTGACACAATCTGTTATGTAGTTGCCATATCCTTCACGAAGAGACCACTAAGTGCACAGTCTATGTGCAATCCCTCACCATTCTGGATAATGGGCTCATCACACAGCTTGGGTACGCCGTCAGGTGCCTGGTACTCCGTGCTGCGGTACTGCGTATTGGTCAGTACCACGTGTTCGGTGTCCGCGCACTGACCTGAAACATTCAATGTAACACCAATGTAATCATGAAGATTCACGTCTTGTAGAAATCTGGCTGGCTTCTTGACTGTCTGGATGCATGCATACCTGCTGACAGGCTGTTAAGCTGTTGCTTTTGAATGTGTCATCCATTTGCTACTATACTGATTTACGTGTCTTGGAAAAAAAAAGCTTTTTATATGAGTATAATATCCTTCAAAGTTCTAACGTGGACTGGATGCTATTGTAAGCTATTCTGTATAAACAGCTTAGTTTTGCTAATGAAGCTTATTTAGTGCATTTTCCCCCACATTTTACGTAATTAAAGTCACCGCAATAAATATTAATTATGGTACCATAATTATACGACAGTTGGCATTCTAAATTTAAGTTTAATGTGAAACCCTCATTTTACAAGCAAACATGTTGAAGAAAGCAACAGGACTTACCCCATGTACATGAAATGCAGGAGATGAAAATTAACCAGCGAAACATTTTGTCAAAATGCATTTACCTCAGATGGAGATAAGTTTATATAGCGGGATTTTCTTCCTGGTACGTTGCAAAACTCACAGTAGGGTAAAAATCAATCTAATTATTAACAAATTCAATGCCCTTTTAACGAAAAAAAACAACCCTCGTGTTCATGAATTGACGCGCCACATTTCTTCCTGCGTGTAACCAGAGATTTTCTATTGCTCTTTGTTGTAACTAGAAAAATTTGTACAGACACGACGTCGAGCCTTAATTTTTTATATCATTTAATCGGTGTAGTAAATGGTGCAAACACAAGGAAGTGTATTCATTTTGGTTTGATTAATTTCCTAGATAAAGCCACGTGCTGTCTAAAAACATTAATTTGTCTATTAATTCTATTTTAACACACGTTGGAAAGACCCCCAACTATAACGGGTACATACATGTATTATGTCAGATAAGTTTTAAAACCCTGATATTTTTAGATGATTTGCAACACATAACCACGGCCATTATTTTGGACTGTATTCAGTTTGTAACTTAAACACCAGTCTGAGAGAGATTTTTAAGATTAGATAAGGATGAAAAAATACCAGCGAAGCAGTTCGTCAAGATGGAAAACGAGTTCCGTAGAATTGAAGGACCCCCGGTGTCCGAGTGATGAGTTAGGCTCCTACCCTACCCAAACAAGAAAGGTAAGAAATAGAGTGACCCTCTGTGAAAACATTGCACTCAATTGAGAAATGGGTTGTGCCCTGCTGTACACGTTATTCAAAACTGAGCGATCCCACTCCCGTTTTCAACAACATACGCCCCCCCTCCGCGTCAGTGGCCCCTCACTTGATAATATTTGATCTCTCCTTTATGGAATGTTTGTAGTGTTGATTGATTCAACTCTTGATAGAGAAGCTATAAAAATACACAAAGAAAAGATTATTTTGCGCTATCTTTATATGGCATGACATGCTGAACTAGTATGTAATGTCATTTAATTTTGTGTGCATTTCTATTTCACCACACGCACAATCCTTAGAACAAAAACAAGCACGCAACAAAGAACAGTAATTTACAAAACAACACCACCACACATTTCGGATGCGCGAGCGACAGATTACGGCTTCGGTCGCCGGCAATAATAAACCAATGAAGACATTTAGACTAATTTGGGTGGTAGCATTGTTGCAGAGGAGAAATCGTCTTTGTGGTATCCCCTGGTCGAACCTTTTGAGTCTAAACGCATGGAACGCTGTGTGGGGCAGATGAACCTTCAAAGCGCACACAATGCAGGACTCATTGCTGTGCAGCGCAAGAGGAGGGCGTGGGATAGTTTGTGGAACAATGCATTGTATGGAATTACATATACATGTAATTTAAAGTTCTGTGAATGGTGTGCTGCATAATAACTTGGACTTCTGCAGTTATGCACTCAGATGTGACCCTACCGAGGTTCATATTCTCAAGCTCGATTTCAATTCTGTGATGATATACGAGAAGTCGTGCACTCATAAATTGCACACATCTTTTCAACCTTCTTTTCCACCACAAAAGAACTTGCATTTAATGCACATAGGTGGAGTTCTTTTAAATGTTAAACGTGTATCGCGGGCTTAATGTAGCATGTCTTGTTTTTGTTTTGTTAACCAGTAGTTGCTTAGAATATACTAATTTCCTATTGTTCTCAACAAAATACTCAGACCAAATTTTATTATACTAATGTTACGTTTTAAAATATGATCTCCAATTTTATGACCGTTATTTTCCATATAGTGAAATAATCTTAAATGTATACACATTATATTTAATGAATAACTGTATATATTTTTTCCAAGTTTTGCTTGTGAATTCAATTCTACTCTCTTGATATAGTAAAAATGGAAGATTTCTCTTCAGCTATGTCAATACAGTGGTAGGAGCTTGCTTGGCAGAACAGTGAGAGTAGAATTGATTATATTTAATGGTGCTTGTCCATGCAATGCAAAAGATAATATCAAGCATCAAAATAGCCCAGAAATAATAAATTTAATGATATTGGTGACGAAACGATATCCAAAAGCATTACAAATTATAGTACACTTCATGTCCATTATAATATCTGTCATAATAACTTCTTCCTGCCGGTATGTATCCTCGTGCTGCTTGGAAATTTGTTCCCCCCATGGTGCTCATGCTGCCATTGGGACTTGGTTGTTTGAGGCTACCTCGTGTCTCAAATCTTCCATTGTAATAGAACGGTTCCTTATTCCATTTTTGTTCAGCAACCCCATTCTGCAAGTTGTATTTCATAGTGCTGTCTAGATACCTGCAAAGGCGATGATAGTTTTTATAGTATCACAAGCTACACCAAAAATTGCATGATAATGTTATGTCAGTTGAGGGCACTAGTTACGATTCTTTGTTGTTAGCATCAAATGCACGCTCCTTGAGATGATGTATGCCCGTTCTTTGTAATTCAGTATTTCAGTGTCAAGGCATATGCATAACGTATCGTTTAAGTTTAAAAGTAACGTCATGGAACTTCAGTGCGAAAGTTAATGTCTGGTCTAAAATTATGAAAAAATCATAGAGTTAAATTAATATATCTTACACCACATAGGAAAAAAATAATAAGATTATCCCCTATCCATATTGAAGTAGAATCTATTTTTGTTAGTCAACACACATCAGACAGGGTAAATATATAGAGATTTTGCTGATTACTACACACATTCTTTTAAAATACTAATACAAAGATCTAACCAGGTCAAAGGTCTTGATTTTTTATTGTATATTGTATTTTGTATATAATATCAATAAAGTACATTAGAAATAAAAAGAGGTTTCCCTTTCCTACCAAAAATTGTTTTTTTGTCAACTATGAGCTATAGTCACATAAAATTGAATATGGCACAAAGGAACTGGAAATTCTGTGTCCTATCAGATCTTAAATGTAAGCGGTTGTTCTGCAATTGCTAATGCAAAAACGTGATTCTACATCTATTACTTTATTATTCAATATTCAAACACCACAGATATCAGGTATTTTAATGTAATTTTCAATTAGGGAATAATCATAGCAGTTTAAATTTAAATACCACCATCCATCATGTACCTTTTCTTGAGACCATGATTCACCACAAAAATGACCACTATAACCAAGCTAAGCAAGCCAACAACTGCACCCGCAATTATGAGACCAATCTGCCATGATGTGAGAGGGTCCGTACTGTCCTCACCACCAACATACAACTTCTGTAGATTCAGAGAAGTATGCTGAAATGTGTGAAATAAGTATCAAATACACATAATTTATGATGGCAAATAAGTTCAAGTATATTTCTGTGATCGTTTTGACAATAATGTGATTTACAAGTGGCTGTTAAAAGCAAGAGCAAGCTTGAACGTAATTGGACATCAACTGATGAGAACTGAAACTGTTGCATAAGGCACAATGTCCTTGATTTTTCTATGTCTGTGTGGCAGATACTTTCATTAATCATCCATAGTATGGGTTTGATGATAACTGTAAGCTGTTAACTCATTTTTTACTTGCTTCATTGATTTCGTCCATTTTGCATGCAAGTGTTTTGTAAAGTATGTATTTATCAAAATACACGATGTCCTCAACAGCTCTCTTCTTCCTTGTAGCAGAACATAATGCATCCAAGTCTGACTGAGCCATTTGCACCAAGATTTTGACCCTGTAACGTCAATATCTTAAAACTACATCTTATTGATATAACGTATAAACAGTTATTGAATAGTCTTATATTGCAAAAGATATGTTTTCACTAGTCAATATGTATTAAATAAATTTATAACAAAGAATGACCTTGTAAGTTTGTTGATTGTAAAAGGGAACCCTGTAGCTGTTTTCAAATCGTCTGCTTGCAAGAAGTCTTTTGCTGATGATCTACGTAATAGATGAGTTTACAAAAAGAATAAGTTTTTAGTTTTCTCAATCTTCCATCTTTGATAGATGCTTAAATAGTATGGGTGCGTGGGGAGAAAAAGAAAAGATAGATGTTAATAGTGGGACAAGAATTTGAATAACAAAATGTACAGTGGGGGATAAAATGGTAGTAAAGTGCAAGATAAAAACAGAGAAAGAAAGAGATAGGGGTTAGTAAGGTAGGGGATGAGACACAGTGGAAATCTTGCTCTTAAAGATCTCCAATGATTTGGATAGTAGTCTGTCTCGGGGTAGTTGGTTCCAATCTGCTATTGTACGAGGGAAAAATGAATACCTGTAATATTGGGTAAGAGATACGATGGGTTGGAGGTGAACACCATCTCTTTGATATGGAAGTAAGAGTTAATTGGAATATCTACAAGGCCATGCACTATCTTGTACATCATACTGAGTCTACTGTCAACTCTACGTTGAGCTAATTCTCTCCAGGAAAGTTCTGTTAGCATCGGACTCACAGATGACGTATTATGGAAACGCCCGTGACCCAGCGAGGAGCTCTGCACTGTACCTTTTCAAGCATTGATGCTTGCTGTTTAGTGTAAGCGTCCCAGACTGTAGCAAAGTACTCCATAAATGGGTTGCACTATGGCCTTGTACGCTTTCTGTTTCATCTCCCTACTTTTAACTTTACTTTTGTTTTCAGGAATCCTAATTTGCTGTTTGTTTTTGATGTCAACTGTTCTTTATGCCTGTTCCAGGCCACATCGTCTGAAATTGTTACACCCAAGTACTTCGCAGACTTCTTTTCCTCAAGGGTGTGTCCATGCAGTGTATAAGGGAAAATGAACCTTATCATGGTTGGTTTATCGAATGTTGCCATTGTTGGGGGCTAGTAGTCACATTGAAAAGATGCAAGAATTACTGAAAATATTACATTTTTCACAAATGTTGACATAGTCAAAGAGAAACTTTTACTCACATGACAACAAATTTAAACTTGGCACGTTAAACAATGTTTTATGTTAAAAGCTTATCCATGTTTCAAATGTGACTATAGAATTGCTACATGTTTAAATCAATGCTAATTGAAGAGCCTCGCTGCATAGGTTTTTAAACTTCAGATTTGATTAATAAATTTGAACTTTAAGATACATTATTCTGGTTACAAAGAGTAAATGTTATGATAATGCCACAAGCAAATTATCTTTTACAACATACCTTAACATCAATCCAAAAGAAGAACAGCAAGTATCTTTTGCCTGACAATCTTTTCCCAATATGTTGGACACAGTCTCTTTTAGCTTTGCAAGATTATCTAAAACCTACATAGAAGGAACAATTTGTCAACAATTGTACACAAATGCTATGAAAGCAATGACTTTGAAAGATAATTTTGTCCTTCTATTCTGATAAATGTTGGTATTATAATTAATCTAGTACATAAAGTTTCTAATTCATGCTGACCACTTTCACCTTATCTGCTATTCGTATAAAATCAAATGATGACCATAAGCTAACTGCATGGTATATCTATAACCAAATGTTGCTTACTTGGAAAATAGAGTCTGCAAAGTCCATTACTATCCCCTCCAGTTTTTCGTTTTCAGATTCTAAAATACGAAGCGAGACTTATCATGGACCTTAATTTATACATTTTTGCTCTCGAGAATGGCCCATTGAATGTACCTGGTGTACAAAAGAACCAATTCCCAAAATAAACATTCAGTATATGTATTATGCAACTTACTATGCATGCTCATTTGTTATCAAGAAAAATCAAGATTTCTTATTTCGAAAAATTAGTACAAGTCTAAATTAAACCAAGTTCAAACCTGCACAAGCCTCCTCACGACACCACCTAGATTGGGTTCTTGGTTCTAAACACATATGCACAGTTGAGCAAGAATATTCACGGGTCTGTATACCATAGTCGCAGGTCTGGGAGCAGGCAGACCAAGATGACCACACACTCCAGTTGACTTCTGCCACAGGTGGTGTGGTTGTTGGCTCAGGTGTTGATGTGGTTGTTTGCTCAGGTGTCAATGTGGTTGTTAGTTCAGGTGTCGGTGTGGTTGTTGGCTCAGGTGTTGATGTAGTTGTTGGTTCAGGTGTTGATGTGGTTGTTGGCTCAGGTGTTGAGGTGTGGTTGTTGGTTCAGGTGTTGTTGTGGTTGTTGGCTCAGGTGATGTGGTTGTTGGTTCAGGTGTTGTGGTTGTTGGTTCAGGTGTTGATGGGTTGTTGGCTCAGGTGTTGATGTGGTTGTTTGTTCAGGTTGTTTGTTGCTCAGGTGTTGATGTGGTTGTTGGTTCAGGTGTTGTTGTGGTTGTTGGCTCAGGTGTTGATGTGGTTGTTGGGTGTTGTTGTGGTTGTTGGCAGGTGTTGATGTTGTTGGCTTCAGGGTTGTTGGCTCAGGTGTTGTGGTTGTTGGCTCAGGTGTTGTGGTTGTTGGCTCAGGTGTTGTGGTTGTTGGTTCAGGTGTTGTGGTTGTTGGCTCAGGTGTTGATGTGGTTGTTGGCTCAGGTGTTGTGTGTTGTTGGCTCAGGTGTTGTGGTTGTTGGTTCAGGTGTTGTGGTTGTTGGCTCAGGTGTTGATGTGGTTGTTGGCTCAGGTGTTGTTGTTGGCTTTGTTGATGTGGTTGTTGGCTCAAGTTCAGGTGTTGTTGTGGTTGTTGGTTCAGGTGTTGATGTGTTGTTGGCTCAGGTGTTGTGGTTGTTGGTTCAGGTGCGTTGTGGTTGTTGGCTCAGGTGTTGATGTGGTTGTTGGCTCAGTGTGTTGTTGCTCAGGTGTTGATGTGGTTGTTGGTTGTTGGCTCAGGTGTTGATGTGGTTGTTGGTTCAGTGTTGATGTGGTTGTTGGTTCAGGTTGTGGTTGTTGGTTCAGGTGTTGATGTGGTTGTTGGCTCAGGTGTTGATGTGGTTGTTGGTTCAGGTGTTGTGGTTGTTGGTTCAGGTGTTGATGTGGTTGTTGGCTCAGGTGTTGATGTGGTTGTTTGTTCAGCTGTTGTATGTGGTTGTTGGCTCAGGTGTTGTTGTTGGTGTTATTGCAGTTGTTGGGTCAGGTGTTGTGGTTGTTGGTTCAGGTGTTGATGTGGTTGTTGGCTCAGGTGTTGTAGTTGTTGGCTTAGGTGTTGTTGGCTTGCTGTTGTTGATGTTGGTCAAGGTGTTGTGGTTGTTGGTTCAGGTCATTGGCTCAGGTGTTGATGGTTGTTGGCTCAGGTGTTGATGTGGTTGTTGGCTCAGGTGTTGATGTGGTTGTTGGCTCAGGTGTGGTGGTTGCTGGTTCAGCTGTTGATATTGTTGGTTGTTGTGTTGATGTGTTTGTTGGCTCAGGTGTTGTTGGCTCAGGTTGTTGATGTGGTTGCTGGTTCATGTATTGTGGTTGTTGGCTCAGGTGTTGATGTGAATGTTGGTTCAGTGTTGATGTTGTTGGTTTCAAGTGTTGATGGTTGTTGGCTTAGGTGTTGATGTGGTTTCTAGCTCAGATGTTAATGTGGGTGTTGCATCAGCTCAGGTTATTGGCTCAGGTGTTGTGGTTGTTGGCTCAGATGTGTTTTGTTGGTGTTGATGCTGTGGTTGTTGGTTCAAGTGTTGAGGTGTTGTGGTTGTTGGTTCAGGTGTTGATGGTTCAGTTTGATGTTAATTGGGCTCAGGTGTTGATGTGGTTGCTGGCTCAGGTGTTGATGTGGTTGTTGGTTCAGGTGTTGTGGTTGTTGGCTCTGGTGTTGATGTGGTTGTTGGCTCAGATGTCAATGTGTTTGTTAGCAAAGGTGTTGATGCAGTTGCTAGCTCAGGTGTTGATGTGGTTGTTGGCTTAGGTGTTGTGGTTGTTGATTCAGGTGTTGTGGATGTTTGCTCAGGTGTCAATGTGGTTGTTAGTTCGGGGGTCAGTGTGGTTGTTGGCTCAGGTGTTGTGGTTGTTGGCTCAGGTGTTATGGTTGTTGGTTCAGGTGTTGTGGTTGTTGGCTCAAGTGTTGTGGTTGTTGATTCAGGTGTTGTGGATGTTTGCTCAGGTGTTGTTGTTATTGATTCCGGTGTTGTGGTTGTTGGTTCAGGTGTTGATGTGGTTGTTGGCTCAGGTGTTGTGGTTGTTGTTTCATGTGTTGATATAGTTGATGGCTCAGGTGTTGATGTGGTTTCTAGCTCAGATGTTAATGTGGGTGTTGCATCAGGTATTGTTGTGGTTATTGGCTCAGGTGTTGTAGTTGTTGGCTCAGATTTTGTGGTTGTTGGTTCATGCGTTGTGGTTGTTCGTTCAGCTGTTGATGTTGTTGGCTCAAGTTTTGATGTGATTGTTGTTTCAGGTGTTGATGCTGTTGGCTCAGGTGTTGATGTGGTTGCTGGTTCAGGTGTTGATGTGGTTGGCTCAGGTGTTGATGTGAATGTCGGTTCAAGTGTTATGGTTGTTGGTTTAAGTGTTGATATCGTTGTTGGCTTAGGTGTTGATGTGGTTTCTAGCTCAGATGTTAATGTGGATGTTGCATCAGGTATTGTTGTGGTTATTGGCTCAGGTGTTGTAGTTGTTGGCTCAGATGTTGTGGTTGCTGGTTCAGGTGTTGATGTGGTTGGCTCAGGTATTGATGTGAATGTTGGTTCAAGTGTTGTGGTTATTGGTTCAAGTGTTGTGGTTGTTGGTTCAAGTGTTGTGGTTGTTGGTTCAAGTGTTGATGTGGTTGTTGGCTCAGGTGTTGATGTGGTTGTTGGTTCATGTGATGCGGTTGTTGACTCAGGTGTGGTTGTTGTTAGCTCAGGTGTTGATGTGGTTGTTGGCTCAGGTGCTGATGTGGTTGTTGGTTCAGCTATGGATGTAGTTGTTGGTTCACGTGTTGATGTGGTTACTGGTTCAGGTGTTGATGTGGTTGTTGGCTCAGGTGTTTTTGTAGTTGTTGGCTCAGGTGCTGATGTGGTTGTTGGTTCAGCTATGGATGTAGTTGTTGGTTCACGTGTTGATGTGGTTACTGGTTCAGGTGTTGATGTGGTTGTTGGCTCAGGTGTTGATGTGGTTGTTGGCTCAGGTCTTGATGTGGTTGATAGTTCAGGTGTTGATGTGGTTACTGGTTCAGGTGTTGATGTGGTTGTTGGCTCAGGTGTTGATGTGGTTGCTGGTTCAAGTGCTGTGGTTGTTGGTTCAGGTGTTGATGTGGTTGTTGGACAAAATGGAGAGTAAATCGTTAAGAATAAGACTGTCTGTTATATTGTATCACACAGAAAAATGTTCCAACGGAATTTGGTACAAATCTCAATTATTACTATGATTTATCATCAATGCTTGCTTCATGTTGAACAACTTTTATGTAATTATTTGATAAAGGCAAGTACAGAAAATGTCACCACAAATAATTGTTTAAAAATTGTCAGTTTGAATAAATGTTTACTAGGATAATCTAATAAAAATAAGAAAAAATTAAGACTTACCCCATGTATAGGAAATACAAGATATGAAAATGAGCCAGCTAAACATTTTGTAAAAAATTTAGTTTATTCCTGCTAAAGATGGGTTTATAGTCGCCTTTTCTTGTAGTCTTCCGCAAGAAATTCTAATGCCAAATTCCGCAAAATACAATCTAATCCAATAATATGCGACTAGTTCATTTTTACCAAATTTCCAATGTGTTGTAATGAATCTATGATTGATTGATTGATATTCTTCAGGAACTAATGTTCCTAGGATAGCACATGAAAGCGTACGTATATAAGTAATGCTTATTTCCAATGTGGTCCTAGTTTGTTTGGCAGGTTAGGTAACCAACTGAGCCAATGGTGTACTGGGAGGGATCACACGAGCTATAGTTTTCAAACTAGGTGAGTTCTATTACGTGCAGAGGGATTACTGTCCTCTACACGGGACACGCCTTTTAACGAGGCTTCCGAACCTCTATCTGCTTATACGTTTTATCTGCTTGAATTAAGAGAAAGGAAAATCACATTTATTGTACCATTAAAATGTTTGCTATGCCAAATACAGACTGAAGCCGTTAAAATGTGTTTTACACGTGGCTTATCCATTTTATACAATTCAGCAAATGTTGGAATCCCCCGCAATGACTTTTCACGTGACAAACCTCATGATATACGTTGCCATTGGGCTATGTCTTCAAATTATGTATACTTTGTTATCGCTGACTTGGCTTTGTCTTCGATGGCAGATGATAGCGAGTTGGACTGTTGATCAGAAGGTCGTAGATTCAAGTCTCAATTCTATCTAGTAATGGGTGCTTTCCGAGCTCATTCACACTGGTCACTGCTGTGTGTACGCTAATTCACTGTAGGTGAGAGAAGGTCAGTAGGAAAGAAAGACAAAAGGCAGAGTGTAAAACGCATATACATGTAGTTACATATACAACATAACAAGTGTGATATTTCAAACATTCCACAAATAAAAGCCTAGTCAGAACAGTTCTAGGGCTAGATCTCAGGTAGTTTGTAGCCTGTAACGGCATCTTTTAGGCAGTTTATATTTTGCAAATTTTGTTTGACCCGCAACAAGCCCTCGAGAGACACGTGTTATTAGGTTTTGTGATATTGGACTCTTTGGAAACTGCGTTTTTCATAGCCCCCCTACCCCAATCGAACCTTATATTCCTAGCTAGATACCTTTTACCTCTTTTGGCTTTTAAATAGTCATTATTGGGGTGATGCTTGGGATAACTTATCATGCAACGTGCCCTATCGCTACTGTAACCAAATGACAAGCGCATGGTGTATGTTGTCATGCTAAATCCAGGCCAAACGATTGGTCCGAATTAATAGCATGCCATTTCCACCCAAGCGGCAAATAACACCAACTTGGCATTTGCAATACTAGTATTGTTTGTTGCAGGAACTTTTCCCTATTGTGGTAACTTTGTTCCTCTCCAAGTGCTTCTCGTGTAGGAATTGGTTGATAACAATTTATTGCATACTCGACTTATTGAGTAAAACGTGAGTGATCGTGTGTTCTGTATTCGACCGGTGTCGGCAATGATCAGCGGCGCGAAGAATTTGAATGTCAATCATATGGAATGAATATATCAACCAAACCTGACATTATAATTGCCACCGAATCATGGCTCATACCGGAGCATAAAGTAAATGAAAATGTAAATGTAAATGTCTGGTTTATTGTCTTGATCCAAGTTTTGATCTCACGACTTTACAATTTACCAGGTAATTGGCCCACTTAATGATCAGCAATTGATCATTTTTCATATGTTTTGGCAGCACATTCAGCGCACAATGCTAATCACTCATACAATCACTCACTCACTCTTTCAACGCAATGACCTGTACCTAATTAACGTGTAGGTGCCACGGAGCAGTGTGCAACTGCTTTTAGGGATGAGTTTGCTCAAGACCCACCAACAGAACCGACTGGGAATCGAACCCACGACCTTCTGGTCACGAGTCCAACTCCCTATCCACTTGGCCACGGAAGCACACATGGTAATGGTATTTTGAATGCAGATATCTGTCCCGAAGTGTACAAGATTTCTATTGCAAGGAGAGGCAGACAAGAAGTTCCTTTCTTCCCAAACTCACCTGACATTAGAGGAGGTGGGACTTTCGTTCTTGTCAAAGATGACATAGTGGCTGTTAGACAACTCGAGCTTGAGACAGACTGCGAGACCGTATGGACCAGGTTTGATATTGCTGGTTGCAGATCAGTCTATGTCAGTTCATTTTACAGACCCCATAAAAAGGGAAAGCACAGCCTTGATGAGTTCAAGAAATCTATAGAAAGAATCTATAGAAAGAATTTGTAACAGAAATGGAAGCCATGTGTGGATTGGGGGTGGCTTCAACTTTCCAGGCTACAATTGGAAAGACGATAACCTGAAGTCTGGATTTAGTCAACCAGAGTTGACAAGAAACTCCATTAAGAACCATCATTAACATAATTGCAGATAATGGGCTAGCCCAAATAGTAAAACAACCGACTTACTTTGAAAATACCCTTGACCTTTCCCTAGTAAATAACCCCACTCTAATAAACAACTACACAGTTATCCCAGGTATCCCTAAAGATGGACATCACGCAGTGTATGTAGAAATGGACATAACAATACACCGCCGCAAAAATAAGCCCAGAGAAGTCCTCTCCTATAAGAAAGCTGCCTGAGATAGCATGAAGGACCATATGAGGAAATCTTGCGATGAGATACTGCAAGAGACTACCGAAGAGACACCTGTTGATTCCATCCTACAAAGATTTGATAAGACCCTTAAGGAAGCCATAGACAGATACGTACCAACAAGATCGTTAAACTTAAGTTTAAATACCCAATGGCTTTCATCAGAAGCAACGGGTCTGATAAAGAAACAGCACAGACTCTTTCGAGGTAAGAGGAGGAATGCCAAGTCTAGTCGTGTCTCCCAGCACTATAGATCTTTAAAGGCCTTTACTCAACGGAAAATTAGAAATGATTACCTAGCATATTTGAAAGGAATAATGTCAGACGATGATACACCAACTGCAAACAACAGGTTTTGGAGCTTCATAAAGCACCAACGACAGGAAGCCCAAGGGGTTGCACCGTTGTCCCCCTCAAGTGTGATGGGAAGCTGGAAGACATCCCAGTGCAAAAGGCGAACATCCTAAACCAACAGTTTCAAGCAGCCTTTTCTCCATGCACCCCACTATCGCTTAAGTTCCTCAGTATGAGGGCAACAGATTTCTTGAAACGGAAAAAGACACAGATGCCTGACATAAACATAACAATTGAAGGGGTTAAGAAACAGCTAATGAAGTTAAACCGCCACAAGGCAGCAGGTCCAAATAAGATCAGCCCTACTGTGCTTCGAGAATTAGCTGATGTCAAAGCACATGTCATCACAAGAATCTTTAAGCGTCATTGAAACAGGAATTCACATGATAATACATGCATATACATATAAAACAAATATATAGTCTTGCATTTAAAAATATGCATAAAAGATTAAAAATTAAATAAGTATCCATTCCATAATCTTGTAAAACTTGAGTCGTAATAAAAGAAAACAGAATTCACTAGTGTAGAAATAAATGAGTTACAAGAATCAAAAAGTCTAGCTCGAAATTGATAGTAAGTTTTCCTAAGGATCACATTGAAGCTATCAATATTGTTGTGCACACAAATTTCACTAATGCTTTGACCACATTTGATGTTAAACAATTTCCTAAAGACATTATTAAAAGCAACCTTTAACTTTTGAAGAGTAGATTTTGAAAAATTACACCAAAGTTGACTACCATACATGTTGAATAAAAATGTTTTGAACAGATGAAGCTTAACATTGTTTGTGCAAGACGAAAACCGATTGATTATGAAATTACCTTTGGAATAGATATAGCTACGATGGCGTAGCATGTCATCATGGTCTTTACTGGAGTGTGAAATATATACACCTAGGTATTTGAAAGTTTCCACATATTCAAGGCTTTTATCATTGAGCCATATCCTAGGTAGATTCAGACTCTTCCTCTTAGTGGGTTTGAAACACATACACTTTGTCTTTTTTTACATTATAAATTATAGTATTACCTATTGAATAATCAACACATATATTAACAAGACTTTGGAGCCCTGCAGGAGAGGGGGCTAAAAGACAGCTATCATCAGCATAGAATAAGTGATTCATGGAATAACCATTAAAGCAACAACCTGCATCAGCATTCTTAAGTTTATCACTTAGATCGTTCATGTAAACATTAAAGAATATGGGAGAAATGATTCCTCCCTGCCGGACTCCATTCACAGTTGTGAACTTCTCCGACTGAGAGCAACCCCATTTCACGCATAACTGTTGATGGAAATACCAGTAGCAAAAAAAAAAATCTTATAAAAATATTTGGTATACCTCTGTCTAACAGTTTCCTAAAAAAGAATCCAATAATTCAAACGATCAAATGCCTTAGAAGCGTCTAGAAAACAAACATATACTGGCGAAGATCTTAGGTTGTAGTATTCAATAACTTGTTTTAGAGAAAATATAGCCATATCGGATCCGTGCTTCTTCTTAAAACCAAACTGGTAGTCACTTGATTGAAGCTTTTGTACAAATTTATCTAGTATCACCGATTCAATGATTTTTGAAAAAACTGAGGTAAGAGCCACCGGCCTGTAATTATTCTTATCAGTAAGGAGGCCTTTTTTGTTCTTTAATACAGGAATGATAACGCTAAACATAGCTTTATCTGGGATGAAACCATGGCACAGCATTGAGTTTAACAACATGGCTAATAGGCAAGACAGCGTATTCATATCAGCATAACGAAAGTGTTCGGCCTGAAGGCAGTCCAGTCCAGAGCTTTTATTCAACTTGAGGTCTTTGATAGCCTCAAAGACTTCTACAGCTGTAACGCTGTGTTCACCCAACCCTTTTATGCATTGCAGATCAGCTTGCACAGAGTGCTTGTGAGATGTATCTTTATTGGAATTTAGTAATTCGAATAATGACGCTGCCACATATCGGCAATTTCTGCCTCCCCAGTGACATTGTCAACTGTCTCAGCTAACACGGCTTTGTTGGAAGTCATTGCTTTGATTTTCTTCCAAAATGTTATGGAATCTTTATTCAAGAGTGACTTAGCCAACGCATCTGCCCTAGCCGTGCTCTCAATCGACTTACAATGTCTCAATGCCTGCTTGAAGCGGGCTCTTGCCTGTTTCATCTTTTTTCGAAAAGCAAACCCCTGGCGTGGTTTATTTTGAGAGTGCCAAGTGATAAAGGCCTCTCGCGCCTCTATGTGTGCAGCCTTAACATATTCGTTCCATCCTGGCACAGGGCGAACCTTAGTCTTTTCAGCATTAAATATACAATCACTAGCTAGACTTAGTTGGGTTACAATACTGTCATACATGTCAGTTATTGACGCCAGATGAGCCTTGTTAACACAGTATACATCAGTACATAACAACATGTCATGATTTAAAGGCACTTTACGCAGATATTTAGAGGTAAGGTTCTTATAATCAGCTTTTTTATGGCTGTTTACAGAGTCCCATTTGACCCTGGGAGTACCATTGTAACCAGTAGAAGATTTTACCCTTACAGCTTCAACCTTTACATCCATACATAAAGGAAAATGGTCTGAAGACACATAGCCAATATTGACGTTTGCATTATGCAACAATTCAAAACCTTGTTTGGTAGTAATAACATGGTCAATCCAACTTACCGTATGATGGGCCTCGCTATAATACGTGTATGTGTGGCCAGGTAGTAGCATTTTATCAGCAATTACCAGCGATTCATTCTCGCAGAAATTGATAAGCTCCTTACCAAACCTATGTTCGGAGTTGGCATTATCCATTAAGTTTGCGTTAAAATCACCAATTATATATATATAAGGTGAATGGTAATTACACACAATACTATCAATCAGAGAGAGATAATAACTAAAATCATCTGAGTTAGCACAACAGTCATATGGCATATATACATTAACAAATAGCACCGGGTGATCCTGTATTGACACTTCTATCCCTAACAGTCGTGGATCTCCATATTCTTTAATGGAGCATGACTGCCCTAGAGACTTACGCCATAGAATAGCAGTGCCTCCATGAGGTCGGCCTTCTAGGAGAGATTGGGAAGACTCAATTGCAGATAAACCTTTAGCATAGAAATCTTGATGTAAGGAATTAAGCATGGGCAAATCGATATCTAGAAGCCATGTTTCTTGAAGCATCAAGATATCAGCAGTATCACATAATTGTTGTATTTCATCAACGGAAGTTTTGACATTCCTGCAATTAAAAGACCCTAGTCTGAGCACCATTACAGAATTAACACACAGACAGTTAAAAAAATATTAATGCACTAGACATTTACTCCACATAAGGTTTAACAAGACAGTTCGTAGGCCAGATGTCACACTTCAATAACGAGTCACGTGCACTTTTATTAGCCCTAATAAAGAAGGAGGAGTATGTGCTGTGCCGTGTTTCTAACTTTTCTGCTGTCAGACGTAAACCAGTTTCAAACTGAACGTGCTGCTGAATAGCTTGGGTAGTTGTAGAGGGATGCAGTCGAGTGACAAAAATACCTGTACAACTTTTATTACCAGCTGACCGCCTATGATTAGCTGATGATGCTACTTTTATTGTACGGCTGCGACCGATTCCAAATATAGGTTTATTGAAATTATTGCCAGAATGTGAACTGAGCTGGCCCTGAATCCTCTCACGAGGTTTACTACCTGTCTCATTCCTATGAAATGTCAAAGTTTTCTGGTTGGCAAGTCTACTGGTCCGAGCACCTTTATACTGCTTCACCTTTTCAGCATATGTGCTATCAACCCTGGCGCTCTCATCGACGTCAGTGGTGAGGTCCACTGAATCGACGCCCACCACTGCTCTTCAGGACGTCCTCACCATTGCTCTGCGCTTCCGGCTGAATGGTTGTGCCATTGGTAGTGGTAGATCCAGTGGTCTCTACGTGACCATCCGGAGACTCTGGAACCCCCAAAACATCTGACCCAGAGGATTCATCCAAATTAACACTCCCATCACTCCCACCCGCTGGATGGATTATGTAGCTCTCGCACATCTTGCTTAATTTTCTCTGCCCTTCCGAGAGAAGTTTAATTTGAGTTTGCATGGTTTGTATACCATCCAACAATTTAAGGATATCACAGGTATCCATTGACATAGGCGGAATGTTTGACAGTTTAGCGGCCGAGAATGTCGGCAGATCTGCAGTTTCTGAACGTAAAAATACATTCTGCATGTCTTCTATGTCATGCCTTGCCTTGTCCCGCCCCCTTCGTTTGATGAACCTACCTGCTGCTGGAACATTTTCAAATAAGATGTCCTTTGCTGAACTTATCTCATCTGTACTGTAGAATTCACACATTAATTTAGTAATGATATCTGCTGGCATCTGCTGCATTTTATTCTGCATGAAGCACAAAGGCTCATTTACTATTGTTCCACTAACTCGTTTAGTTGGGGGAAGGGCCCCACAGTCTCTTGTAAAGGTGGCAGCGGAACTATCATCTGAGCAGCAGGTATATGGTTGTGCGTGACCATTGTATTGCTAGTTAGAGTAACATTGCCTGTTAACGTTGCAGTTGAGGTTGTTGAAGATGCAGAAGTGGAGATTTTGTTAGCCAGACTTGGTGAGCGGTTAACATTATACTGTGGAGGAAATCTATATGCCTCACAGGATTTACAGAGCATCAAGTCCCCCTGGCATAACTTTACCTCAGCACCTGCCTTCTTATCAGGACATTCAATCCCAGGCCGGCCGTCACACCTCATACTGATCAGCC
This sequence comes from Streblospio benedicti, assembly GCA_019095985.1. Taxonomy (NCBI): domain Eukaryota; kingdom Metazoa; phylum Annelida; class Polychaeta; order Spionida; family Spionidae; genus Streblospio; species Streblospio benedicti. The sequence goes on along the minus strand of CM032663.1, from coordinate 37,609,575 downwards.
TAAGAGAGCCTAACACAGATAGACGAAACATAAAGGTCAAGGACCCCAAACTGCGAGCTAAGGCATACAACACGATTGTACGTCCAACTTTGGAATACTGCTGAACAGTTTGGGATCCCCACATAAAGCAGCAGGTAAACAGTATAGAGATATGGTCCAAAGAAGTGCGGCCAGATGGGCCATCAGCCGCTATCATAACACCTCGTCTGTCAATGATATGCTCCAGAACCTAAGGGAACGATCATAAATAATGATACCAGGGGGGTCGTCCAAAAAGGTGGTGGGAGGGTCATCCAACTTTTCTGATTCATTTTTTTTTTTTTTTTTTTTTTTGGGGTCGCTGAACAGTAGACAGTACATGGTCTACAAGATTGTAAATGGTTTAGTTGCCATCCCTATGGGCTATTATATTAATTTTCAAAGAAACAATATTCACCTCCAAAATATTATTACCAGAACCAATTATTATCAATATTCTTTCTTCCCCCGAACAGTATATGATTGGAATCAATAACCGAAAGAGATCAGTCTACTGCAGTAGACCTCGTCAATATGGCCGTGCAAACACCTGTCGATTCGGGTATGAATTCGGATATTGTGGCTTTAAACCAACAGGGTAGGTCTTTTTTAATGATCACGCATATAGTTTATCTGTTTAACTATATTTATGGGATGTAAAGTTGAGACGATCTAGTGTTGATATTATGTGGTAGTCAATTTTAAAAATATGTGATGACGAGGGTTACTAAAAAATCTTTGCCGAGGGTTACTGTTTAAGTCACTGTTGCTGGGACGAGGGTTACTGTACATGTGTGGCTGCTAATGTTTTAGATTTGCCAGTGCTGTATATCTTGTTAATAATTATTTTTGTTATGTGATTTATTAAAGAAAAATTAGACAATGGATACAAAATGATGGTAGAATCAGACATGTTCGGCAGATGCCGGGGCATCTCATTAATAGTGAAGTTGAAGGAAATGAAGGATTAGTTTGTCAACTTAAACATATAATCAGTGTAGTCAGTACAAGAGTGCAGTCCCTAAGAAATTTTGTATTAAAAAAGAGAGCTGTTGAAATGTTATTGAGAAAGGTTGATGGTTCTTGAAGACAAAGCAAATTTGCTAACGCGATCAGTTTCTTCCAAATCCATATGATAAAAAAGGGGGGGGGGTGGGGTGTATAAGGGTTGCCAATCTCTCATCTCCCAATTTTTTCCCCTCGTTCTCCCATCTCCAAATGTTTTTCTGCCTCTCTCCCATCATTCAGCCATCTCCCAATCTTAATGCCATTTGTCACACCGTCGCAGATTCAAGACACACATTGCTATATTGACTTTCGTTGTCAACAATATCATCCATGAAGTAAAAAGACACAAATTACAACAGCATCATTTAATCATTACTATGGCTACATCAATCTTAATTGCCTTCTCCTTCCCCTTTTCTCGGAGACATGGCACCCTTTGGAAAGAACGTGACAGTTACAACCTTCACTTTGTTTAAATCAACACTATCCATTGCTTTGAGTAAGGTATTGTCTTGAACATTAACGTGCACAGCACAACTCAGTTTGAATAATCTTGTATTCTGAAGGGTGCTGTCTCTTTAAAAGCCATTGCTGGAAGTCTGAGACCTGGTGGTGGGTCGTCAAAGTGAATGATGCTGTCAATGAGAAGAGAGCTCAATTCTAAACTTTCAAGGCCCTGATCAAAGCTGGCAAGTCAGACGAAGCCAATATCGCTAAAGCTGCATTTACTGAAGTAAAGCATGTGGCATGTGTGTTTGGGGTGCTAAGTTGGAACCTGAGAAGGAAGTGTTCCGTGACATCTATCCCAACGACACTAGAGTGTTTAAGAGAACTCTCACTCAGTGATAAGGAAAAGATGAAGGCATGGGTTGAGCACTATGCAAGATTGCTCTATGTTGAGTTCGAATGCCCTTGTGATCTGGTACCCGTGGTCCCCCCAGTAATGGGCCCACCTTTTCCAGTTACTGTAGAACGAATTCGTACGGCTCTCAAGAAGATGAAATCTTGTAGAGCTGCTGATTCTTCAGGCATTACAGGGGACATACTGAAAGCTACAGGCAAGGAGGGTGTGGCACCGATAATGGAGCTAGCTGAAGCTGTCTTTTGTTACGGCTCAATTCCTAGGGATTGGGAGGAGAGTTTCATCCTGAATCTCTACAAATGTAAGGGTGAAGCTCTTGACTGAGGCAACTACTGTGAACTCCAAGGGATCGTTCATAAATGACATCACCTGATATTTGGCATTTTTACCCCCCTACCCCCTTGTCACGTTTCGTCAACTTTGCAGCACCCCCCCTCATGGTTAAGTTGATGTCATCTTTGGCTCACCCCACCCCCTTTGTGACATGGTTTCGCGATGACATTATCATCAAATAATGATGACATATGTCCATAATTTATACATAATTTTACCAATGTATTTAGGATATAAAAACATGGAAATATGATTTCAACTAGTAGTAGATATATCACAACTCACTTAACATGTCAGAAAGTAAGTTCAAATACTATTAAATAACTACAACATTTTTTTTTCAAAATGTGACATCACCCAAGTGCTCGACGTGAGGTGACGTCATTTGTGAACGATCCCCATGTAATGAAGTTGCTTCAGAGGGTGATGGACTTTTTCATCCGTCCTACGGTCGATATTGATGCGATGCAGTTCGGATTTGTCCCGGATCAAGGCAAGACTGATGCCATCTTCACAGTGTGCCAAGTACAAGAGAAGCCAGCAAACCACTCTATCTTGCGTTTGTCGACCTAGAGAAGCTTTTGTCAGTATACCAAGAAAAGCCCTGTGGTGGGCAGTTGGGCACTGCTAAGTGTATGGGGTGAAAGAATGGACAGTTTGTGTAAAATAGTTGCATTAAAAATTTCCACCTTTGAAACCACACACTATTATAACTTAAGATGAAATCTTCATCATTAATCATCAGTATGCACAACCATCCCACATAAATGACTCTCTTGTACAATGTATCATAGACCCTCATCACATTCTAGTCAGCAAACGCTGCAGGTGTTGTTCAAGTCGCATGAGCCTGATGGGTGTTCATCCTCAAGCATTGTACAAAGTTTCTGTGGCTGAAGCATCATTTCAACCAAGTGAAAAGACGGGCCTATCATTGGAGTTAGTTGTAGAATTGCGAGATCGGTAACGCAACTCATTCGCCATGACTACTTTCACAGAAAAAGTTGAAGCTGCAATGATAACGTGTCCATACTATCAAATAATTACATATATCAAATATAACACAGTCCGGTAACTACTTCAGAGGGCAAGGAACCCTGGCCAATCATTCAATTAACCCTTGTCTGTAGTTTGAATAACCCTCGTCATCACACACCTTTGCTTTGAAGTAAACCTCGTCAATTTCGAGTTTTATAGCACCTACTCAAATAAAACTAATCTAGATACTTGAAATACTAAATGTATCACCTTTTTGACAAATGTTTGTTGTAACAATCTATTTGTTTGGGATAGAAATAATCAGCATTTTAATTACGTTTGCACGCCCATATTGACGAGATCTACTGCAGGCAGTAGACCTCGTCAGGTTTATCACAGTGGGGTGATCTGAAAACGCTAATTATAACACGTGAATCTCGTAGGCTATGAAGTCACAAAATTAATTTTTAAAATTTTCAGACCAAATTTAAGTCAAGATTTAGTCTTTTTTTTTTCTTTCTCTGATTTCGTTTTGCCGACGTCCAATGAAATACTTGTCCGTGCTTTATGCTTATTGTGTATCATACGCATCATTTTTGCTTCTTGTATATCTCGTATGAAAAGTCATGGTGACTGTAGTCTAGATGTATATTCGGAACATCAGATAATGTATCTATAAACGTACGAAATGGTTTGTAAACCGAGTACACTACAAATGTTTATAAAAGCTTGGTAAACCAAAGAATAGTATCACGGCGAGCCCGAGGCGAGCCGTGTTACGCCCCAAGAACAGCTAGGTTAACCAACGAACCCGGTTTTGTATTTAAATCTTTTCTAAACAATTATTCAATATTGTTGAAAAATAAACTGGTATATATTCAACACATTTAACAAGGTAAATTAATAAATTACAAAATGCAACAATTCATAATCTGTATAGAACACGGCGCAGTTTACATATATACGCCTATCGTATGGTTCTTTTCTGTGACTACAGTTACGTGGGACGTATGACTTACTAACGTTGTTCTGTGTATCTATTTTGATGTTCATTGATTTTGGAAACCATCTTAGTAGTTTAATAAAAATCAATAGAGGTTTCCTAGAAGTAGTAGGTGTGCTAGATTCATGAACATATTTGAAGGATACTAGCAAAAGTAGTCCGATTGAAACCAACCATATACGGATTCCGTATATGGTTAGTCCGTATACAACATTTTTTACACGGCAGTTCTGGAGGTCGATATCGACTGAAAATACATGCAAAAAGACTGATAAATACATGTATTCATATTGTTTTATTTATTGAGGCCGTTGCATCGATCATTTATAACGCATCCAATTAATAATAAAGACGAGAGGACAGTCCATATATCATAACGTCATCGCCACCCTCTGCGATAAAAAAAAGCCGAGACAAGTGCCTATGCCTACATGAAATTATTAGAATGGTTCTTTGCGGTGACCAAATTTCTACGTAGACTAGTTCCTGTACTGGCCGCTACGCGTCTCTTGCAATCTACTATCAATCAACTTCCAGTGGAGGTTGCAAACCATCTCAATTAACATTTTTTTAGTAAAAACAAGGATGTGTATGCGTGTGTATATTATTGATTGCGTGTTAAGTTGAACATTACCATATTGTCTTCTTCATAGGATATTGCAAAAAATCCTGATGTGAGCGTAACAGAAACAAAAGAGTTATTTTGTGTCAAATTTAGTTAAGATAGCCAAAATTGACACTGAAATCTAGATAAGACAATAACAAAAATAATAAAAAACAAAACAAAATATGTGGACACCTACTCATGCCCAGGTTACAGGTATGTGTTTTTAAAACCAGAATTGATGTTCAAGTAAAAAGCTTAATTGATAAAGTGCTATAGAATATAGTATAAAGGCCTCTCCAAACAAACAGTATGAAGATGAAAACATTTTTAATACATTGTTTTATTTTTATTATTTTTATTTCAATATTTAATAGCATAGTGGATTCTTTCTCCAATACGTACATCCAAGTGCATTACTGATAATATAGCAATGCAGAATTAAATATAGTGTTATGAATGACTTTAATAATTAAGTGATATTCACCACCACTGCATGGTGATGTGGGAATTTTATAATTGAAATAACAATATTTAAAATATACTCATTTATAAGGAAAAGTAAACCCATTTTTTATTGATCAGTACTTTGTGCAGTATGAGGATTAATGTTTCCTGTGCGTGTGTGTATATAATATGTTTAAGTCTTCAATTGCCTTAGGCCAGACAAAATGATGGCTGATGAATAACACAGAAATCAATGAATGTTGTTTCATACAATGACATGGTGCAAAAAATCGTATCAAATATCTATGTAACAAGAAATATATATTTTGTATGATATTCCAAAAGAATATGCACAAAAATGAAACTGTGTTTATTATAACTTCAACTAAAAAGTGACCATCGTGCATAAAATATTTTTTATAAACTGAATTTAATACCATACCCATGTACTGTAGTTTCAAATCAAAATCGCTGGTATTTTATTGTCATCCAGAATGTTAATGCGAAAAGTAAGTTTATTCAAGGATTATCATGTCCGTTTATACATGGTCATATGCAGATGTGATTGTAGCATAATCTATTTTGACAAGAGTGACAAAGTTACAGAATGTTTGGATTAAGATTTTTGGTCTATTTCAATCAATGAATGGATTTATGTTGTTTTCAGTACAAAAATAATGGATCATCAATGCTAATGAGAAGTGTAAAATAACAAATGGCTTTAAAATCCTGATAAACATAATCATTTATCTGTTGCAAGAAATGGATAATGCTCATCATTGGCCTGATTAACAGCAGTTTCAGTGTAAATAATTTCAAGAAGATAGAAATTCAAAACCAACAAGCTGTATAACAGTTCTTTGCTGCAATATAAACCAAGATGTACAGAATCTGTGATTTGTGTTTACCAAACCACAGAAGAGTTTGTGATGTATGATAGATTGTGCACTGTTTTTTTTACAAGTGTCAAGAGGTGTTTTTTGTACTGATAGAATACAGATACAATTCTCATCAATTATCCCAAGCTAAAAACAAATGATAGCAAATGTGAAGAAAAAAAAATATGTTGATATACTCTTTCTGATATTGTCTTAAGAAACATATGTTCAAAGAATGAATCAGAACTATACTATACTATTCTATAGTCAAAAGAGTAGAACGGAAAAATGACATCTTTCTCGTCCATGCGTAATATACGATATGATTTTGAATGAAAATTGTAGAAATGAAATTGAGTTTTTTAGTTGTTTATCTAATGGCATTTATATATGCATAATCTTACTTCCTGGGCTTCATAATTGCTAATTAACTGTAGTGGTGGTCAACCACTCCAAAGTACTGTAGCAACCATTTCGGTGGTCTATGCTAAAACTTTATTCTATCACGTTCTCTTTGTTCTCTTTCATTTAGACGACTTGTACATATTTGATAGGTCACAGAGGTACAAGCTGTTTACACCTGATAATTCATGATGTTATACTCAACACCCTATCCTTGCTGTAATGGGACTCCAACTGAAATCCTTTTGGTCACAAAACGCAATTTTAAACATTGAGGCTTGTAGATAAGAGGATTTGCAATATTCCTCATAATTATGATGTGTATATGCAAATAAGACCCTGCCTAATGATATAATCTATTTGGATATTGTTGGCTCATTGTAGATTAGACACGTCTGTAAGTTGATAACATGCACATGATGCCAACTGTCTCGAAAAATTGGAAACCTTTGTTTGCCAAATGAAGTGTCCATTCTCACTTTCAACACATTCCACAACTCTCAAACAAAGTATTTGTAACCAAGAATATGATTACAGTAAAACTTCTTGAGTAAGTTAAAGACAACAGGGCAACATGTATATAGGTCAGAGAATATTGTATTTCCTGCTATAGGATTGTACTGGCTGGGAATCAATGAATAGTTGGTGTGCATTTTTCAATCATCATTGAACTATCAAATGGTAAAGTGCTTCACATCTGAAACACTGAAGTAAGTGAAAGATGATAACAAGTTTCTATAAAATCCATGCCATCGGCCATCACACTTGCTTTTAACAGTAAATTGCTGTGTCCACAAGAAAAAGTAGATTATGACATAAAGTTGTCATTTCATGAAATTGCTGTGATTGCGTGTTATTTGATGTACACCAGCCAGTACGATATGTGTCTGGCATGTACAAATATGTCCATCTGACATCTTGTCATGACACCACCATCATGGCAGGTGGACTTGTGAATTGATCACTTGTAGATATTACATCTATCATATCTCTAGTCACAATGTAAATTTGTTGTAAATTGTGTGATGTGGATTAGTTTAGCTCAAGTTGTTGCTAACATCAGATCAAAATGCAATTTCTTTGTACAATGTAACCTGGAATGACTTGTAGATTAAACTGTTGTATGTGATCTTAGTCATATTTATGATACTATCTCAAAGTATTTAAACATGTAGAACATCCCTATAAATATGTATCAAACTTGCAGGTATGAGTATATTGATTTTAGCTGTCAAGTTTCGCCATTTATTCAATGCCAGGGGTGAGCTCTCGAGATGAGCTCAGCTGAAATTTATAAATCTCTCTTACCATCATGAATAATAAAATTGCTTTTTAATATTACATGTATGTCAGATAGTTACAGAGTAAAATCAAAAGTTATGAACCATTGCCGTGAGGAAAAGCTGTATAATCATTGATATAATAAGTTTTTAATATGCTACAATAGTAACAAGATGCTTACCAGTAGTTGGCTGTTCCTTTCATGACTATGTAATTAGCCAAAGTGGCCCGTAATTTAGATTTCTAACATGCCAAAACTAACCTCTGGTAACCAAACATGTAGAATGTTTTCTAATCCATATCTTTTCAATAGCAGAATTATAACTAGCAATAACCAGTTCAAGTCATTTACTACTAGAAGGGCTACCATTGCTGATTTGAAGTTGATGGGATCCATTCAAAAGGTACAAGGTGGTTTTTGAGCAAACTTTCATGATATAATAAATTACAAAAGATTAAAAGCATGGCGGTAGCAGCGATTGGAGTAAAACCTTGTTCACTTCTACCCCAGGCGGGCCCCAGAACCCATGCTAGGATGTGGCCCCCAAATAGAATTTGGCTTCTTACGGCCCTGAAAAGGAGATATCTCGTATATATTGGATCCCTATGTGGAACACTGAAATAATTGCCATAGAACGACTTTCAGTACTGTGCTATCGGGTGTACTAAAGCTTACTATGTTATAGATAATTCGTAGTCCATAGATCTTTGTTGATGAGGATGTAGTCAACTTGACCATTTCAATTAATGAATCCATAACAATATAGACTAGGATGCTATGTGAGATTACCCCAGCATTGGTGTCCAAGCTGTCATAACATCTCTGACTGTCTGCAGGATTCTTGTCATTCTTGCAATTTCTATAGTAAGCCGTCTGGTTGTAATTGCGGAACGTATATTGTGGTTTACCTTTGATTTGATGTTATATTTGTTGTCCAAAATAAAGTTTTGTTTTCTCATACAATTACACAATTTGTCGGTTCATGAGAATCTCTCCTACATTGTCCATAGACAGTGTTACAGTATGTATTTAAATAACTTATGTCATCATTCTTTCAACTATGTGTATAATATATGTGTATACTATATACAGTATGTTTGGAATTGTTACTCATCAACATGCAAAATTTAAATGTTTAATCTCATTTACAGCTATTTTTGTTGTTTTGTAAAAAAAATACAGAATTCTTCATAAACTTTTATTGTCACAAAATAAATTGATGAGATTCATGTAGCTGGGGGAAAAAAGGTAAATGACAACATGGAAACTTTACATTAATTCTTCATACTTCTTCCACAAATAATTAAAAAATCCTGTACAAAATAATGATATCAAGTAATAAACCAAACTATACAGTGTGTTTGCAACAAGCTTACAGATTAACAATATCGATGATTTCAAAGCCTAGATGGTGCTCTATATCTCTGGCCACCTTTCATTGTAATGTCAGCCAGCTAGAGTTGCGTCTTGATCTTCTAGCTCTGTTCGGGAGCCTGGGGTGCTCTTTATCTTATGTCAAGAGGTGCTCTCTAAATAGTGAACTGTCAATAAAGTATTTTGATGATCAGTCAGGTGTTATTTGATGGCAAAGGAAAGATTGTGGTCTTAGAGTATTTTTCTTTTCTAATTGGTGTCCATCATGTACATGTTTTGTAGGAAGGGGAACCCTGAACGATTCCTGATATTTAATTTCATCAGAACAAGCCTAGTGTAGAAGATATATTGTAGGCTGTTTGCAATGCAATGATGATGTCTTCCAGAAGGACTTCGTCATTTATTATGAGGGGTGTGATGTGAATGAATGAATTTTGAGCAAACTTATTCATATTTTTGAAAAGGTCTAAATGTACTATGATCCTAATGTTTCTATACATGTAGTCTAATCTTGCAAAAATAATGCAAGCAAATCTTGATATTTAAACAAATTTGTATATAAATTGGCCTGAGCAAATTTAACATAGACTACTCATAACATTGTATAAAAGTAGTACCATATGTTACAAGGCGATAAACTGTCAGTAAATTCAAGGCATTCTTGACAAAACCTTGTGGTTGGTGGATGTTGACTTTGGAATGATGTACATGTATAAAAGAAGTAGATTTAAGTTGACAAACTAGGATATTGATCATTTGAGCAAATAAAAAGTTCGCTTCTATAGTGTATATAATTGCAAAAAGTTCAACGTTTTCGCTCTGACGAAATAATGAACAGTTGTGCAAAATGTACACCCAATGTTCTTGAAGGACATATTAGTTTGGCTCGAAGGCACCATGAATTTTGTCTCTCAAAGAAACTGGTGCCTGTGATCTTTTTAGTGTGTTATATGCAAGCAGGACAATTAATTTTATGGGCCATACATTAGTCATGAATGATAAAAGTTAGTATATTGCCTTTATTTTATTAGATAAACTGCCAGATTCTATCAAGAAATAATGCTATAAGAAAATCATGAAGTTGTAACGCGTAATTTAATTAAAACAGATTATTGTCTGTAATTCTGTTTCCTACATGTAATCCAAACAGTAAACTATGAGTGAGAAATTGCTTCATTGGATACGTTGAAGCATAAGTTAGCTAAGATCAGTTTTCTCAACAAACACCCTTGCCCATGCCAATGCTGATTATTAAAAGAGCTTAGCACTTGATTGTTTTCCTAGACAAGTCACCCTGTATTTCTGATTGCATAATGGGTATTAAACCCATAAATATGCCATTTACCTTTCAATGCCAATATCACCCTTTATAGCCAAAAATAAATATTAGCATTGATGAAGGATTTCATTTAGTACTTAAGTGTCAAGAATCTCCTTCTGAATATGACTAATATGCATTTATGTATGATCATTTGGGTGGTTAATGCTCAATTAACATTCAAAACTTTTACGCATAAGAAATATAAGAAATCAATGGAAACATGGTTTTATCTGGCAAGTCATCACAAGGAGAGTTCTAGTAGGAATTCCATGAGATTGGTCACAAGTGTCTGTGGTTATGCAGAAAAACTATCTATAGTGTCATGTTTTGGTGAAAATGAGAGGGCAGGGCAATTGTCCAAGGTGCCCTTCTGGATCTGTCACTATGCTACCCCTGTCCTAAACGGATAGAACACCCCTCCATTGAACAAGCTAAGAATAGGGATTGTTATAACTAATAAATCTCCTACAATCTTTTTATCTACATAACAGATGATGTCACTCATCTGCATACTTGCATTGATAGTTCAAATAGCATTGGTAAGCTGTTGGCCACGTCAGATACACACTCATCAACAACCATTTAAGTTCTATAGTAACTGTAGGCCACTGTAAGTAGGCAGTAAGCATCTCACATTTTTGATCAAACATTCTACTTCAAGCTAAAGAAGGTTTGTGACAAACTTTGCCCTAAAAAAGCACAAGGCGTCTGTGATTGTGCATCAATAAGTAGTGTTTGCTTTCACCTGGCTGGTCATTTTCCACTTTGAGGAGACTAATAAAAGACGCTTGATGACCACAAGAACGTCATTTAGTACATTGTAGGTTGAAATAGGTTCATATTTCGTACCGTGGGGGTTAAGGGGTGACTAAGGTTGTTGTAGGCTTTCTAACAACGAAGACTTTATTTAGTATAAGAAAAGTTTTAGAAGCATTAGAAGAATGAATGTATATAACTTTGATATCTTATATAGTTTATTTATTAATATCCAATTTTATTACTCTTTTTCAGCCATCTGCAATAAGACCAAACCCCTGTTATTCTTAGATCATTCCATTGTAGGAAAGACTAATTGTCCATGTGTAGTTATGATATATCTGAAAATACCCTTTTACGACTATACATGTACGTTTTTTCCTTCTATAAATGTTCCATAAATGTGATATATTAACAGTCATCATTGTGAAATCATAAAGTAATGTATAAATCTTTGTATTCCAAGTTCAGAGACCTGAATTTGGTGATAACTGAAACACTAACCCATTCATTAGACACACTTCTTTATTGAGGTTTAACTTCAAGGTCTGGTTATTTTAAACTGTGAACTGCACTATAGATGTGGCAATGTCTCAACATGGGAAATATGCTGTCGGTCTGTGAACTTTATTGTCGTGGCCTATTAGTAAGATAACGAAAAGGCTAAGATAAGGAAACAATTCATCACAATCTATTTGTGAAGAAGAAATATTCATATTTATCGGTACAACATTGCAAAATTTAATATTTCTTTTATATTAGATAGAATTTAATAATGCATAGCCAGGCATTGGAAAATAATGCACAATTGATTGTTTATGCTAATATTATTGTTGTTAATACAGAATATGTCTTGGTTTGATAACTGAGAATTGCTAATATAATTTACCAACTTTGTACTAATGAACACACACTGTACATTGAACACATCAGCCCATATACAATGGATGTTGAAAGTCCACAGATCAGACACAATTGTTCCCCTAAGTCACTAAGATGGTTCAAATACATACTGAAGAGACCTTTAGATGTCTCCCTGCTGTCATCACTATTCAGATGTTATCTTCATCTCTATGTAGATCACTGAACCACTGAATGACATGTGACATACTCTGCACAAATCAAACTACCAATAGTAACATAATTGGGAATACAATGCTGTATCCTCCAAGGTGTACTAATGGCAACCAACTTGAGACCAGAAGGTCGTGTTTGAATCTTCGAAAGGCTTTAATGAATCTTGACTAAGCAAATTTGTCATGTAACATGTACAAGGTGGTACCACAGGACCTTTTGGACGTCCATGATATACAAATCCGCCATTGTATCACAATCCCCACAGAAAGTCAACTGCCATAATGATTGTTTATAAAGCACAATACAGACAGAAGTGTCCAATAATCTAACCCAATGTGTTGTTTATTTCAGTGCACCAGGCGAGAAACCTCATCCCCAAAGGGAAGTCAGGTCAGTGAGCAAACAATAACATTTATATATCATAAGCTTTCTTTCGTGTTACTCCACCAACTCTGGTTTAGTACATTTGTAGCAATTTCAAAAATTCTTGTCAAGTAATACAAGTCAGCCAATTAATTGAATTTCAGCAACAAGCAATCTATTGTTGGCTAATATTTTTTTTAGCTATCAAGAAAATCAAATTTCATTCTAAACTTATTGCCGTTCATTGAGCGGGGGATGTTGAATGGGAAGGGGCATCTAAGATGAAAATCAATTCCTGATTAAGATTTTAGTGCATACATTGTATGTTCTTGTGATTCAATGAATGCATTCAATCTCCAAAGATAGTAGCTTAATAAACAATTTGAATTGGGAATTTTTAATCATTTCTGATTTGTGATAGATCAATTTGTGTATTAAAAGTTTATAGGACACTTATTCTGTATTCTCTTCTGTGAATCAGAAAATCTAATATATGTGACGCTTCATAGGAAACTTTACCCAAAATCAATGAAGAATGTGATGCTTCGGGAAGATAAAGGTGGTTAGATTTACTCCCAAGGCTGTATAATGTTTTCCGAGGTGCACATTTATCTGTTCTCATTCTATTCATCTAACTTATACTTGATATTTGTTATATATTAGCAAACGTACTAATATGCAATCAATTCATCATAGTTTTCAATCCAATAGGCTAGTACGAGTAACTTTCAATGTAATTTCCACTGGCCTCAGTATTTAAGAAAAAAGATAAAAAATGGATTTTTCACTTTCCATTTATGTTGAGAAATTTATGAAAATATATAATTCTATTTTTAGATCAAAACACCAGTGTATATACTATTATTTTTTACATATACATCAATCTTACTGTGGATGATGTACACTTACTATAATTTCCTATGCTGAACACCTCAATGAAGAAACAACATCTTTAATAAGACACTTATTCTAGCCCCTTAAACCTCAGCAAAGAGACCATTCTTCTATACAGACCACCTCTCTCTTGAGATCATAGACCGGTATATACTGGTAAATGTAGAAAATTTCTCCTGATGTGACTTGCTTTCTTTGCAGGTACCAACGATGTGTATGTCACGATCGCTCTGGGGAAGGAGAAGTACCAGACGTCCGTGAAGGAGCGAGCCGAGGCCCCGGTGTGGCATGAGGAGTGTGACTTGTAAGTGCAGCAGGCACCTGTCTTGTGAAGACAGTGGATACCGTGTTTGTCTTATAAGTGCACCTGCCTTTTTAAGCGCATCCCCATGTGTATACATTTAAATTAAATTGAATTAAATAACAAATCTTAATTTCTTTTGCAAAGATTTCTTCTGTCTGGCACCATATTGTAAGTCTAACACGTCCGGCGTTGTGAAAAAATGTTCTCGCGTTTCATACCTGTTGACATTTATCGTTTGAAGTGAGCGATAAAAGGAAAAATGCATGAATTGCAAGAAAAAAATTCGATTTTTTAGACATCTCTTGTGTTTTTGTTTTTTATAAGTGCACTGTGCGTTTATTAGAATGAATACGGTATTTGTTTCTCAAGGGTTAAAATGGAATGGTTCATACCTATTCCTGGAGAACAGGCAATCATCCAATATATGAATGCTGCAGAAGTTATTATTAATTCAATTCAAAACAATACTGTGTGATGCCATACTAAATGCATGCACTAACCACTAGTAATTTGGATAAAGTATTTGACTGAGCAGATGGTATTTGAATGTTTGATTTTCGCTTAATACTTACAAATAAGTAAAAGAAGACTTCAAACAGCTATCACATATGACTGTTGGCAAATTGCTGCTGAGATAATTGATTTGGTAAATGAAATGAAAATTTATCTTTGCCATATGTTTGTGTCAGGAAAGCTGATGTATTTTCCACATCCAATCTCATAAAACGTAAAGCACATAGCTGACGATTGCTTTCTTCTCATTGCAATCAGATGAATAAAGATTAATTGTTCCAATTATTATGTTCATATTAGATGTAAAATGAGTCATATATCTTTTGTCATGTAGTAAAACCTAATTCTATTAAAACCAAATGGGGGTCAGGACTAGTCTCAAGTGGTCTCAATGGACAGGCTGTATCTTTATGGAGGTTTATTGTGATCGCTTTATGAAGGGTTGTCAATGTGAGAAATGGTCTTACTGTAGAGGTGGTCTCTTTGTAGAGGTGGTCTTAAATGGAGGTTCTACTCTACTTATTAGTTTCTATCAGGCACTCACTGTAACAAGCTTGAATAAAAACTAATGTATGGGTCAATTTTAAATATATGTCGTATGTTCTAATTATGAACCTGCTAGAATTACTGGTGTTTTTATGACCTACCACACTGTGCATAAATTAGCTTTCCGACATCGCATGCAACTGGAGAAACTAATTAGAAACCACTCTGATCAGGGTTTCTGGATGCATATTTATTTCCATCCCACCAGCAATGTTTTGCTTGGTGTAAATAGGTTGGATAGGATTTTATTGCAGATGTGCTCACTGATTCTTCTAAAGAGTAATAAGAACAGAAAATTATAGAAAGGTCAATCAATATTCGCTTTAAAGCTAATTACGTGCATCCTCATTGTATGAGGATTACGTATTGGCAGCTAGAACTTTTCTAATTTAAATATTAATTATTGCTAAATGACATTTTACAGAAAAAATTACGTCATTCAGAAACACATCAGCTTTCTTGCACAAAAATTCCTGTGGCAATATTCAGTGCTTTATTGGAAGATTTTCGATAATTCAGAAAGTCCTGGAACAGTATGGTATATGGAACTGGTTTGTCCCAATATTTGCAGCATCATTGTCATATTTTAGGATGATCCCACGATAGCCAGTGTCCGGTTTATGCTTTATCTCTTTTAGGTTTTTGTGTAACTAACTTTCACTATTTCGAATTGATTCTGGAATGATTTTGACCACATACTCTCACCATCATTTGCAAGTATCATAGCTAATTTCTGACTCATTTTTATGAATGAAATAAAATTGATCCCGGACAGAGTTTCGAATATTAACCTCAATGCCGACATTGTTAATGTATATTTCTGGTTGAATCCAGACCTGGTTAGACGAACCCATCTCACATATTGTGTGCATGTTTCAGGTTGATCCCAGACCTGGCGACGAGTGCCGTGTCCCTCACTGTGTACCACAGGAACCTGCTAGGGCTAGACGAGTTCCTGGGCCAAGTGGACGTTCCACTCGCGAGCTTCCAGATCTACGACAGGCCCAAGTCAAAGTGAGGCTCACTTTCATGTACATTTAGAAAGATATTTATGATGTTTATGTTTGTATTCAGTTGCTATTTATACAAACTGTAGAACTTTAAATGTCTTACTCTAATTATTGAAATCACTATCAGTTACTTTTAGTATGATCGTTTGATATGTAAACAATATATATATATAGATTACAACTGTATCAAAATATGTGGAATGTATGTGTACACATTTACAAACTGGCGTCTTTGAAGTCTTTGATAATGTTATGAAATTATAATACATAGATTATGTTTGACATGGATAATTCTATGAAATAGCTTAGTAAAATGATAAAGTTTAGGGTGTAAGTTAAAACATGTTGTTTCGTTTGTTGGCTATACGCACAAGCGGTATACCCTCTTATTTAACCATGACTTAATACAGATTCATTGAAGTTTTGAAATGCACAAGTGGTTGAACCTGTTATTATGGTCTTATTTCTGTTGAAGATAAGCTGACTTACAGATACATGCTTTAGCAAGGACAATGAATTAAATCTTGTTGAAAACAGAATGCCCTAGCACAACAGCGTATCATGTCTATCCTGTTTATTTCTGCCACTATTAAGTATATTACATTATTGTAGAAAAAAAGTTACAAAAATCAGGTGTTAAAAACATACAGTAAAACCCCCCCATTTCATCTTGGTGGTCTACTATGTTAATAGATAAACTGGCAAAAGGCTGAAATGAATAAAAACTGTTGAGTGTAGTCTCTCACCAGAAGAGTTAAGGCCTCAAGAAACACAAGTGATAATTTATAGTGAAGTTCATTGTACTTTTCGTTTTTCTATTTGCTTTTTATATTGATGTGCTAGGAAACGTCTAGGCACAAGGATTTTAAACCCAGCTATAGTTAGTTATTTTGATCAGAGCATATCTTAATAGAGAAGATTTCAACGATTTTTGTTAACGTGAAATTATAAGGACATAGTATGACTGACTACGATCGTCTTTCTGCAATTAAAAATACAAATGTGACTGATTGATCTACTATGATAGTGGAGTTTTGCTTGCATTAAAAATACAATATATGAATACACTATTAAAATGCATATTAATGTTTATGTTACTGAAATATGATTTTTATTTTATTTTCTCCTGGATATATTCCATGTATGAAATGTATTAAATGTACCAAAGACAAACAGTTGAAACAAGAAAAGCATCCAACAGACACAACCTAGTAGCTGAGTAGATAGATATTTGATAATGGGCACAATGTTATGAAAACACCAGCTATTGGCAAGGGGCAATAATAATTGATATGTGAATGTTTCATCAAACACAAGATTTGGCAGGAATCTGCCGAGGCTGCATTCACTTTGATAACAGGGGTTGTTTAAGTGTTTGTCCTGTGTTTTATTCGAACCACATGCAGCTCGAATGTTGTATATTTTTATCACAATGTGGAATTTTGACTGTGGCAAACCACATGTTGTGTTTGGTACCTACTTGTTCATGTTCAATGGCACACGGACAGTCTATTTAGCAAACTACAAGCCAAGCTTCAAATCATAAGACTCAATGGTTGTTGAGCAAACTCATGTTGCATAATTTGATTAAACTTGTCTTATGTTCAGTGTAATATGTGATCTTAGGTTCAAGAAACATTGTAGTTAGATAAAACTTTAATTGATAGTTTTAAAATAATGCAGTAGAATTGGATTTCTAACATGAACATGAACAGGATTGGAAGACGTCCATGCTTTACTCATTCAAGATTCATAGAATGTAAGATTCGTGGACTGTGATATGTAACTTTCTGATGAATTTAGCTTCCAAATGTAATATGATATTAGAGTAACTCATTGTGCAGTTATTTTACGTTTGCTGTTATCAAATTTGGGCTAGTTTTCTGCTGAAAAGGACTTGTCCCAGATAGCATAGTTCTTTGTACAATAACTCAAAAGGCATGATAGAATGCTATGATGATTGTAACTTCAAGTGGGAGTGCCTCAAACATGGTACCATATGAATAGCTTGTGGTAATATAGTATTGATAGTTTCCAACATTTAACTTTCTTTTCTTAAGTGCTGGTGATAATGCAGAGACAAAGTTTGGAAAGACATGGCATAAGAGATGCTTTGAAAGTCGAACAAATATTGAATTGATGCATGTTCACCAAATAGCTCATAAGTGTTTGTCAATGTATAGCAAATTTTGATTGCTTTCCATTTCGTTTTGTGTTGTTGTAAAGATTTAGATGTACTTGGATGAAATTGTGTACAGCTGTACTAATAATTGCATGTGGCTATGCATGTGCAAATTGTGCATGGTCTTTAATGAAGATATTTTCTCTTACCTACAATATACCCATTATGATAAACTAATCTATATTTGTTCCTTAATGAATGAGAATATTTGACCAAAATGATGCCACACATCATTTATAATTTAATTTGATGAAAATCTACTCAGTGCTTTTAAAAAATGTATTCAACTGTAGGTGGTTCGCCTTAAAAAACAAATCAATGTCCAGCAAAAAAGAGAAATACCGAGGAGAGTTGGAAGTTGCGATGGGCTTTACTGTGAAGAACCTTTCTGAGGCTGAGAGTAAGAAAATTAAAACAACTGTTGGTGGTGCTGGGAGATACTTCAACAAACTTGCTTTCATTATTTTCACCAATCTGAGCTTTTCTTTGTTATAGTTGATATCCTTTAATCTGAAAAGAATTAAACAAAACTTTAATATTCTTATATTGGAGTAGTCATATTGCTGTCGACATCCCATATATTAAATTATTTTCATTCCCTGCAAACTTAAAATATACATTTTTTATTCCACACAATATTTATGGCTTTTTATGTCAAATTGAATAGTTCTACTGCAGCTGATTTCTATAACAGCCATGAAATCAAGTAGTGCACGTATGTAGCATGAATTCAACACAATTAACATGTAATCACATTGATCATCATTTTAGTCACGTTTAGTGTGATTTGTAATGCACGAATATGACAACTCCCTCAAGATATGCCACTCCCTCGTCTTTTCATTCCTTCATTTTCTAATTCATGATGGTTTTGTTTTTGCTTTGTATTGCTTTATGTACTCAGGCTATAAATGAAATATTGCTTTATATGTTACATGTAGATGCTATTGAACTGGCTTGTACTAATAATTTAGAGTGAAAAAATGCATTTGGCGACATATGAAAATTTATATGTTGCGCTGTAATAAATGATCCGTAACAAGTTCATTGGTAACAGATTTTATATCAATTGCAGGCAATGAGCTAAATTCTTAACAATGTAAGGTTAAGCCACAATTTCCTTTTCTGTTCCCTATAATTATTATATGATATTGTACAAAACATAAAGAAATCTCATACTCCATGTATACAAGAATAGTTAGAAATTTATCAGAAGCTGATACATGTATATTTCAATCAAAATTATTAATTGAAAATTGTTAAGAAAGTTTTTCTAGATAATGTTATTTTAGAAAAGATATTTTAGATATATTTAAGCTATAGAATTTGAATGACTTTTGACAAAAAACATAAATTTTTTATAGGACTGTGATTAGGGAAGTAAATCTTTGGCACAATCAAAATTTGCCCTTTTCTGTTTGTTTGACAATACAAATTAGATGTATTTTTTATTTTGAAATGTAAAGAATTTTACATAATTTGATTAGGATATTTGAAACAGTAATAGATTAAAAACCTTGTTGCATATTATTTTGAAAAAATCACTAAGCAAATACACAATTACACACTCTATACATGCAACTCATACAACATTACATGATTTGCCCCTGGCTATTATGTTGCAGGAAGCTATCTAGCTGAGCATGGTATGTAGTTATACAAGAAACAACATTAATCTACGTGTTATAGTGTAAAATTGTTGAATATATTGTTCTAAAACCTACATGTATGAGTGTACATAGGTGGATACTAGATAAAAGTATAACATCTTTCAAATTGTACCATCTTTATAGTTTGACCACAATCTATAGTCTGCTTTGTATAATGTTCATTTTTGATAATCCTACGCTACATTGACAATATATTGTATTGTGGGATCTTAATTGATAGTAAATGATAACCATAAAGGTGGCTACTTTCTGAAGTTTTTCTGTAAACTCTTCAAAAAACCCATATTCTTTATATAGTCTATCTCATAACCATTCAGATAAACTGCGTTCCTTAATAGCCTTTCCTGTGATAAAGACCACACATATATACAAGAAACATGACATTCTTCAGATTTCCATACTTGTTTTGCACCATGAGCTAGATACATTCAAGTATAGACAAAGCTCCAAAGTATATTTTTGTACACTGAAATTATTTTCGTATTCGAACATTTTTATGTACATTTCAGTTATCTTCTTTAGAATTTCTCTAAAACATTAGGCTAATATACTTGTTTGTGCTTTGCCAATGCAATTAAATTTGTACCATAATTAGGTTTTGTTGTTTTGTATTGCTTTTTAATCATTTGTCTTGCTTAGTTCTTTTTCTAATCAATGGTCAGGGTACTTGGTTTTGATTGGTGACAAGGTGCGCTATAAATTGTCTTTATTTCAAACGTATTTATGTATGGCAATTGCTTCATTGTACATGCTAAACGAATATATAATTTTAAGAGCATTTAGATATGCATAATATTCACGAAAGCATTTTAAATAACAAGGAAAATTGCATTGAAAAAAAAGACAAGTTGCACTCTGCGTTTATCCTTGATGCCAATGTTTTTTCTCTGCTATCACGGTGGTTTGGCCTAATCTCTGTCATTTCTCCTCTCTTCTAATAGGTGGTATGGTCTAAAGAATAAAGTTGGCTCAAAGAAGGCTGAAAAATATCGTGGTGAGATTGAAGTTAAGGTAACCTTTGTCGTGCAAAGTGTGAAGCACAGTGGTGGTGAGCCTGGCATCAAGAGGTCAGGGTCAATCAAGGCTTTAGCCACGACCATGGGTGAGTAAGGGCGTACTAGAATGAAGAATGATGAATTTTACACTTTCTCAGCTGAACCCAGATGTGAAACTAAATTTTAAATTTTAAATTTTCATTGTTGAAAAGTAATGAGCATCGCAAAATTTGAATACATAAAAGAAAATGTACAGAATATGTATTTCAGATTTAGAAAAAATCTTTGTACATAATGAACAATCTTTCTATATACATTGTACCTGGTACCAAATTTTGTAAAATTTGTGAACAAATTTACAAATTGGCATCTTATCTATACAAATCTTGCTCCTTAATATTCTTGGTTGGTTAAGATAACGTTTAATAAGAATAAAAGTATAATTACATACATGTTGATGTTAATGATATTATGTGAAAACAATATAGATACTGTTTTGATGAATAACGAGCAATAATTGTGCCTACAAAAGTAAAGTACTTGTAAAATACACACAGCATACGACGCTCACTATCTGTGTTCTTGCATTGTGCAGGAGAGAAGATTCATGGGAAGTTGTCTGGAACAGGCAGTGAGGGGCGCAGGAAGAGCAGTCTACTGCATTCAAACAGCCAGTCAGATTTACGCATAGAACAGAATAAGAGGTTAGTTTTAAAGATTTGATTCAGTATAGAATCACAGATTTAGTGCACCAGCAGATCCAGATTTTTGTAAAAGTTGGAGTGGATTACATGGATTTGAATGAGAGAATGCTTGCAAACATGTCAAAAGCCCATGAAAATCACATTTTGGTGTTTAAAGGGAAGGGGGCGGGGAGAAGCTCAGGGCTTCCCATAACCACCTGGATTTGCATGTGATTACTTGCTAGGTTATGACTTCATTCACATGCATCATGTAGTAAGTGCTTTTGTTCATTTCTAAGCTAATGTTCTATTCAAAATTGATTTCATTCATTTCAGACGGAGTGGATCTATCCATAATCTGTTCTCAGATGATAACCATTCTCTCACTGTGCACAAAGATGATATAGAGGTAAGAACAATCGTTGAAGTCCACACTTTGCAACATTCTTAGTACTCCCTCTCATAAGTATTCTTCGAGACATGCCTTTTGAGGAGCTTGATGTTGGTTTTACAAAATTCCAATTCATGAGATTCTCCAGTTAGCCTTGGGTAGTGAGCAACTTGTTCATTTAGATAAGTTTCTTGATTTTGTTGATTTAGCATATATCTCTGATAGATATTTTTCACATGTTATTTTTTTATGCATTAGTTTCAATATGTTACTCGTGGTGTAATGTATATTTTGCATGGCAGGTTTTTGCATGGGAAATGATTTAATTTAGTTTGTTTAAATCTCGACAAAATTTACAATAGAACTATAATATAAGTAATAAAATTTGATGTTTGCTTTGTAACTTTTCTTTGCAAAAGGGTGAATTGATGATTTAGTTCAGTTTGCATGCGTAATATGATTTTACAGATAGGTCAAGTAGATGGTCCCCAACGTAAGGTAGACAGCACGCCCAATAGTCCAGCAAAGCTCAAAAAGAAAAAGTTTTTCAAGAGTGTATGTAGCTTTGCATTAGTTTTTATTATGAAATTTTAAGTCAATGTGACAAAATGTTGATTTGTCACTGTTTTTCAAGATAGAAACAGAAGGTGCACATTGTACATAGTTATTATTAGAATAAAGTTTATGTTAACTTCAGAAACACCATTGGTTATAAGTGATTAAGAGTAATTTGTTTTATTTAAGCTCAGGTCATTTTGTATACCGTTTTTCTTGTTAGTTTATATACTTTTATGTAAGTTTTTAGAAATCATTTAAGTAATTCATTTTACATTTTCATGATTTTTATAAGTATTGCATCATTTTAACAGCTATAATTTTCATTAAGTTTATTTGATTATTTACAAGGCATGTGCTTGTTTCTGATTGGCAGGAAGCAAAAGTTCCAAATATAGTAGTTACGGTAATAACTCTTGCATAAATTGTTACTGATTTTTTTTTGCCAAGTAGCAATTTTTATACAACCTGGAAAATGAGAAAGAAATTTCGGAAGTGTGCCAATTTTCAGTAATAGGTTATGCAAGAATGAATGCTTCAAACTTTTGTTTCATTTTTATTATATGGGCATGTTCTTTAAGTTCGTTCTTTGTGCATTTTCTTTAGCATGAGCTCTTGCCAACTGACAGAACATTTAGTTTGACCCCCGATCCCAGCAACGGCCATGACCACCCTGTGACCTCCGTTACTGATGTGTCGTCCCCACAAAATCAGCCAACTGACAGAAAAGTATGGTTACCATCAACTGAGAGTCTTTTAATAATAATAAATATTATTTTATGTTCTATTGTCTTTAATTGGTTTGTCCAATGACGATCTAGTATTTTGATATTTTGCAAAGATATTCATGATAATGAATTAAGATGACAGACATGTAGGAAAATTTACAATGGCATATTTTTGTTCTAAAAACATAGCCGGTGAAAATTCTGTAATGTTAACAATATCTTTGCAAATATTGTTATTATTTTTGTGTGTCCTATCATCTCTTATGGTAAGGTGTTTAGTGCTGTGTTCTCTTTCTTTAGATTTCCAGATTTGGTGAATTTTATATCTACAGTGTGTTTTAATGCAACTTATTTTGAGCTTCATATTGTAACAAATACAATTTTTGAAAGGCCTGTACTGAATATAAAATATTTTACTGATTCTTATTAGCATTTTGATAGGATGATTATTTGAAAGATACACTTAGTTATACCTTATCATAAAGTGCAAATGTGATATTTTTGGTGTTTATTTAATAATCTTTTATATACTTTTTCAAATTTAGCTGAATGTTCTTTATTGTCAGATACTTCGATGTAGCCTTAGGGGCAAAACCCACAGCAACAGATGCTTGCCGTATGTCAAATCTGCCGTACGGCGATTATAAACCCACAGTGATGGATCATATTAGTTGACGTACGGCTGCCGTAGAAACCTTGTCATATGTGATAGTCATCTGAGTTTAAATGCAAACACATGACACTGTCATTGTAAGATGTGTAGTTATTTGAAACACAACATTCAATTAAACACATAACTAGTAAATGATTAATTACAGGGGTGCTAAGGTGATTTGCCGTAAGGCTCTATTTGATACCAATCCTTCAGTATGGATTTTACCCAATAGAAAAGTTACTAAAGCAATCCGTCTGACGCCGTACGGCACCATAAGATGCCGTATGGCTCGTTCGTGTCAATTGCCCCCCCAGGCGATCGAGAAATCTGCCATACGGCTTTCGTACGGCTGCTGTACGTCGCTATGGATTTTGCCACTTAGCTGTACCCTCCCTCCTGTCATTTAAGATTTTCAAATTAGCCATAATCACATTGTTAAGAATGACAAAATGTGAAAGCGATATTGGTGTCTTGACTAATGAATCAAATGATGTCTTCTTAACTCAATATGTTGTCATTTGCTAATATTGTGTTGTGGTACTTGGTGTGTTAAGTTATAGACTGTAGTCTTCTAACACTGATTTTTCAGTCTCCAGCACCACCGAAACCACCACGTGCCAAGAAAAAATCTACCTCCATCAGTGAATCAGAAGTAGATACAAGTCCTCTTACTCTTTCTAGTCCAGTATGTTCTTGTTTGTTTGTTTGTTATTATTTTTGGATTATATGAAAATTCTATCTATGTTTAGCTTTTTTTAGTTAGTAAACTTTATTCTTACTGTTTTTGAAATTTACTTTTAATTCTACATGTTTATTCAATTTTGAAACCCAACCATAGTTATGTCATGTATTAAGTTTACATTATGTTAGTCCTTTTTTTCCATATTGGCTATAAATCTGTATGTTCACACCTTCAAATTCATTATTTTGTATATTTTATTACAAATTTCAATATTTCACCTACGGCACATAATATTGGTTTAAAATTCATTGCCCACCTTATCTCTCTCTAGAGAGGTTGGAAATTTATTCACAAACACTGGGAAACACACACATATATATATCATATAGTCATTGAGCATGTGAACCACTATGTTAAATATGTTGGATATTTCTCTTTTCTGAATGTGCCAGGTTGTCATAAGTCAATATGTTTATTGCATGATCAAAAATCTTTCCATGTATTATTTGCTCATTTGCAGCATCATCGTTTTCTTTATTTCTTAATATGTCCACATAGAAGTCATATAAATTAAGCTGATATATGCAATAATACAGGTTTCAATATCTGAACAACATACTGTAAAACTAGAATATTTTGTGGCTATAAAATTTTGTGATTTTCATCTATAAATTATCTTGTGACTAATTATTTTGCGATTTTGGTCTATCCTGGACCTACTTTACATAGGCTATTAATGTTTGCTGACTATTAAAGTTTGCTGTTTTGCACCTACCCACGAAATTTGCAAATTCAATTGTGCGCAAACATTTATAGTTTTACAGTACTCTTTGTTCAGAAATGTTTGTGAGCCGGAGCCACCAGATATATTGTTTAATAATTGATGAGGTGAAACTTCAGAAAGGCAAAATAACTGTGAATTGCAAAACACTGAATAAAATATAATGTACTTATCAATATAATTTTGGCAGACGGAAACGAGTGAAAGCAAGCAGCGACTAGACACAGCAGCTGGAGATGATAGTCCATTTTCCAGGAATACGTCTGCAAGAACCGCTATTTCAAGGGTAAGTCTTGAATTTCTTAAGATCATATTATTTAGTTTGTAGAACAACTATAAAATAGTTTAATTAATTTCATAAGTAAGTAATTGTTTTCTAGCTGTTCTTGTACACTTACTGTGTACATACATAATTTATATACATTTGTTATTACTTTTGAGTATCTCTCTTTTTATATGTGAATATAATAATTACACATACTGATCTGTTAAATTTTTGTTCATAGTATGTGTCATTACAAAGAAAATTGATAAATGTACAGTATGTAGTAAATAGTTGGGTCAAATGTGCTATTTCAGGGTTCGTTCAAGCGGTCATCTGCCAAGAGTGACACAAGCAGTGAGCGAGGTAGTGATCGAGCCCTCAAGAAGCCAGCCACCTCCCTCCAGGGCTCCCCTCTACTACAGGCTGGTGAGTGGCACCACCACCCCACCACCATATATCCAGTGGGGTTGAGAGGTTTTAGATTTCTGCCAAGGTAGTGGGTGGGGTGCGGTTTAAGGCAGAGTGTTGGTGTTAAAATTTTATTTCTTCATTGTGTGCACACTTCATGTTGGTGTTCACAATTTCAATACATATATATATTATATATAGAGATGATACTCTTAAATAATAATGAGAGTGGATCCTAGGGCAGAGCACCAGAATGGTTGTCACAATCGCAAAAAAATGGCCGTCAGAGTTATGAAATCTGTAATATTTTCAAATTTCAGAAAGTGTCATCGATGGTATGATTGGATCATTCAGTAAGACAATATTCAAAAAAATTGGCCATTCATACATTGTGAAAGGATGTAAACAAAAATGTATCTATGTTGCATTAATGTTTGTTAACTCCAGCATTACATAATGCTGATTATGTGACATAAGGCCATAGCATAGGATAAATAAGATTTTTGTTTACAAATAATAATTTTGCAATGTATTCTTAACATATTTTTACAATGTTGCCTGCTGAAAATTAATCTGTTCTTTTAGCAAATCAATCAATGTTTCTTAGTCGTTTTATAGTTTTCAAAGACTATTGGCTGTGTAAAATTGTTTTCTCTTTCAATGTAATACTGTAGAAGATTGAGCACTTTCCACTTGTCTTTTTGGATCACTTCCCATGGTGAAAGTTCAGGTCTATTTGGAAGTAAAGACCAGTGGTGCTTCAAAACTTCAGTAGCATGGCCTAGAATTATTCCCTGGAAAAAGAAATACTTGATAATAAGTTTGTACCATACTTAAATTTTTGAATGACTCATAAAATAGTTATATTTTCTGATATAAACATCTGTAATCTAACTTACCAATTTTAGAATAAGCTTTTTATGAAAGCCACATTCCAATAGAAATGTGAAGTTTTGTTCAATAACGTCTTTTTTCTGTAAGTGGAGTAAACGTTTCAAATTCTTTGGCAGATCAAAATGCAGAGTGTACTTCTCTTCATCCTTGAGCATTTCTGTTACATGTTTAATTAATTTTGGCTTGTGTCGGATACGCTTATAGATTATAAAATGATCAAGTAAACTAGGAGTGATATCATCAAGGCCATAAAGTTCTAGCTGGTGCAAACTATCCTCAATTTTTTCCAGTTTTCTACGAAGAATTTCTTCATGAAGGAAGTCTTGAGGTTTGAAACCCTTTGCTATTAGAAAGTCAATTTTTGGCTTTAGAACATGTAGAGATAGCCGCTTGAAGGGCTTTTTTTCTGCAATAGAACTTTCCACAATGTTCCAATCCTCAAGCATTCTCTTTTTCTCTTCTTGTTCCTCCAAAAATGTTTTATAATTTGAAAATTGTCTAGCAAATATGTCTTTTCCTTGATTCAATAATTTTATTGGTATAGGCCTTTGGGAGTCAATTTGAGATACTTGAAGGCATCTTTCTTTTATTGTTTTTAGGGACCTACTATTTAAAATAGTACTATTTTGATGAATATCATCCATCGATATGCCATAACTTAACAATACAGATATTTTCTCTCCAATCACCTTATAATCACGAACTGCACAAAGTTTTGGATTTTTTGAGAGTAATTCAAAGAGCTGAAAATCATCT
Organism: Streblospio benedicti; assembly: GCA_019095985.1. Taxonomy (NCBI): domain Eukaryota; kingdom Metazoa; phylum Annelida; class Polychaeta; order Spionida; family Spionidae; genus Streblospio; species Streblospio benedicti. Next base: position 37,581,957 of record CM032663.1, on the reverse strand, counting down.
TCACATTTAAGTATCTTTTTCATTTTTGCCAATTTTTGTGAGTCTGGTATCAAGTCTATAAGCGTTTTTCCTTCCTTAACTGAACTTACTTTTCGGGTCAGATTTTTTACTCGATACTTTACTTGCTGTTTGTTGAAAATGGATCTTAGTTTGTATCTGTAGTGTAAACGGTAATTGCTTGTTGTGATGGCCGATTTTCAGTAGGGAAATACTTCTATTTTGGATACATTTCACACAGAATAGTGCCACATGGTTGAAAGTTCGGAACCACATCATGAATCTGTAAATAAACAACAATTTCAGAGTTTGACAAAATCTTATTTGTAGATTTAGAATTATAAATATTCTATTTACTAGGGATTGAATAAATAAAGACTTCTATAGGATCACAATTGTAGTTATATTGCTGTTGGAGAGAATTTGAATTAGGGAATTACCTCCATATATATGCATTGGAATGAAATATCAGTATAGATTTAGAAACCTCTCCTAGTAGGCCTACTGTAGAAACTCTCTATTATGACTAACCAAATGTATTTGGCCTTGAGAGGCACAAGGAAGCTCGAGCTGAAGCATCGCGTAAAAAATAGCAAAGCCGAATACGTTAGGTTATTATATAGGACCACCTGAGAGCTGACCTCAAGTGGTCTTCATAAAGGGGTAGTCACTGTATAGAGGTTCATGTTGGTCTTTCTATGAAGTTTTGGGATTGTGAGAAGTGGTTTTATTAGACTTACAAGTCCAGCTAGAGCTATGGATATATAGTCAAATGGAAGCATAGTGTTGTGAAACCTGTCTTCAGCTATATCTATTGTGCTACAAATATGCTTGAATGAGAGATGTATGAGAAAGATTAGAAATGGTCTTATTATAGAGGTAGTCTTTTTTACAGAGGTGGTCTAAGTGCATCAATAAATTGACCATGGGGGACTGTTAATCCTTACAATTGTAACAAATGTAAGAAATAACCATGTATCAATGAGATTAAATGTAGATTGACTGTACAGATTATCAAAGTTAAAATTTTTAATAACCACAACTACTTGAGTAAAATGTTAAATCAGAATGCAAGTGATAATGCTCATCTTTGAATATTTTGTTATATTATTCACATACCTTTTTTGATTTCAAAATTATCACAATATTCTAACCATACGCAACATTATTGATAATCTCATATTATATTAATAATCCTTGTCCATCAGTCTTAATCAAGGATTTGAACTGTAATTTAACTAAATGAAAAATGAAAATCTTCCCCTTTTTTCTTTATGTCAATAGGGTAATTGATACATGCTTATTGCAGCATCCTTTAAAAATAAACCATTGTAAAGTATACACACAATCAAAATGGTTTTGTGTAATAATTTCACACCAATCCATATTAACTTCATGGCAAAAATAATTCAAAATTGCGACATAATGCTCTCTTAACATTTTTGCAAATATTTTTTGTACCAAATTATAATTATAACATATGGAAGGCTTGAGAAAAAATAACTTACAGTGCTACATCATTTTCATCATCCTTTTTAAGTGCGTTGATAATAATGTAATTTTATTGTTTCAGTGGTGAATCGAGGCGGCTCAGAAAGAGGCAGTGACCGTTCCCTTGGCAACCGGTCTCTTACATCGCTGCCAGAGGAAACTGGTCATCCCCGAGTTAAAGATGAAGTGGACTCTTCCACCAAGGAGAATGGAGGAGAATCAGTCCACTCTCATTCAACAGCTTCTTTGCATGTAGGTTCAATGACTCAATGATATTTGAATTTATATGACATACATTAATTGTCACCCAGGACAATTGAATTAAATATTAATTTACACGATATGTACTAGTATATTACTGTGTAGTGGTTATATTTTGAAGGTATTTGTATCTAAGAGGTATTTATGTCTGTTTAGTCTGGCGGCAGCAGTGTGAAAGAGGAAGACAACAATAAGGTCTGGATCGAGATCGAACCACCGAAAAAACGTTACAGCCAGTGTCTGTCAGAGGAAAACAACAAAGGTAAATCTCTGTCCAGACCCATCAGTTTTGGTAGCAAATGAGTTTTGTTAAGTGAATGCAGTGTAACAAATAGTTTGAATTTTTTTTATCGGAAATATCTGAATATGAGATTTTTTTTATTATCAAGTGCTATTGCAATATATTGTGTATAAAAATGTACGAAGCAACATGTACCATATGTGTAAAAAATACTTTGGTAGTAACCAACTGATTCTTGTTTATCTAAAGGCTTGTGACAGTTAGCTACTTAAAAGCTTTTAAAATGTGGTGCAACACTATCACATTGCATTGCGTTCCAGAGCATGGGAAATACGACTGGCGGCGTCACAGTCTGCACGGGAGCATTATGGACAAGAAGCTTGCCAAGGAGCTGGAACTGCAGTCCAATAAGACCAGCACCGAGGTGCCGAGCCAAATACAGAAACAATTCGACGACTTCTCCAGGGATGTAAGTGACTGATTTATAGTTTCAAGACATTTAAATTTCTGATAATTAGGGACGCAAATGACGTCACCCGGCTCAGCTGGGGGGGAGGGGGGTAGCGGAAAATGACGAAAGTTGACAGGGGGCTGGTGGAACACTCGTGACAGGGGGGTGGGGTTCAAAGATGACGTCACTTACCAGGAAGGAGGGGGGGTTCTGTAAAGATGACGAAAGGTGACAAGGGGGGTGGGGGGGGTAAAAAAGGCCAAAAATGAGGTAACGTCATTTGTGAACGATCCCTTAGATAGTAGTGGAAGTGCCCGCATTCACTTATAAAGGCCCACGTGCATAAATAGATTATATCAAATATTTACATTATTCGAATGTTTAAATACCTACTCGCATGAAAGCCTTCCATGGAGAATCTTCAATTGTTAATATAGTAGAATTCCTTTTTTAGATTAACTATGTTTTGTAATAGTAATGTTCATTTCAGTTATTGTTTTGTTTTTTTTGCTCGTCTGGAATGAAGATTTGTAGTTGTAGATTATGATTAGAATTCTTTCTTTGTTTATCCAGGATCTGTTGCTCCTAATAATGAAGCAACAACAGCAGTTAAACGCCAAAGAACAGTATCAGAAAGATCTAGAAGACTACATTGATCGTCTGCTGGTCAGGGTTATAGAGTGTAGTCCAGCGGTACTGCAGAATCCGTGAGTAGACTTCTCGTACATCCTGTAAAAATTTTGCCAGCTATCTTTTTTATGGATACGTATGAAAAAGATATTTTTGTGGTATGAAAACTCAAATTTCATTCACTAAGAAAAGATAAGAAATTCAAGAAAATTGTACAATGAGAGACAAAACTATACATTGCCGTTGATAGTAGTGTAAGAAAAAAAAGCACACATAGAAAATGATGATTATTTACAAAATAACTGTTTTTAATTAACATCACCCTCTTTTTATATGCTATGAAGTAATTCTAACATGTGTAACAGTGGTTTATTTCACTGTTCCTTCAAGCCTTATTTTTTTTTTTCTAGCTATGAGACGAGTCAGAACAAGAAGAACACATCAACCAGCTCCCTTAATTCCATCCAAATCCACAAGTACACGCCAACACCCAATAACAAAACGCCTGTCACATTGACATCTTATGAGATGGGGACAAATTCGACGCCCAAATCTACACCACAGAGAGTCATTCAGACTGCCAACTTGTCAGCATCAAAAGAAAAGCGAAAAAGCATTGCAAATCCATTCAAAAAGAAAGGATTTTTTGCAGTGAAATCATAGGGATTGATATTGGTGTTGTATGTGCTGTGTATTTTATCACTGACAGGGACAAATGTTGAAAACCAACAGATAAAGACATAAAATCGCAAGGATCTGAGATCTGTAGCGCTGATGGCATGACCACAAGAATATGTTACTAACGGTGGAAGAAAATATAAATAAGAATTTGTATTATTTGTATTGAACTGAAATGTGGATAGGTGCAAATCTGTCTTTATTTAAATATCTAGGTCTAATACCAATTGTGGTGAGTGGTTGAATATATATTTCTTTTATGCAATATAACAAACCAACAAGTGTTCATTTATTCAAAAGAACGAGTTTAGTAATTCACTCTGCTTAAATGTTTACAATTACATTTGTATCATACAAACAATTAACAAATCCATTGACGTTATGATTTGCCACCAAAAATACTTTAATGTATTTGCAGTTTTATGCAAATGTATTATTGCAAACTAAGCACGTTGACGTCCTATAGACTGTAGGTATTTATAATTGTGATAGAATTACTTTTAGTAATATGCAACAGTGGACGTGTTATAAATGCTGTTGTGTATTACAAATGTGGAAACCTGAGTTTATTTGAATATTCGCAACTATTACAAATATAGTACAGCTATGAAGACATAAAGTCCAATATAAATTGTTTTGTTTCCATGATGATGCTTACATTTGATCATCAAATTCATGCACGGGTACCTGTGCTATGATTTTTGCGTGATAGTTATACCCACCGCTGTTTTTAAAATATGCTGTTTCAATTCTGATGTTGAAATTAAAGTTTTTTTGTTTTTGTTAAAAAGCTGCGTTTGTCTCTTGATTAGAAGGAGAAATGTCTCTACAATTATTATTATTCAAGTTTTGAAGAAATACAGCCATGTTAGGACTAACAATGCATCAAGATATTTAACACTTTTATAATAATTTTGATGGTTTATCTGTAATTGGTAAATGGTCAAATTATATTTGTCAAATTTAGTATATGTATGGACATTCATTTAACAATTTATGTAGGATGTGAATAAAGCAATATTTTATATTGTGGTGCTGACACTGAAAAGTATTGAAAATTAGCATTTAATTGTTAATTAAATTAAAGCAATGGAGTTGCTTGATAACTTGTATTGTTGCTTATGAACTATTATCTGTATGTCTGTGAACTATTATACATGTAATTATGGGAATAAGCAGAATTGGTTTAATAATTGCAGAATTGTAAAAGTAAAACTATTTGAGTCGTGAATATTTTATTTTGTTAAGATGAACTTTCAATTTAATATCTGCTGATGATAATTATGAGAAACGGGCTTAGAATTCGTTCAAATTCACTTTTTATATGCTTTATACGCTTACATAAAATCTGTTTACCTCTAGTTAAGCTAAATTGCGAGTTTCTATGAATTTAAATTGCTTAACATATCTATTTTTAGCACAGGGTAGGGATACGCTGTGTTGTCTGCAAATGAATATGCATAGAATTTCTTCCAGGTTATGTGAATTTAGTTCTTGGAATATTATTTGAAACTTAAATTTACTCACTATATTTTGGTATAGTTGTGCCGATACAAATGTAGTCTGTATTTTCCAGGTTCATGTCAAGTTAATGTCTTCCATTGTTCCTGCCATGTCTTCCTGTAGTTGATCAATTGTAAAATTGTATCTAATGCAATTGTATATATATAGTTGTAGTTATTGGTAGAATATTGGAATGTTGATGTAAACCTGCTAAAATGACATAGTTGATATGTGTTTATTAGTACTGTGGAGTGGTACGAAACGTTCAATTTTGCCATAAATTAAACAACTGTTATCAATCTATTTTATACTGATTGCAAGAAAAACAATATGTGCAATGATTCCTCAGATATCTATTAATATTACCTATTATAGCGTGCAAGACTTATTCAATACAAAGAGATTTTGTTCACACAGGACTTAACTTGATTAGTATTATTTTGAGAGCAATGTTTGTGTTTAATTTTTATATCATTCAGTTTGCATCTAGTTTTTACATTAAGTCATTTTCAAGTTTTGACCTTGACATAAATATAATTACATATTGTTTGTAATTCTAGAAACGGTTTAAAAAATGCAGAATATATTAATTATATTGTAAATATACTGTATGAAGAAATATTTTTGGAGATTTTTAGTCATTTAGCAATCATGGAAGCATAACATGTGCTTTACTCTAAGAGATTGCATTATCGTGTTCATATTTTCTCAGCAAATTTTATTATCTTGCATTTTTCATGCATTTAGAATTTATTTCATTAAATATTCCTTGTACTTATGTGAATCTCCATGGCAGATGTGTTTGGCATTAGGTTTGCTTGTTGTGTAATTATGGTGTTTGCATGTAAATTTTCATTTATTTCACTTGTTCAAATCATTCCATTGGATTCTAAAGATGTTTTTGTAGGGTGACTAGAAAAAAGAATGTTGTGACACTTTAAATATATAGATGGATTCATTGTCATCTAGGCCAAATATCATCTTGAATTATCTGAAGCCGAATATATGTTAGATATAAAAATGTAATACATCTGTTCCATGATCAATATGAAGAAGGGTATTTTTCTAAATGAAAATTAATTTCATTTTATGAATAAAAAAATAAATCATTACCTGTAACGATACTATTATGAACTCATTCACGTATTTTGCAACTGATTGTGTATCTAATTAAAACACCAATAGATGTAATTATTAAGTCACTTTTTCTGTCATGAAATTTACATAGTTGCAGCATTTCACTGATTGTTATTATGGGTTCGAAAATTAACTTTTTTGGCGCATAACAAAACTTTGCTACCGGATTTTGAAATTGGTAGCAAAACCGTCAGATTTGTAAGCCAACTGTAAAATACAGAGAACATTGCTACAAACACTGTTATTTATGCTAATAATAGAACACCTATTAGTCTTTAATAGCATCGCTTCATCTAGAGGTAAAATAACTCATAAATCAGTTCAATAAACTTTTTAAGCTACTAATGTTCACTTTGCGTGAAAGACATGTGTTCTGAAATATGTAGTAATTTGGTTTGAGATTGATATATTTGTGGATAGTTTTCACTGATTATAAATTTGTCCTACATTTATAAGCCTCGCATGAGACTGTCAAGTATAGGTCATTTAGTATTCACAAAGTAGTGTCAGCTGTTCAGTTTGCTTTTTGGCTTTGAGTTATCAACATGTAAATTATTATGAACTTTTAATAAACTTTCCAAGCTAAAATAATAGTCCAGAGGATTTTCACTGAAGCGTGTTTTGCCAAAAGTATGATGTTTTATGATTGATTATGGTTCTTTAGGGTGTCCTGGGCAAAAATCAGCCGGGTGCCACCTTGGCACCCTTGAGCAATTTTTTACGGGGAAAAAACAAAATGGCCGCTCGAGCCATCATGGTGATACAAAACAAGTCCCTATCTTCCTTATTATTTGTCATAGAAAGTTAATTTTGGTGTCTCTAAGTATGTTTTGAATGGCAAGGAATTTATTTATACAATTAAATGTTCCATAGAAATAATATCAAACAAGAAACATAGCACTTTATGATAAAATAAAGCTAAAAATAGACAAACCAAACAATAAATATATAATAACCCCATTTGTCAACTGAAATTTTAACTTTAAACTGGCAACTTTTTCCCACTTACAAAAGGACCACACAAAGATGGTGACAAATTTAAGCCTTGCATAATATTTGGATAGAGAAAATGCAAGAGTTACTGTGTAGGCTTTTGTTTATCTTTTCATTATTACAATGCCAAAGAGCATTGTGCCCAAATAATGTGATATATGTATTTTATTCTACATTACCACATGAATCAATTGGACTTATTCAAACATCCATACCTAATCACGCCTCTTTTTCTTTATAGACCCTATTGCAAATTCATTTCCCAATTTTGGAAGATCTGATAATTCAATTATCTTGTGTTTATAACATAACCTGATAGTTAAATTCCCATCAACAGAATGCCACTTCATTTAACACAATATGCTTGTGTTACTTACCTTTTTGTTTTCATCATAATGTACTCCGACCAATAGACAAACCACATCAAGAGACTTTATAATGTTAACAATAAATATATAATAACCCCATTTGTCAACTGGACTAACAACTGGCTTATTTGCTTGATCAATTTTTTAATCTGGTCAAATTTTGATGCAAATTTTAACTTTAAACTGGCAACTTTTTCCCACTTACAAAAGGACCACACAAAGATGGTGACAAATTTAAGCCTTGCATAATATTTGGATAGAGAAAATGCAAGAGTTACTGTGTAGGCTTTTGTTTATCTTTTCATTATTACAATGCCAAAGAGCATTGTGCCCAAATAATGTGATATATGTATTTTATTCTACATTACCACATGAATCAATTGGACTTATTCAAACATCCATACCTAATCACGCCTCTTTTTCTTTATATTACAAATTCATTTCCCAATTTTGGAAGATCTGATAATTCAATTATCTTGTGTTTATAACATAACCTGATAGTTAAATTCCCATCAACAGAATGCCACTTCATTTAACACAATATGCTTGTGTTACTTACCGTTTTGTTTTCATCATAATGTACTCCGACCAATAGACAAACCACATCAAGAGACTTTATAATGTTAACAATAATATATAATAACCCCATTTGTCAACTGGACTCAACTGGCTTATTTGCTTGATCAATTTTTAATCTGGTCAAATTTTTGATGCAAATTTTAACTTTAAACTGGCAACTTTTTTCCACTTACAAAAGGACCATTTTAAGCCTTGCATAATATTTGGATAGAGAAAATGCAAGAGTTACTGTGTAGGCTTTTTCTTTTTTCATTATTACAATGCCAAAGAGCATTGTGCCCAAAAATAATGTGATATATGTATTTTATTCTACATTACCACATGAATCAATTGGACTTATTCAAACATCCATACCTAATCACGCCTCTTTTTTCTTTATAGACCCTATTGCAAATTCATTTCCCAATTTTGGAAGATCTGATAATTCAATTATCTTGTGTTTATAACATAACCTGATAGTTAAATTCCCATCAACAGAATGCCACTTCATTTAACACAATATGCTTGTGTTACTTACCTTTTTGTTTTCATCATAATGTACTCCGACCAATAGACAAACCACATCAAGAGACTTTATAATGTTAACAATAAATATATAATAACCCCATTTGTCAACTGGACTAACAACTGGCTTATTTGCTTGATCAATTTTTTAATCTGGTCAAATTTTGATGCAAATTTTAACTTTAAACTGGCAACTTTTTCCCACTTACAAAAGGACCACACAAAGATGGTGACAAATTTAAGCCTTGCATAATATTTGGATAGAGAAAATGCAAGAGTTACTGTGTAGGCTTTTGTTTATCTTTTCATTATTACAATGCCAAAGAGCATTGTGCCCAAATAATGTGATATATGTATTTTATTCTACATTACCACATGAATCAATTGGACTTATTCAAACATCCATACCTAATCACGCCTCTTTTTCTTTATAGACCCTATTGCAAATTCATTTCCCAATTTTGGAAGATCTGATAATTCAATTATCTTGTGTTTATAACATAACCTGATAGTTAAATTCCCATCAACAGAATGCCACTTCATTTAACACAATATGCTTGTGTTACTTACCTTTTTGTTTTCATCATAATGTACTCCGACCAATAGACAAACCACATCAAGAGACTTTATAATGTTAACAATAAATATATAATAACCCCATTTGTCAACTGGACTAACAACTGGCTTATTTGCTTGATCAATTTTTTAATCTGGTCAAATTTTGATGCAAATTTTAACTTTAAACTGGCAACTTTTTCCCACTTACAAAAGGACCACACAAAGATGGTGACAAATTTAAGCCTTGCATAATATTTGGATAGAGAAAATGCAAGAGTTACTGTGTAGGCTTTTGTTTATCTTTTCATTATTACAATGCCAAAGAGCATTGTGCCCAAATAATGTGATATATGTATTTTATTCTACATTACCACATGAATCAATTGGACTTATTCAAACATCCATACCTAATCACGCCTCTTTTTCTTTATAGACCCTATTGCAAATTCATTTCCCAATTTTGGAAGATCTGATAATTCAATTATCTTGTGTTTATAACATAACCTGATAGTTAAATTCCCATCAACAGAATGCCACTTCATTTAACACAATATGCTTGTGTTACTTACCGTTTTGTTTTCATCATAATGTACTCCGACCAATAGACAAACCACATCAAGAGACTTTATAATGTTAACAATAAATATATAATAACCCCATTTGTCAACTGGACTAACAACTGGCTTATTTGCTTGATCAATTTTTTAATCTGGTCAAATTTTGATGCAAATTTTAACTTTAAAATGGCAACTTTTTCCCACTTACAAAAGGACCACACAAAGATGGTGACAAATTTAAGCCTTGCATAATATTTGGATAGAGAAAATGAAAGAGTTACTGTGTAGGCTTTTGTTTATCTTTTCATTATTACAATGCCAAAGAGCATTGTGCCCAAATAATGTGATATATGTATTTTATTCTACATTACCACATGAATCAATTGGACTTATTCAAACATCCATACCTAATCACGCCTCTTTTTCTTTATATTGCAAATTCATTTCCCAATTTTGGAAGATCTGATAATTCAATTATCTTGTGTTTATAACATAACCTGATAGTTAAATTCCCATCAACAGAATGCCACTTCATTTAACACAATATGCTTGTGTTACTTACCTTTTTGTTTTCATCATAATGTACTCCGACCATAATATTTCAAAAAGTGTTACTCTGACAAAATCATATTAAATATATATTTTCCTTTCTTCAGTTTATTCCTTTTGGAGGAATGAACACTTTTTAATACTCAGACCTTTTTAGATCATTTTCTGAAATATTGAATGTAATTTTCATAACATAAAAGGTTATGCGCATATAGTAGTAATATGATATGTTCTGTGCATTCTGAAAGTTTCTTTCATTTACACAGCCCATTAAAATATACTGAGTAATTTTAATAAAACTCAATAAAAATGTTGAAAATGGCCCTGTAGAAGCTCTGGCATGTCCTCAGACAAACGAAAAAACACAAGACTACGTCAGCTGCTGAAGAGACACAATAAATTACGATGAACCTCTCTAATTTCAGAGGTGATACTGTGACACCTGATGATCACTGGGAAGAGGTCTACAAATGATAAAACCTTTAACTGGCTTATTTGCTTGATCAATTTTTTAATCTGGTCAAATTTTGGTGCTAATTTTAACTTTAAACTGGCAACTTTTTCCCACTTACATAAGTATAATAAGTATTTTACTGCGGAAACCAGTCCATAGAATTTCTAAAATAGATAAATACAATATATACAGATAAAAAACTTTATCAGCCTTAATACAACAGTTACAAATGGACCACACAAAGATGGTGTCAAATTTAAGCCTTGCATAATATTTCTGTATTTGGATAGAGAAAACGCAAGAGTTACTGTGTCGGCTTTTGTTTATCTTTTCATTATTACAATGCCAAAGAGCATTGTGCCCAAATAATGTGATATATTAACATTTTGTTCTACACTTCCACATGGATCAATTGGCCTTATTCAAACATCCATACCTAATCACGCCTCTTTTTCTTTATATTGCAAATTCATTTCCCAATTTTGGAAGATCTGATAATTCAATTATCTTGTGTTTATAACATAACCTGATACTTACATTCCTATCACCAGAATGCCACTTCATTTAACAAAATATGCTTGTGTTACATACCTTTTTGTTTTCATCATAATGTACTCCGACCATAATATTTCAAAAAGTGTTACTCTGACAAAATCATATTAAATATATATTTCCTTTCTTCAGTTTATTCCTTTTGGAGGAATGAACACTTTTTAATACTCAGACCTTTTTAGATCATTTTCTGAAATATTGAATGTAATTTTCATAACATAAAAGGTTATGCGCATATAGTAGCAATATATGTTCTGTGCATTCTGAAAGTTTCTTTCATTACACAGCCCATTAAAATATACTGAGTAATTTTAATAAAACTCAATAAAAATGTTGAAAATGGCCCTGTAGAAGCTCTGGCATGTCCTCAGACAAACGAAAAAACACAAGACTACTTCAGCTGCTGAAGAGACACAATAAATTATGATGAACCTCTCTAATTTCAGAGGTGATACTGTGACACCTGATGATCACTGGGAAGAGGTCTACAAATGATAAAAACTTTAACTGGCTTATTTGCTTGATCAATTTTTTAATCTGGTCAAATTTTGATGCAAATTTTAACCATCAATTGGCTGGGTAGAAGATTTTCTGAGGAACTTCATGTACCGCCTTAATCCCTATCTTCAGAAATGCTGTGTGTACCTGATATGTGATAGATATCCACCAAAAAGTACTAAGGGGGCTACAAGGTCAAACCGTGCAAGTAAAAATGCTTGCCGAAAGCATGTTCTGGCGTTGCACACGCATTTTGCCAGCACAAAATGTTGTCTTAAATGTCACAAACAATAAGACCTAACTAATAACATTGCTAACACAATATCTCGTTGAACATCTGGTAGGGAATGATAATGTTGAGATTTTTATTACATCAGAGCACCCGGTTCCTGTATATATCAAAAATGGTCAAACATCGAGGATTGACTTGCACAATACTTATGAGGAAGCAGATGTGATCATTGTAAATCAGATGGTCAATATAGCACATTTGTGTTATTTGCGACGACACTGACGTTTTTATCCTTTTGCTTCACTTTTACAATAAAGAGAAACAGAGTTGTGTAGTTACAATGGAGAGCCCAATAGCTGGTAGATGTGTTACTGACATTAAGTCTGCAGCACACAAGCACAAGGACATTACAGATTCTCTTTCAGCACCACATGCTTCTTTATGCTGTTTGGTCAGCAAAGTTGTCAAACACTAAGGTAACCAGGGCTCCCAAATTAAAATCTCTGTCACCCACATCAGATGCTTTCACTTAGCATGTCTATCGAGCTCACCAACAGACTATGATATGGAAGGCAGCACTTTCAAGTGCACCACCAGTATCAGTATCAGCTGATCCTGTTCATTATGGATGGACTGCAAATGATGGTAATTTGAGGGGGAAATATACCCTACTCCATTCTCAAATCTCAGCAAAAAGCCAGAGCCATTCTCATTAATTTTCCAACCATTCTCATTTCACAATTTCACAGTTTCAAAATTTCTCACAATTCTCAAAGCAAATGGACCCCCATTCTCATTTCTCATAAAACATCAAGGGCCATTTTTACATCTCAAAATATGTATATTCCCCCCTCTAATTTGTTGCCAGTAATGCTGCCTGGTGATGTGTCACCTGTTCCTGTTGTCTGTTGAGGTGCTACATATGAACTAATGTGACTGCTGTTCATCACAATCATGTTCCACTGGCAAATGCAGCTGTGTTGTTGCTCAAATGTCATGTTTAATGTTCTACAATTGTCATGCTACAAACAGTTGTAACAATCAACATACCAGAAATACAACATCTTATGATGATGAATCTGAGGTGGAAGATGTTTAAAGGGTTCAACATGTATTCCAACGCATCTTTGTTAGAAACATAACTATACATTTTTTATAACTGTGACAATTTAGTTGAGTTTGGCAACAGCAATCTTTGGCAAAATTAATCCAGGATTGTACCCGATAAGTGGTCTATTGTGTTGTGAATTATGTAAAGGTATTCAAAACTTGTTATTATATATTTATTGTTAATATTATAAAGTCTCTTGATGTGCTTTGTCTATTTTCCGCTTTATTTTGTCATAAAGTGCTATGTTTCTTGTTTGATATTATTTGTATGTAAAATTTAAGTGTATAAATGAATTCCTTGCAATTCAAAACATACTTAAAGACACCAAAATCAACTTTCCATGACAAATAATAAGGGAGATATGGGCTTATTTGGTATCACCATGATGGCTCGGGTGGCCATTTTGTTTTTTCCCTGTAAAAAAAATTGCTCAAGGGTGCCAAAGTGGCACCCGGCTGTTTTTTGCTCAGGACACCCCATAGAACCATAATCAATCATAAAACATCATACTTTTAACAAAACACGCTTCAGTGAAAATACCCCATTTGTCAACTGCACATATCCATAACATACATGTAACACTATGTGTGAAAAAGCAGAATTAATTTCTAGGAGTCAACTATATTAAGGGTACAACTTAATCGACCAAATGCTTATCTATGAATGATTAGTAACTGATCTGTACTCACATGTCATGTGTATGTGACAATGTACAATGATGTATAATAGTACACTACTATAAGACCCACCTATTTTCATAACATTGGGGGATTGATTAGCCTATTCATTAAACGCCCATCTCTCCACCTTTGGTGTAAATAGATAAATATGACCTACAAAGACTCAGCTAGATAAATCAGCAGTGCATGCTTGATTTAGATGCAGGCTGTTTATTTTACATATGCTGGCTGCCAGTTGAGAAAAAGTCACTGTAGCAGCTAGCTGTGACCTGTGATGTAAACATTAGTCTCATTTTCACCATGACCCCTGAGGACACCTAGGATGCAAATGATTGTGTCCCATTGTGAACGTATGGCTGCTTATTTCATGGTAGCAAATATCTGCTGCCAGACCCCTTATCTTGGTAGCAAACACACATTTTATATGGTTTGCTAGCTATTTTCGCTACCCTGTTATTGCCTGCCTAATAACAGCTTCATTTTCATCATAATGTAACGAAAAGCTGTCTGACTGTGAAACCATGATTCCTTTCTTTTATTATGACTGGATTGAAAACAGACTTCGCCCCACAGATCATTTGAAGCACAAGTGAGGGATATACAATAATCATGATTCACTTGTTTGATATATGAAATTTGAACAGAATAAAAAAGATATAATACATGATATACATAATTATATTAATTACTACTTTCTAAAATAATGCTTTTCATCCGTAATGTATGTACACGAGTGAACAGCCAATGTATAGAGTATATTACCGGTATGTGTCTTCATGTCTTACAGTGCATGTGATATCTGACTGTTTCACACAATAGGAACTTCAACATCTCTCTCAATCCCTACAAACTTGAGCTGTTCCGTAGGCCCATATCTATAATCAAAGAAGAGCTCATCACCAGCTTCAATAGCCCGTTTAGCAAATATGCCAATTCGATGGTCACCATTCACCATCATTACTTTAGCATAGCAATTAGGATTCACAGAATGATTAGCAAATCTGATCTTATTTCCCTTCCTTGTGGCATCAACCACAAAGTCATTTGTAAGATTGAATAGAAAACTGCACATATATTTATCATATACTTTTCCTCTTCTATCAGCCTCATCCTGAGATATGATCTCTCCACAATACTCTGATATAAAGTCATTCTTTTCACAGCGTGTCTTCACAAAACATCCCCAACCAGCTACATCAGATGGTGCTAATAAAAGATGCTTTTTCAACCCCCGTTGAACACTGACATTTTTGCATGAAATTTTACTTGTGCTATCAAACTGATCTGCACCACAAGTCTGACAAAGGTCTGGATCACATTCTCGAACTGCCAGGTAGCAGGGACATTGCTTTGTGTTACATTGTCCTTTACACCGACATCCTGGAAATCGATTGGTACAATCAGCACTACAATGACAAAACTTTTCACAGAAGTTTTTCGCCCCAATACAATTACAACTTTCATCACACTTAAGTCCTTGATGGTCACAAGGCAAGAAATTATGCACATGACTAGCTCCTCCATCTTTTTTTACAGCTACAAATTTCTTTCCGGCTTGAGATGTCCATAAACTTCTCCAAAAGCTTGTCGGCTTTTTCTTCTTCTTTTTCATAGGCTCTTTCACAGTATCCTCATCTTCAATAGTAGCTAAATGCTTAAACTTTTGGGCAAATTCATATACTTGCTTACAAGATTTTGATTCAATCAGACGTGCCACGACACAATAATTGTTATAAAAGCAGTCAATAAGGACACGGAACAGAGAATGTTCTGCTTCTGACCATTCTGTGGTTTCCTGCTTTTGTGCAGGAACTGGAGATTCATTGAAATCATTGCTGTCTTCAGAACTTGTACTAGTAGCGGAACTATTAATTTCCCCAACCACTTGTCTTATTCTTTTTCTACCTTTTGCAAATGACATTGTGGAGGGTGCACACTTTATTTGTTCTTGATGTAAGCTTGTTTCGTCGTCTTCATTTATTCTTTTAGATTCTGTTATAAGAAGATAGCACTCAGATCCACAAGGTTCAATGTCCTGCCTTCTTTCCGGCCGTTTTCTATTTGTTAACTTTGGTTCAGTTTTGAATGGGTGTAAAAAACAATCATATTTATAACATCTGCGGCAAAACAATGTGTGAAATGAATGCATTGTTTGAGTCCGCTCAGCACATTTTGCGTTCTTACCATCAATGTTTGGAGTGCATTGTGAAGGCATAGCACTCCGATCTTGCTGTGCTAATAATTTTTCATATTTTTCTTTCAAATCATCTCTTTTACCACTATCAGGAAACATCACAGAAATTGCATCGAAAATAACATTGTGTGGCCTATTATCATTTTCTCCTTTGTAGTCTTGCAACTCCTGTTTATATGTCTGTAGTATCGACTGTACTAAATCGACGAACAGATCGTCTTCTATAAATCCTTCTTGCTTTTCCCCATGGACTTTGCCATTGTAATTTTTGATCAATTCTTCAATAAAAGTTTCATCTTTATCGAGAACATCGTCACCCATGTATGGTATATTATGTAACACTGTTTCATCTTCAACCATGAAATTTTGTTGTAAAGGTGCCCAACTGTACATTGTGGGAACAGAACTCACAGCTTTCATCATCCTCAATGGAACAGTTTGTGTTTTCCCACTTTGCAAACTAACTTCACACCTTCTTAAAATGGGAGAGTGTTTCAAAATTTCTGGAATGTTTAACTGAACAGGTGCAAACTCTGCGTCTAGTTGACTTGTGTCTTCAGCAATATGATGCTTATTCATTTGGAAAATTGCCTTCACTTCATCAGCTCGTTTATGTCTCCTTGATAACTTCAGCCTCATATATTCTGATCTCACCCTTTTCTTCCACTCCATCATGTCTTTTAAATCTTTGAAACATGTGTTCAATAATAATGGTAGACTCATTTTCTTCTACTAGCTAGCTTAAATGTAGAAATGAAACAGACTGATTAACCAAAAAGTGTCGATAAACACACCTAAAAGTAGCTGCTAGATGGTTTGATTAAGACGTGGCACAAAAATATAGTAATTTTTACACTTCCAACACATTTAATATATATAATTCCTTTCATTATCAATCCAGAACTTTAGGTGGTTTGATGACATACATTTTTTTATATTTTCCAATGGTGATAATATTAATTAAGGTGGTCTCTTTATGGAGATTTATGTGAGTCTCTTTAAATGGTTTGGAGCAGCCCACATTAGTCATAGGCTTATCATAGAGGTAGTGTTAATACATGACAGAGGTGAAATTACTGACTATCCAGCATATACATGATATAGGAAGCTTATCCACTCCTAATGCCTAAGTCCTAGCTAGATGTTTTCACCTGCAGGATTAATGAAATTGTAAAGGCGTATTGGTATGCCCATCAGTCTCATTCCTTATTCCTTTCTTGCGCCCAGGATAGCATGTACATGTATCATGGATCTACATTAATCTTACTTGAGACAATGTTCAATATGATAACAATATTCACAGCACCACTGAATACAATATGGTTTCGATTTACAAAAAATGTACACATTTCATTATTTCACGCTTAACAGGTGCCTATGCTCGTACATAATGATTCTGGACGGTATTTACATAGTTAGTAAACATGCCACCTGACGGCGCCACCTGCTATTTGGATTACAACTTCCGGATATCAGTAAATGAATGCTCCCGGTTAAAAACATTGTAAAAAATCTGCGAGCAAAATGCTTTATTTTGCTATTGGATATTGACTTAATAAAAGACAGTTTGGATTATACGAGACAGCACCATGTGAACATTCAGAGGATAAGTGATTTTTTGAAAACATGATAAAGGATACATATATTTTGTTCATTTTTATTGGATTGTTTTTTGACAGATGAAAAAATGACAGAAACAGAATCTGTCGCTAGCAGCAGTAGCAATGCGAAACAATCAGATGATTCTGCCGTCAAAGTGGCTGTCAGGTAAGACGAAATTTTAAAGCAGTTGAGGAAGCCCATGCCCATTTAAATGTTATTTTTAAAGAAAATTGACATCTGTCTCTTGCATCTGACAATCTGTCAAAGGTCAAGAAACTCAGGACAGTAATGATATGCCAATCTGTATGGCTCAAGAAGCATCACTGCAGTCTACATTATTCTCATAATTACATATTGTCATTGACATTTAGATAAGTTTTTCTCAAGTTCACAAGTGCAAATGAATGTATATGAATGTCTCACATACGGTAATCCAGACAAACCACCCCATTTTTTTTTTCAATATTAGGGATATATTTTGACTTATTGATAACTAACAGGGTACCATGCATAAATCTAGAGACCTTAACATCAGGGTCAGGATTAGGTGGAAAAGTGTTACTCGTCAGCAGAACTAGTAACCTTCAAATATCTACTCGTCCTGCAAAAAATCTATTCGTCCTTGTACAAACTCTATATATCTGTATGACAAATTATTCAGAATTTCTCCTCGTCAAAAGGACGAGCTTTTAAAAATTGGCACTCGTCCTCCACTAGTTTTTGCCAGTCAATACGAGCGGACGAATGGCTAATCCTGACCCCGAACATATATTTTTTTCTTCCCAATCGAGTTTCAAAATGTTTGCTGAGCTTCACTGTTCAAAACTTCAAATCTACTTACTATTTTGATCATAGTGGACATACATGCCATAACACTAAAATATTCAATCATTTGTCTGTGTTTATGATCATTATCTCAGGTTATTGATTGTTAAGTAGAAAACCGATAAATACCATTATCAATAGATGGTCTAATATTTTTTTATTGACAGTAAATATACAGGCACATGTATTGATATGTGCATGGTCTTCACAATATGAAATCATTGTTTTTATAAGTGTTTTTCTTCTGGAAGATTGCCACTGGCACCTTTATTATATTCTGTGTGTCTCTTTAAATCTTCCTGTCAAAGATATGCATTGAAATGATTTCATAGATATTCATGAACGAAATGATATTCAATATATTTAATACAATGCTAGTTTGCAACATAGTTATATCCTTTGTTTCTATAGAACCAACTTAGTGTAGTCATGAACTTTATAACCTGTAACTCTCTCATCAATAATACTACTAATAGAATTATTTCATACTTTTAAAATGTACGAAATCAAATAAGGTATTAAAAGACAAACACATTTGGTATACTTTTTATAAATATGTGCAGCTACATTGGAATGGAGTACATGGTGAATAATAGTAGGCGATATTGAGTAAATAACATTGGCGCCTTCCTGTCATGGAGAAGATTAGATTGTGAGATCTATCGTATATACCTGCTGATCCTACGTAGATTCCAGCACCATGCAGATATGATGTCATATTTCTCTAAATTGAGATTCACAAACGTGCATTTCTCACCTACATTCATTATTATGTAGTTAGATTTGGAGCTTAATTTACTCTCACAAGCAGGTGGATTTTATGCATAGATAGATGCATGGAAATATGATGCAAGTCATGACTCATACTCACTTATGTGCAGTTAATGGCCAATGAAAATCAACATCTCTCTATTTATTGAATAATCAGCATCTGCGTTCCCTACAATTGCTCAGCTTGGAATTGCTGTGTTGTAGGTTTAGTATAAGTAACTTATCTGTGCAAGATTGACATTTAGATGTATATTAATGGTAATCGAAAGTTGTCTGCTAATCACGAGCTATCATTTGAGCTCAAGGATGATCATGCTATTTTCTGCATCATCACTGCATGTTACCTCCATCTGACTAGTTCAGTGGAACTTTGCATAGTAGTGTCTTTGGAAGAATATTTAAAATGTTCAAATATTTTGTGATTGTGAGTAAATCTGGTATGTTGACATTGAGCAAAGTCTATTTCATTGCCATTGAATCTATTTTGTTCCTGGTCTTGAAAAGTTTGAATATTGTTAAATGATCATATTTGTGGATATATGTTCATTGATCATAATTGTATCAATTGAATGTACGCATAACCCAAATTCTTAGCATGCACAATAAATTGATTGGTTTAATTTATCGGGTGAAGTACAATATCTTTTTTAAAATATGAATGTGTATGCATTCTAATACATTGTATATATGTATATCAGATTATCAAGAGACTGGATTCATGACTGGAGGCATGGAGGGATTACAAAAATATATTTCAATCAACTAATATAGATATGAACATAGACATAAGCAAACTAGGGTATATGATATTTCTCAATCTGTAAATAAACATGATAGCTAGTTGTATGTATTGTAGGCACAATAAATGTTTTTTTTCAGACCCCTATTGATAAGGTTTATCAACTTAATATATAAATAGTTTACACAAAACTGTAACAGTAACAAGCACATTTTGTTTTTGAAGCATATCATATACTTAAAATATAAGAATCTGTTTGAAAACAAATTAAAAGTAATGATATTCTTATTTTGGTACACACTGGGTAGATGTACGGGTATAGTGTACCATATTGAAATTTGCCAATCATTCTTTACTCTAATTTATAAATCTTTGTGTTATGAAATATTTGTTGGGAAACTAAGACATCAATCAAAGTTCATTTGTAGAGAATGTAATGCTTGTGATCTCTTGAAATTCTATTTTATCTTAACACTTAACATTACTATCTTGTAATGTCTAATGTATTGGAACTCTAAAGCCTGACTTGCTGAGGCATCATAAACTTGGCATAATAGGCATCATAATATAAGTTCAACTTATGCAGGAGTCCGAGTGATCTCCAGGTGTCTAAGTGCTAATAATATCATATGATAACCTGTTAAAACCATTTGGTAATTTTGTCACACATTGCAAGAGATCCATGACATATACTGACTATTGAAAATTACTCCATGCTATACCTAGAGTTGAGTATCTTTCATGTAATAAAGGCAATTTTTCATAGTTGAGAAGATCATATTTTCCTTTCAAATGTTAAAGTTAAGTTTTTACTAGGCCACTTGCTCAAACTTTATGAAAAAGCAGTATGTGTGTTATCATAATATTATTTTATTCCTGATGTTAACAGTTATGTATGAATATGAGCTCTTGATAGAACTATTATAACTAAAAGGCGATCAGATCCTACTTCTTAACTTGTGTACAAGCCATAAATTATATGTTAAAGGTCAGCCAGATTCTGGCACGAAATGAAACACCGAAAAAAAGTGGTTGATGATAGAAGAAGATTATGAGTGTGTGGTAATTCAATCAGAAGGAAGCCAGAAATAGAGCAGAATTGCAGCTATCTCCATCTCAGTTTGATGCTGAGGAGTAATCTTGTGTAATCACACTGTATCAATGACAATTCTCCAGCAAAGTTTGCAAAAGATTTACCTGCTCAATAATCGTAAAATGGCGTTTTTGTAATGTGTATTTAACACTGTAAAGCCTATCGAATGGCAAGGATTTAGAAATAACTTACCTGTATGTTCATAGATTGGCTCTGATCGAGGCAGTGTTTTACCTTTTTATCATTGATTGTTGATACCACAAATCATATATCGAGCTGGTACATATGAATAGAAATATCTATTGGAGCATCTCGCATGTCCCAAGACTAGATTGAGTATAGAGCCAGTTAGTTCTATGCGGGTGGTGTAGGTGCCAGTAGGTGCTGATCACAGCGTTAATAGCTCGTGAATAGGTGCAGACTATTGATACTGATGGGCTGTGAAAGCTGTACATTTCTGCATCATTGGCGCCTGTCATTGCATCTTATAATCTGATATCTGAGTTATTACGATTATGTCATCAGTGAGTGAATGGAAATAATAAGCTACTTGAGTAAAAGCTGTTGCATTTATAAATGAAGCATTCATCACTTGATGGTTGTGAACAGAAAGGAATCTTGCACTGACTTTCAATTTAGTCTATTTCTGAAAATGAATCATACATGAACGGATGTCAGATAATACCTAGTCTCTTTCATGTTGGACATAGCAGTTAGTATGCCTATGAAAGATCGATCAGTGACTCCTGCTTCTGATGTCCATATTCTATAAAGCTGTGAAAAAACATTTCACTATCTCTCCTTCATACAAACTGATCTTTTCAACACAAGTATTTCAAAGCCAGGTGCTCTACTGTTGCATTGAACTTAATGATAGAAATCCTATTGATCATGATTGCTTAATATCTGTCAATCATGCAAATCTTATTGATCAATCAATGTATTTAGTAAACCATTGACTAAAGTGACCATCTTACTCCTGGTAGGTACACAGTTGAACCAGTTCAACTGTGAATTGATAATAGAATAAAATGTGTTAAAGTTCTGCCAAAACTTTGACTTACTACCCCCATTCCTTTATCTGGACCTAGTCTTAACCAAGTATGGACTTGGAAAAGTTGTGGATGTTCAAAACAAAGTCACGATGAATATGCAAAGTCTTTGCACATAAAAAAAATTCCCATTCTATTATTTGACATGGTCAAGATGTAATAACAACTAGGTCCAGATTACATTGGGCAACAAGATCCAGACAGGGTTACAACTTGGTCTCTTGATATAGTTTAAGACAATAATTATTGGTCCAGATATGACCCCCCGACCATGGCGACAAGTTAAGAAACAAGAAAATTTTACAGGTTGTAAAATGGTTTTGATGCTGGTTTCGATAATGGGATGGAGATCCATACCAAGCCGTGAGCTAGTCTTTAGCTAAAATAGAATGGAAAAAAGGTCCTAACATGGTCAAGACAAGCATGACTGGGTTAAAAATAGCCCCACATATGGCAGACATGGCTACGACATGGTCTCGAAAAAGTATTGATTTCTTTAGTCTTGGTCGAAACACAACTTTTTTTTTGCTGAGCACAAGTAGTGGGTCCATTGCGACTTTGGGCCAAGACCAGAACAGCATTATCTCCTGACTAATAAGACTAGAAAAGGATTAGAACTCCACCAGTTGTCCAGTTCCCGAGAAGATCTCAAGCAGGTCAAGACAATGAAAATTTGACAGGTCTAAACCTGGTTTTGATACTGGTCATGAGGGTTGAATGGAGGGGTTTTAAATCAGATCAATTCGTATCTGACTCAATCTGAACATCACTACTCCTTTCCACATTTTTGGGGTCAGACTGTTAAAGCGGTCCTCAGGTAAAATCATCAGGTGTAAATAATCAGATGAAGAAAAAAATGCATTGTCTGCTTTCAACATAATCAACAAATTCAACAGGCAGGCATGATACACATTATTGACTGAAATTGTTTATGATTATTCATTATTCATCATGGTTCTTGAATCACCAACATTGTGATTAGACTGTAAAATCTGTCAAAAGTTTGGTCAAAATCCAGATTATATAATTTTTTCTCACTCGTCTTTTGTGCCAAGAAACTGATTTTATGTGAAACAATAAAATGCTGTATTGTTTTTCGTTGGTCATAAATCTATAACATTTAGGCCGTGGTTTGAGTCTGATGACTAGTTTTAGGGAATTATCTAATGGAAATTCCATGAAATCAATCCATTCAATATAGAACATTTGACAAAATGTTTGATCATTTCATGTAACATATTCTTTGATACATTTTGACTGTTGAGCTAATACATTTATTTCTTTAAAAAGTCCAATCAAGTCAGTGGTGTCGCACTAGGTTTGAAGTATAATGTAGTAATATAAATGTGTTTTTTCTTACAGTAAAAAGATAACATGTCGATATGATCTTATTATAGCTGTATCTACATATGATGATTGGCTGTACTGCCTGTATGCCTATTTATCTTATCCGTTGGTGGGCTAGAAGCTCCAAAGGTTATAGTGAAATGGGCGCAGGATTCTGACAACTGAATGCCGTTTTTTTCTATGGCATCATGCTGGTATGGTGCGGCACACTAACAGATCCTGCAATGTGTTAGTTTAATAAATATTTATTGGCACTTCAGAAAACAAAATTTAGGTTCTGAATGATGTTGAAACTCCTATTATACACTATCTATTTTTTGACCATGAAACAGTGACTGTTATATGTACTTATTAGTGGTCCTCAGGATTGTTGCATCATGATTTTTATGCTTCAAGCAGGGTATGAAATAGAGCCTACCCGGCGGCCCTATGCCGGCTGATTTTGGCCTGGACCGGCTGGTTTCTAAAGTTCACGGCCCAGTGGGTAGGCTATTTTTAGGGAGTTTTCAATATTAATATAATTAAGGGCCCTACACTTTTTGTCTGGGCCGGCTATGTTTTGAAGTTGCCGGCCCTGTGTTCCGTGAACAAATTTTAATGAGTTTCATACCCTGCTTCAAGGTATTTATGCCATCAATATTTTGATTAGAAGAACAAACGACATGCTTTTTTTGCTTTTTTTCTTGAAGATCTTACTGTTCAATAGATTGACTGTTAATGAGGAGTTGTGTGTATGTTGTATCATTTTAGGTCTTGTACCAGGCACACAGTCCATGATGTAGATTTACAGTAGGAAGCACACACCAGGTTATCACAGCAAAAAACAACCAGGCAATCAAAATGCTGTTTCAGAGTCAAAATGCTAAACAACAAAGATTGTGGTAAATGTGCCATAAGTCGTAAGATAGCTTTTCTGAATGATTTTTGGAAGAAATTTATTCTTTGCATATCAAACTTTTGTTTCTTCTGTAAGTGAAGAAGTGGTCCATAATTTTATTGGAAGCGAGTGATTTTTTCTGACAGCAGAATTTAGCCCTTGTATGCCTTGAAAAAGCTACAATGCTGAACTCACATTCGCTGATCTTGAGAGCAAATCTTTTAAAGGTAAAGCAACTTGTAAGACCTTGATAACTATGAAAAGAGTCATTGTAAACAATGGCAGATACAGATACAATTGTAAGCACTAAATGATCAGCAGCATTTATCAGTCATTCATCTGCTGTATTTAGCTCATATTGAGACTGGATCACGCTGAGTATATAAATATTGACAGATGTAGCAGCAGAATTTATTGTAGAAGTTGTAGTTGCACCTGCATCACGCACCTGTACAGTGTCAGTTTGAAGAAGTTATGCTTCTCAATCTGCTGTGCAATGGTTAGAACTGATGTTAGTGTAAAAAACTTTTATCTTTCTTATTATAAAAATAAAACTACTACATGACACATTTTTTGAAATGGTGAATGATTTCTGTAATGCTTGACCTTTTTCTACTAATGATGGGGCTACTGGTTATTAGGTGTTGAGGAACTGTCAACAGCCAAATGACTAGTTGCCAGCACTAGAACTGAATAATCTCCTGCATGTTTATCTGAAACAAATCACTTGGAATATGATTACAAGTT
Source organism: Streblospio benedicti (assembly GCA_019095985.1). Classification (NCBI taxonomy): domain Eukaryota; kingdom Metazoa; phylum Annelida; class Polychaeta; order Spionida; family Spionidae; genus Streblospio; species Streblospio benedicti. Next base: position 37,556,686 of record CM032663.1, on the reverse strand, counting down.
AGTGAGAAAATACACCCATATTTACATTTATAAAAATGATGTATCATAATCTTGCTAACTTTAGTATACCCCTTAATGATAATACAGCCGTGGTACCAAAGAAAAAATTGTTAACCTGTACTATGCAAACTGTTATGCAAAGGTTGTAGTAGTAGTCTGGTTAGCACACCTGTAGAATCCCCATCGTAAACATCTGGGGTCTGCAAGTCATCATGAGCACCTTCATAACAGTCCTAATACCTCACTGTATCAAAATGCATTTGAGGCCAATGAGCTTATAAACCTTTAAGATTCTAGTATATGAATTGATTTTTTTATCCTATCAAAACTACAGTGTACTGGTATGTTAAAAAAAAGATTACTTCTAATAATAATAAAACTGAAATCAACCTGAAACATTCAGAAACATCATGAATTGGCTTGTTTTGGAATGTTTCTTCCAGAACATTGCTGGTGCCAAAAGCTTCTGTGTGTATTGACAGACTTATGATGTATTACCACTTGATTTTTGTGCAAACTTGACAGAAAGCATGAAACACCCATTCGTCTTTTCTCAATATGTTATGCTGATTTGGTATTTCTTTATAAAACATTATGATCACAACTTCTGCTCAGCTATATTTATTGATATCATGATGCTTTAATTCCTCAAAATGTTTAAAAGCATTTCTTGTTATAAAAAATCACATAATTGAATTATAATTTTGAGAGAGTACATACAGGTTAATGGATTTTGTTTTGGCCATTTTCTGCTGTAAAATCTGATATAAGCAGGATATGAGCATAAAAAACACCTGGCGGTTGTTGAACCGTGCTAACCCAAATACTTATCTCTTATGATGGTAACATCTGAATGATGCTCTTATTGCTCTGGCAAACGCCACAACTTGTTCTACACATGTACGAACAACAAATGGAAAATTGGAAATAGAAGATGAGATTAAAACAATAAAAGAAAGATGGGAGACATGAAGTCATATTTTGCCAGGCTTTATCCTATCTACTTTCGAAGTTAATATTTTTTTATATTCATAATTGAAGTACATAAACAATTGAAATGTCATTTTTTTACAGAAATGTGTAATTCTTTATCTAAGGACAATTCGGTAGAGTTCATAAATGATTTTCACCATCCTTATACCCCTGGGCTATACCCTTTTAGAAACTACAATGTATTCTTGTTGCAGATTGGATAATTAAGAGTGTTTTTTGTTAGAAAATAATCAGATGTGTATTTTTTAGTTAGAGTCCTCAAATATTGCCTCGTTTTTCCCCCAGCTATTTGATTGTCAAAATCACACTTGATATTTTTGCACTTGGTTTGCAGAGGTGTATAACTTATTTTGAAGGAAGATAAGAGAGTGGTAGTAATGTGGCCATCCATGCTTCATTCAGTCTTTTATCGCAAAGGTTGTTTTTAATGTTTACTTCACAAACTAACATAAAACATCACACATTATTGGGTGATGAAGTTATGGCAAAATTTATAGTGTTTACATTCAGTTCATTGCACCTAGAAGAACCTGGGAATGCCATAAATCTGGACAATTGGCTAATTTGGCTTATGATTATTTCAAGCTTATTTATGCATATCATACTCATTTAATAAACACTAAATGATAACATCTATTAGAGTAATATATATGAGTAATTTCTTGGAAAATTAAGACAAAAAGAATTTAAAATGATTTATGATTTAATTGACTTGGGTATATATTATTATATGTAATTAAGTCTTAGACTTATGACTCCAAATCAGGTTAGGACTATATCACATAGTCTATGGTGATTTGATTTAATCTGGTGATCAGATTTGGTGCCGTATGGTCATGGGTTCGAATCCCACCAGAGACTATGTGATATAGTCCTAACCTGACTTGGAGTCACAAGTCTAATGACTTAATTACATATAATAAAAAGAATAAAGTTTTATAAATAGACATGGTGACCATTTTTCTATTTTGGCATAAATCAGTAGAGCTATTTTTAAAAATATTTCTAAATGTATGCACAGTAGAAGCTTGTTATGTCGAATCTATAGTGATAGTAGTAAAAAGGCTTTAGATTGTCGTTAATCGAGATAAACAACAATGTATGTTCATAATGTTGTTGAAGGGAAATGAAATTAACAACAAATTAACGGAAAATTAGATATTTCCAAGCAATATCAAGATATAATATCAAGAAAAGGTTTTACTGCCTTCTAGTATTTTACAAAAAGAAAATTACACTGATATTATCGTTATGTCTTGAAATGTAAAGTTGACATTTCACTAGAAGATGTTCAGAAGACCACGCTCCACTATGATTGCAGTGTCATCTTCCTGTAGTTGACCTAATCTCTGCGCCAGTACCCGATTAAAGGGGGGGCTGAGCGGGCTGCAACCAGGGGCCCCCAGTGTATAGGGACCCCCCAGATTTTGGCAAAATTTTTGACACGAAAGCCTCTAATAATAAGGAACCATAATAAAAGTTATTATGGGGCCCCAGATTTAGTTAACATTTTTTCTTGTACTTTTATGCAAAAGCACAAAAACAGAAGAAGCCCCAAGTATATATATTTTCAGGGGCCCCAAGTTATGTGAAATGTGTTAATCAACCCAAAGCCTCAAATAACAAGGGGCCCTATATTTTTACACATATTTCGTTTTTATGCGAAAGCACCAAAACAGAAGCCCCAATATTACAAGTATATGCATATTTTTTCAGGGGCCCCATAAGATGTTACGATTCGCAACAAAGGGCCCCACGTTGACTCACAGCTCGGGGCCCCACTAAACCTTAATCGGGCACTGCTCTGTGCGATCAACTTGTCACAGGCCTCAGGGTGTTAACGTTCTGCAAATTACTCTTTCAAGTCTCTGTACTATTTAGACCAAGATTGAGGGGCGAATACTATGATTGTACATGTATGTACAATCTGGTTGCACTTGAACTTCTGAAATCTGAGCCTCAATCACGCCCTTCTAGTTATGATGGTGACCCAGGATGGTGACACATACGCTTTTGTTGCGACCATGTGGGATCTTCCTTCACTGTTTCCAGGACTTGTATAGTACCTTGGTTTCCAAACATGTTCAAAAACCGAGGTACAATCTGTTTATCGAGCAGACCATCTCTTCTATCTATATAATACAACTATAGACGACTAAGTAACACAAACTCAAATATACTTTGACTATGTACGATGTGTGACGACCAAGTTACACTCTGAGGTCACACCTTAGTCTTGAGGAAAATTCGTCTAGTGAAATGACCCCTTAAATGTTGAAAGTTTAAGGCATTTTGTTTGAATGAATTGCAAAATTTTAAAAATCTGTTATGCCATGCTTTTAAAACTGTTAATTGACAATTCTAATACTTTGTTTTATTTTTTATGTGCACGTTGTGTGGTCGTGTTGATAGTTTGGGGTAGTGATTGAATGTCATTTTGGTATTGGAATTTGTCAGATGATTGTACTACATTTGCACTTAATTGTTTATATCATAAGCATCTTAGAGTAATAATATCATAATCATAATTCTGATGCTATCTTGTGACTAAATGAAAAATCATGTGACTTATTAACTTGTACCTATCAACCTCTATTATATTAGCCAAGCATATGATTAATGATTGCAACAAAAATGATAATGGATGAAGCAACCTTCATCCCAAGGTCCCAAAGCTATAGAGTTTATTTTTAAGTCATTATGATTGTCCAGTCTTTTCTATTTCTGCATTCATCAATGAAAGTTTATTTATTGTGTAGTGGTCCAGGGCACAGCTAAATTCAAATTTTTCTTACCCCTCCCTCTGAGTCTCTCACCCTCCCCCCGCCCCCCGGGCGACAGAAAGAAAACCTACCCTAGATTGATAGATGAATATGTTATGACCACCCCAGTTCTGTGGCAATTGTATGCTAAAGAACTTAAGTGATATGCCCCTGGTTTTGCTGAGTGGTTATGACTGTTATGTGCATTTATTTGTTTTTAGACCTTTGAGTGTCACATGACTTGATATATTGAAGTTGAAAGACCTAATGTATTTTTACACCAGGCAAACATTTTAGACTAACGTATTGAGTAAAATTTGGGAGTGAATCAAAAGTAATTAGCTTATAAGATCAAAAGACGCTCCAGATGGATGATTGTGTGATTTGCTACTTCTAATGAAAACATAAGTCCTTTCTCTGTCAAAGAACACAGAACACATATGGTTCAACTTTTTAGCAGTTCAAAATCATTATCAAATCCATAGACTGTTTTCTCAACTTTTCTGGTTATATATTATATGAAAGTCTAAAGATCATTTCAGTTATATCAAATGAGCAAAGTATCATTTAACATACAAGTGAATTAGAGCTGTGCATCAGGCGTTGAAAAGGTGTATGTAGAGATGGGAATGATTGATCTGACCATTCAAAGTCGGTCTAAGTGCCCTATTGCCAGAATTACTGGTACATGTAGTTCATTAGTTTTGATCGATGGTGGTTGATATTTCAATTGTGTCGTAACTGTTTACCCATTGTACTGTACATTCATAGGATTCATTTATTGTGAGGACCTTTATGAACATTTATGATTATTATCTGTGTACAGAAATCTGACGATTGAACTCTCTTTGCCCCTCTTTTTTGGGTCTTTCTGATTAGGATTTCCACTCCTCATAGTTTGCAATTTTCATACATGCTCATTCATCATAAAGTATGACATGCCTTATGACTTATGTACAGTACATACATGGTAAGCATGCATATTGAGTAGGTGGTACCAGGAGGATACCCTGGTGTCTGTATGCTTTGGCACTAACACCATTCTTCACCTCCCTGTCTTGCCATCTTCAAAGATCATAAAATTTCATCATTTTATTATAGTTACTCATCATCACTCCCATGCTTCAAGCAGCATGAAATATCTTCTAATGCCTTGAATGTATCACTATTCAAGGTCACAAGCTCGATGTTCTTTTCTATTTTGTACCATATAATATTAATTTACATTTTATTAAGAATTCCCAGTTAGCCCTGGTTGAGTATATTTGTTCTAGTGAAATGAACAAACAATATAGAATAGTATTCTATACAATATATACAAAATAACCAAATTTTCATTGGTAAAGAGCTGGTAATCTACTTACATGTGGTGTGGTCTGTGGATTTGTAGCATAGATATCTTAGCTATGTACGATAAACATGATTCATTTTCGCATTGGAATCCTGGTTAAATACTATAAAGCAAAGATTTAAAAAAAAGAAAAATGTTCAGTGTATATCATACCTACATGTACATGTGCATTTTTATGAGCAATAAACATTTGTATGTGATATATGAGTGAAACAGAAGCAGAGAAAGCAGTATGGTATTTGTGATCACTACCTGGTATTAGCCACTCTGAATTCTTTTCCAGTCTGTCTGTCTACCTGGGTGTACTAAATCATATTGTTTCTCCCAGGTGGTAACTTTTATGCATTGGTGCATTACTAAGTGTTTGTCATGTTAGATTTGTGCATGTTGACTGCATAACATGATCTGTTTTCTCACATGTAAAACTCGTGGACTGGCTCCCAAAAAGTGAGAAAGAAGTTAGTACCTAATAAAACATTGAAAGCAATTATTCTGTTATTGTTTTGACAAGAAGCAAAAGCTATAGTTTTTTGTGCTCTCCATGTGAGTGCGAGCAGACGCATCTTCAACACTTGCAGGTGAAACGGTCACATAAAGCTGGCTGTAAACATCCTCAAAATGAGGAGGCACTTACTTGTATTGTCCATGAGCGGATCGTAGAGTTGACAGTGTTCATTGATCTCTTTCACACACATGCTTTTACATGTATGAATTTCTTTTCAAAGCGAGGCTAATTACCACATACTCGTTAAAGGTTTGGGGTAATTGAAGTAAATAATCAAATGAGAATATTTTGCTTGTGAAAATTCAAGAAAAAATACCAGGCCTGATTTCCGTGCAGACTATTGACATTTACAATCTAATCATGTAATATATGACCAATATTGTTGAATCCGTAAAGTAATCATGTGATAGTTTTCTACCATCAGTGGCAATTATGAGTGGACAGGTGATGATGGTGTGTCACAGACATACATGGATGATAATTAAACCTGTACTTTGATCTAGTAATTTTGATTGCCTAATAATATGTGGCACAGCTGGACAAATATTACATGATGATTATTATATTGCAAGGATCAAAGAACATTCTTTGCTTTTTATGATGAAACGATCAACGTTCATTGATATAATAATTTGAATTCTATGATTGTTGCTGTTCAGTTTAACACTTGGATGGCTAGAAGAAAAACTAGAAGTTATTGGTGAAATAGAGCATCACGTAATCAGCAGAGATCCGGAAAAATATAATCTTTGTAAGTCAAAGCAAAAGGTCACATGTGTAAGATTTTATGAGGAAAAACACATTTTGGCGTGAATGTTTTTGGAAGATGTTTTGGTATGAACTTTGATCAAGTAGAAGGGCAGCTAATGAAGCTGACAATAGTGGGATGCTCACTTGTAGGTCTGTTCACTGTTTGATGCAAAAATCATTGCTCCTGCTGAATACTTGAAAGTCTTGAGCATATTATTTACCTAATTACCAAATGCTTGAGAGTCCTAAGCATTTTATTCTCTTGATTTGTTTCGAGACAAAAAAAATTGTTTATCTATTTCTTTAAATATTTTTTGGGGAAAGATTTCTGTGTCTTATTTACACCATAAAAAAAATATATTTTTTCTGCTATCATGCAAACAATCGAGTGCAGTAGTGAAATCTTTGTGCTCATTTGATTGACGTATCATGGTGTCATTGGTGTGATTGTGACTGTCATTGGTGTGATTGTGTTGTCACATTGACGCCCAGATGTGACTCAGTGTTCAGCCATAATGTGATTTTTGTAATAAGCTGATAAGAGCACAAACTGATGCAATCATTGCATCATTCATAACTGTCCATGTGATGTTGTTGATACCAATGAGCTGTGTCTAGGAGATTTAGACACATATATATAGGTAATGTTTTTATAAAATATATGGTTGGAGCCTCCCAACATGAATAGTCTGTCCTCAGGTTATAAGTTACCCTTCCATGATTAATAATATACTCTGAATGAATGCAATGAAAAGTAATTAGTAAAATATACATAGGCGCCACTATTGTACAAACATAACATTGGTGTACTATATATACTACACAGACAATTCAATGTAAATTTCAATGGCACACAGGAGTTGTGATAAATTACAACTGACAGGCTCCTGTACCTCAGCCAACTTCAATTGTATGTGTAAATATGATCACTTTCTGTGCTTTCAATGACTTTTGATGCTCTGGTTTCGGCTTGACTACTAATGGTCATCTATGAATGGTGACATATCATTTGACCATCAATATATCAAGCGCTGACTATTATGTAGATAGCACCATGAGATTTATTTATTTTTGTACCTTAGTTTGAAGTTTATGATAAGTTTGTTCATTAAATCTTCCACTGTTTTACTAATTGACACTGTTCAAATTACAATCTTACCTGCAATAAAATGCAATTTGTGACAAGACATGGAACAAATTTATCATTTTCTGATGTCACAGTTTTTGTGGTGCAGATTGTTTGTGTTTTACATCTCTATATGAACTGTCTTATTATATTGCCTGAACAGCAGGTGTGATGTGACTTTATGGCTGTGGTAAAAGCATATAAAGTTATGTTGTACAGTTGGTACAAAGACATCAAAGGATCCCAAATATGGAAGGTTACCTAAATAACAAGTAACATGCAAAGTAAAGTAATTTTTTATATCCATCAGTCTACAGTGAAACCTTTATAGTAGACAACCCCAAAAACTTTACTCAACTAAAACAAACCGGTCTAAATAAAACCTTTGGATGATGATTCGCAGGAGTCTCGTGATGAAAGTCCTCTTTATATATAATTTGTTTTAATGTGATAGTTTACTGTACAATGTTTATTCTTTGAATGACTGTTCAATGAACAGATTTTTAAAGCCTTGGTGACAACCTGCTACTGAGATTGAAAGCCAGAGTTTATAACAAGAAATTTGCCATGTCCATGTTCTTGTAAAATTCTGAGAGGTTGCATGAGTACAAGACATGTGTGACATCACATTGCCTTTGAACAGTTTTCTAAAAAAAACTTGCGTATGTATGAGGGTGAGCAACTTGTGGTCGCAAACTCTCTTAACTAGGTAACATCCTATGTTGCCTACATGAGGCCTTGGGTTGAAATTTTACAAGATAAATAACAAATGTTGCAGAAATCATAGTGATGACCACAATTTCTGGTCATATACTACAATATGGCCTGTGGTGTTTAATGTTCATTTCTTGGTATATTTTGGTCTTTTATTTTCATTGGTTGATTTATCAAATTATTTCCTTATTTGGAGTACAGTATGTTCATTATAAAATTACAAACTCATTACATGCAGGAATGTGATGTACTATACTGTCATATGATCAAACAAAACTGAAACATAACTGAAGATTCAATGTAGATTTTTACTAATTTGTTAAAATTTAAAAGTACATATAGCAATTTAGAAGCCTTCAAACCTGAGTGCCTAAATCCATTGCAAGAACATGAAAAATCACAGGAAAAAATGAAAACCAATAAATCTTACTTATTTGGCTCGAATAGACAGAACTGGCTTTTATTTATGTTTAATTATGTTCCGATAGGGTTGGTTTTTGAAGGTTTTGTGATGTATAATAGCATATTGGGTGGTATGACTGCCAATGGTCCTTTTGTAGTATGGAAAAAAAGAATCTTTTGTGTGAACTTTATAATAGTTAATGCTATGCAATGTTAATGAAAGTCATCATATATTCAATTATGTATTGAGACTTAAACTTCTTGTAGTTTGCCTGCTCATTTTTTTTCACTTATTTGGTTAGATAAAAATGACATTGTGCAGTTCACAATGTAGTTCTGAAGCCAAAAGATAGCAGACCCGGATTATCATCATCATTAGATTGAAAAGAAAGTAACTGGGTTGATCAATCACTGTTTTACTCTACCTTTGGTTTGAACTCTAAAGAAAAAAATAAAATGTGAGTGTTCATGTCTGCGTGCATGCACAGTCCATTTTATGGTATGTAGGCAATAGGGACATAGGAAAAGGTTCATCATGGTGCTCCATATTTCATGAAGGAGAGCAACATAAAAAGTGCACGGTGGTGTGTGGCTATTTTTTAAAGCAATTCACTCCAAACATGTATTATGCTTCACATGTGTGACAATAATAGACTCATTTTCCAGCCAGATTGTACTTACTGATGTGTATATTTTACTTCATTCTATGGACAAAGGCTTTTAGATTGCCTTATATAATTTTTTTTGGAGGGTCTGATATTAAAAATTACCAATGATAAAGTCATATTTTATCTCCATATTTTTCGATAATCAAAAGACTAACATTGTCTTATATATAGGGTCAGTCCTTCTTATTACTTGCAATGTAGTTCTAAGTCAGCAAATTTGTTCCAGCAGAAATAAACACTTTAACCCATGGGTAGATATAGAGATTCCCATAGACTGGCAACAGGTACCCATTGTTTTTCTGAACTATAATAAAAAGATTTTTAGGATGTCTGAATCAATCTCTGTTATAGTCATCAGAATCTAATATTGAGTAAAAATTTATCATTACAGGGGTATATTCTGTCTTTATTTTGGTTATTTTTCATCAATAAGAAAACTAGCCATATTGGAGAAAATAATAGTATTTAAGAATACAGATAACAATGTTGCTGTTTGTTGTATGACCTTGATGAAGGTGCATATTATTAGTATAATGAACATGATCATTACTATGATACCAATTATGGACAATTTTCCACTATTGGTGTCAAATGTAAACTGATGCTGTCACAAATTAGTCAATTTACTAATTTTTTGCACAACAATAAAGTGCTTTGTTGTGCTTTGTCACCTCTTATAGCTACACGTGTGAATATTGTACATGTGAAAATTGTTCCCCATTTCTTATGTATTCGAATATTTATGACATGATAACAAATTGTAGGCATACAAAATCTAAACCCTCATGATTTGTAAGACTGCTTTTCTACATATTCTTTAACTACGATACTTCTAAATACAGTCATATCCTATGAATAAAGCAAGTACAAATATAGGAATTTACTTTGTGTGTGTTATTTATTGTGATTTGATGATATTCAGTTCACGCAGAACCATGCAAATGATATGATCAAATGTGACCTAAAGTTCTATTTTGTAGCTTTAATTCGCACGTAATGATTCATTTGCGTGTAATATCTCTGAAGTATTTTTTCATGTGTATGGAGGAAACAATTTTTAAACTGTGTTGTTCTTCTTGTTCACTTTATTTAGAAATACAAAACCAGTGTGTAAAGCACTAATACTACCTATGTGGACTTATTCTTGATTGGCTGTTGTACAAATTTTAATTATATTTCTGAGACCCAGCATGTTTATATCTTAGCCTCATATTTTGTTAATTGTTATTGTAAATGTTAACACAAATTTAATTGGTCATATAGTAATGACCAAGTTCATAATGATATTTGGCCAGATTTCCCCAATTAATTATAAAATTAGATTAAAGACTGAAAAGTTCATGTCTGCATTTGATGTTGGCTTTGGCTTTGTATCCTTGTGTAATAACTTCCTAGCAAAAAAATAATGAGGCCACAGGTCTGAGGAACTGGTGTCAAATGATCTCAATGGAGAGGTGGTCTCTGTATGGAGGCTCAGAATGGTCTGTTTATCAATGTTATTATAGAGGTGGTCACTTTATAGAATGATGTGGTCTGAAGAGGAGGCTCTATTGTCAACATTTATTTGACCACAGAAGCATAATCATCATGTAACTTGTGCATAACATAGACATTTACTTGCAACCACTATAATAACAAACAAGTAGTGTTTCTTGTGTGTTGAATCTTTGACTTGTTATTTGTAAGTGGTTTGAACCAAACCACAGAGCTGATGCCAACAATTAGGTAATTGAACATCAAGCAGTAATTAGTTGATGTTGAAACCGCAGATCTACCAAAGAGTCACTGATCTGTGCATGCAAGTTTGAAAGTCATGTTTGAAATTTTGAAATGTGAATAGCAGTATAATGTCATATGCTTCATAGCATTAGCAAGATTTTGATATATGTATGGAGTGTTTTTTAAATGCTAAAAAGAATGAGAAATAGTAGGATAGTAAGTTTAAGTTGTAGAAATGAAAGGGAAGCTCATATTGATAATTGAAAAAAAGAAGAGTTTTCTTCAATGACAAATTGAATTCTAACTGTAAACCTGAGGTGATGGGCGCTGACACAGTGACCACAAAATGAGCTGGTTTCACTCTGCATCGGTAATGTCTGTTGGCAAATTTGCTCCTAAATATTTGTTTGTGAGACAGACAGACAATACAACAGCGGGAGGTGAACGATTGGCCCAGGGACATTGCACAACTATGTACTTGTATATTTGTGGTATCTCGAAGACTGAAGAAGTATTTATAGAATTGATAAATATTTGATGCTTGTTATTCTTATTACAATTTTTATACAAATATTTTTTCAATCGTATTAGAAGCTGACGAGGGCATCCTTATTTGGAATAATGTAATGTCTTCTAAGGGTGATTACCCATTATAGCAAATTGCATGACACTAGAACAAGATGGTCCAGTCATATATTTACTTTGATCTGGAATAATTTGTATGTTATCTAATCTCTTTGTGTGAAGATGATATTGCTCTTTCTAACATACGGTAATTGATAACATTATCATCAATATTATGTTATTTAGCTATTCTATTAAGGACCATAACAGCAATGAGTAGAAAGAGTTTGTGCTGTTCTATCACATTTGAGTAAGGTTGTTTTCATCACATTAGATTTTAGGAGTATTATAAATGTGTAGAGGTATCTTTGTTTACTCTGACGTCAGAATGGTGTTAAGTTCTCTGGGCTTCCTTCCATACACTTGATTAAGGAACAGTGGAAAGTAAATATTGTTGCTTTTCTGTAGTTGTTCCATAAAACATGATATGTCGTTTATATATTCTCTTAAGAATTGTGAAGGAGACCTTCAGAGAATCATGGAAGAGGTACTCCAGTTTTAATTCAGACTGTAGAATGCTTATAAATATAAGAAATGTAATGGAGAAGAACGGCCAATTGGCGATGATTATTATAACTTCTGTCATAGATAATTGCATTACCCGTAATTGACTTTTCTTGTGGCTGCTTTTTGAGTTCATGTTCAAACTTGGCAATGTTTTTCTAACTGTTGCCAAAAGCTGTTATGCTCAAGGCCTTATCAGTAAAATATATTCCATTAGATGTTCGTAAAACATTAACTTAATGCCCCATTAGCATATACATTTTGTATTGAAAGTGTAATTTTGGCTCCTAACAGATTTAGACAATTATTTTATCATAACATAACGTTTTAATATTTTGCAATCAAGACATCAATTTGACTGCTTTAATTTTTGTATTTAGTTCCTCTGAGCAAAATATTTTCAACACTACCTATTTACCTTGGTTATAGCTAGTAGACAGCCAGTATAGTCATTGCTGATGCCTGACTAACGTGGTCATGGGTTTCAGTCCCACCTGAGGCTATATGGTGAAGATCTCTCCTGCCTTGGTGCAATATGTCAAACACATATACTGATACTGCTTGTACTTGATTGAACTGATGCTTTATCCTATAACTCACAATTCCATAATAGAAAATTGTAACAGTTTTCGTTCTCATTCCTTCTTTCATTATTCAGTACCTTTGTCTCCTCCATTGCAGGGTGCGGCCTCAGTTGGCCAAGGAGCGTATCGACATGTGCCAGGTGTGCACGGCTGTCACGCCGGGGGAGCCGCAGATCTTCCTCGGCAACGACAAGGCCTTCACGTTTGACCACGTGTTCGACATGCCCAGCACGCAGGAGGCCATCTACGACGACACGGCATGCAGTCTCATTGAGGGGTGAGTTCCTGCTTCTTTACAGTTGTATATCTATGAATGTGCAAGTAAGTGGTACAGAGCAGCGGTGTGTGACTAGTAAAGATGAGTTTACTCAACACCTCGGAGGCTCCCTCATGACCAGCAGCACTACTAGAAATCCAACCCCTTATCCACCTGATTATGAATATGTAAATTTACAACTTACCCTTTTTGGCTATATGCAAAAACATCGACTGGACATCTAATGCTAGTTGACCGATTATCCCATGATGCCCGAGTGATAACCAGCTATATCACTAGTACCTTAAAAAGACAAAATTTTATGGCTCAAATTCACAGCTGATATCCGTAGTATCCCGGTGACATATCAGCTGATATACAGCAGTTATTTAAACGATGTACATGTGTGAAATATATGCGGCCGGCTATGAAATCATGCGGACACAGTAAATTTTACCTTCAACTTAAAACTTCCGTCACCTTCCCGATGGCCGGTCATATCCGATGTCTGGCCAAAATGGCTAAAAATCATTCCGGGAACATATGGAAAGCCTAATCGGAAGCGGTTGTGTACTAAGCATAAATGTTTTCAAAATAACTATCTAACAGAAAGTAATGCAATGTTTGGTGTTTAGAAGTACAATTTAAAAGTAAATATGATTCTCATATCATGTGGTAAGTAAAATCTAATAAAACATTCAACTTTTAAATTCAACTTTCAGTAAGTGATTATGCGTCTTTGATAACATATCTTTCTTGAGGATTGCAATGTTTACCCAAGTATTATTTAGTATTTGCATGCTTGACATCGTTTTATCTAAAAACTGCTATCATAAGCCTTTGTCTACATTGATAGAGTTAATTGTGAATAAATTGCATCGAGGTAGCAGTATTTTTATCTGTAAGTCGTATTCCTTTGCACTTGTGATAAATGATATTTCTAACCTTTTGTTCGAAACTGTCAATAGAACAATTGTTCATTAGTGGCTTGGGATGAAAAGATATATTATTACGCAGCATGCTTTATCTAATTTTTATAAAAGTTGATGCTTTTACAATTTATCAAAATAGGTACGTTGATTAATTAATTGTAAGATTTCATCATATTGCATAACTACATTGCTTCTCCATGATAATCGTTATTAGTTTGTCGTCTTAAAAACATACATTTCTGCTCAATAATAAGGGCATAAAATATGCCACAAAAAGTGTGAAAGCCAGTGGATCATTGTAAGTACCTGCACTCCAAGTCACTTGAGTAGGAGTTCACAGGTCAAATGGTTAAGTGATTCTGTGCACATTGGTTAATAATATGGATCTACCATCAGGTGCATATTGCCCTGTTACTCCTGTTTGGAACTCCGTCATTACATGTACACTCCTAGACTTTTGACCATAAACCTGGAGGTATGAGCCTCAAGGTGGATTTTATTTTTTCAAACAAATCTATAATTTGCTGCACACACTTACTTGGTTAGCAAAAATTGCATGAAAAACTGAGGAGTCAAGTAATAGCCACAGACAACATTGTTTTCTCCAAATGACATTCTATAAAAGCTATTACCAATCACTGATCTGAATGACTGAAGTTTATATCACTTTTTTGGGTCAATGGTAATACTTCCTGGACACACAAAGACTACTTATTGTGATCATCATTGTTTCCAGGATGTAACAGACAGAAAACATTTTGAAATATATGATGGTAAACTAAAGTCATGCTTAAAAAAAAATCCTATGCAATGATAAGTCACATACATGTACAATTTTCATTTAGCATGTGATATGTATGAGTTGTTAATGGTGTTTTTAACATTGTAGTCAGAATCAATTCATTTGTAAATTTTGGATTGACATATCACAATGATATATTATTATTTTTAGACTGATGTTGATAAACATTGCATGGCTCATTTGAACTCAAAGGAGTTTCAAACAACATTATAATGCTTGCAGGTTTTTATTGAAAATCTGAACATCATGCATATGAAAATCCTACCTACTGGCTAATATATATTTAATTCACTGAAATACAAAGTTTTTTGTACCAAGATTCACTATTGAACAGTGGAACCTGTCTATTGTGAACACCTTCGTAAGAATGGAAAATTATCCACATAAAGGGTCGGTCAGACTGTGCTCTATGTCCAAACCATGTCCCAATGTCAGGAAAATTTTGTGGACGTGTTTGTTTATTGATATTGATGAGTTTAAGATGCACTAAGTTGATTTATACACGTGAAATGGCGTAGGGATAAATCAGAACATCGTTGGAAAAAATTTTGGAACAGCTCAAAACTCTATTTTACTTGTGATCACAGACGATAAAGACGTGCAACACACCAAGACGTAATTACAGCAGCAGGCGCTAATGTGGCTACATTCAGGTTATTCACGTAGCATCCGGTGCAGCAATTTGGCCGTTGCATTGATTTGATCTTATATGTGGCTGGGACATGGTTAGCAGTGCTTAGACACTGCTTCAACAGTGGAACAGCTACTTCAAGTACAAAGCACGTTCTTGTCTAAATTGACAAAAATTACTACTGATGACCACATACACCAGTTTTTGGACATGATTTAGCAGTAAAATTGTGTGTGACCGGCCCTTTAGATCCAATCAATTGTCAACGACGTACAGCCCAGACAGGTGGCCTTAAAAGAGAGGTTCAGATAACATGTAAAGTAGGTGTCTGTCTACATTAGGGTCCCCACGGGTACCTCGAGTACTCGTCCACGAGTAGAATATGCCTATTACTCGAGTACAAGTCTTGTACTAGAGTACTCGAGAATGATTTGCTACATTACCATTTTTCGGATGTGTGCACGACTGATCGGGCATGTACTCCAACTCTGACTCATGACTAAGTCTAAACCCCTTTCTACAGATGCATTGTAGCCTTGATAAAAAAGCTGCGTTCTTTATTTTGTGTGCGCACACTACCAAAAGCACAGGTAGATTGAGACTGATTTAACTTTGTTTTTATAACGTCACGTGCGTCAATAACGAACAAAGCATGTGTTTTGATATTATAATTGTTGCAAAATATAGCTTTATTATGTGTACAAAATATATTAAAGGATGATTATGTGAATTATCATCATAGGAATAATGGATTACTATGTACCTGCTCCGACTCAAAGTGATGGAAGAGTTTGTTCTACAAGGTATTTCGTGAATATCCTCTATTATCGTCCATAGCCATTCATGATCATATGCATACAGCACATCTGCCTGTGACAATGTCTTACATTCAAGTACTCGAGTACGAGGCGAGTACATGGGGGCGAGTACTCGAGTAGCAAAATCACTACCCGTGGGCCCCCTAGTCTACATGAGCATGTTCCACGTTTCCACAATTAAAGTTTTTTTGGGAAATAAAGAAGAAACATCAAAGTTTCCGTGACCCATTTTTCAGACAGTAGAGTTTAGAAGTTTTCATGACATGAAAGAAACTGTAGAAAATCCCTATATATGTTAAGTTTTGAACCTCCATAATCTGTTGATGGCCACACCAGGGCTAATGGATCTGTCACTCATGCAGTCAAAGGGGCTTTACAAGTTGAAATAGAAGGGGAAATAAAATAATAAAGCTATTCTTAAAAATAAAATCATGTATGTATAGGAATATCTTAGAGCAAGGTCAGAGATAATTCTGACTGGTACTGAAGATTTGACAAATGGGGTAGGATAATAGAAATTGTAGACCTTTAAAAAGTATGTTATGCTTTAACCCATAACTTTTAGAGACTTCTTGAAAATTGTTAAATTATAAAGTAGCTATATGATCTGATGAAATATGATTGTGATCAAATGATGCAAATATTTCCATTTACTCTGCCAGGAAAATGTCATGTGCAATTATTTATTGAAGTTATTAATACATTGTGCATGTATCTTTGTAAAGAAAGGGAAAATCCAAAGCCTGCTTTTAGAAGAATCCCAAGAAATAATCATTAATACTGGATATAAATATTTAGTGTTTACGTTTGTCATTGACTTACCAGTTGACCTCACCGTATCTATTGTGGATGAAGCTGTAATGTTGACCAAACTAATAGTGACCCAGATTGAATCATAAGGATTTCTATGGAAGGAAGCTGTAAGCAGACCTATATATGCTGACAGAAATAAATTTTAATCAGAACTCTAAGTCTATATAGGCTCAGATTACTAGTTCAGGCCATCAGGAAATTGTATGTTTGATTAAAAGGACCAAAGATACCATATATGGTTATTATACAGTCTATCATTTTCCAATTGCTGATGCATGAGACCAGTATGAAGTTTGAAAAAATGAATTAATTAATTGCAAAATTTAATGGAATAGGGATTTTCTAAATTGAATATTTATGTATTAAAAATGTTTTGTTTTTGATTGGTTCTGTATGTATGTTTTAAATTTGAATAGTTTATATAATAAGAAATTCCTTACATTCTCATTTCATATACAATGTGATAAGATTGTAACAAGTGACATTTACCGAATAAATTTATCCTTAATACCTTTTAGCAACAAAACACTACTGATACTATTTGTATATTGAAATAAATCTATATTATTTGCATGAAAATTCATTTCATAATAAGTTATCTCATTCATTGAAATTTCATTATATAGTCCTGTTTTATCAAGATTCCGATCATATGAAGACAAAGGTAAATATGCAAAATAAACAGATCTCAATTTCAATGGCTTGAAAGAAATATATTTAGAACATAGATCGATCAGAATGATAATAAAGACCATAACTATTTGTAAATAAAAACTTGAAGATGAAAGAGATTAAAAACAGTATAGCAAACATGACTTGTAGCACATATGGACAAAAAAATTGTAAAAATAGAAGATTGAGAAGAATCTGACACGAACCCTGTGTGTATCAATATTAAAATTCAGTGAGCTTTGAGGTGAAGCACTAAATCAACACCGGTTAAAAACACTAAGTTTAAGTCTTGAATTTCGCTGCCTTCTGGCACTGTATGCAGATAAATGGTGATGAATACAGATATTACCTCGGCAGTAGGACATGTTTTTGTCATTTCTGTGTTCAATATATATATATTTTTTAGATGGATTGGTAAATCTGTTTGACAGATGTAGTATTAGTTTATTGAGCTGTCATTTTTGATGTCCTAAGGGGAGAGGGTGAGGACAGTATAAAAAGTCTAAGGGGCGAAAGAAAATCTTGTGGGAAAGTTGGCTGTAAGAAATGGAATGGTAGGCCACCACACTCCCTCTGCCACCCCCCCCCCCCAAACCCCATAATGTCTAGTATTCAATATTCATTGATATCCTGAATGTTACTTTGTGTAAAGTTTGTGCTAAGTTATTTTTCAAAAGTTACACTAAGTATTATAAACTTGCAAATATTGTAACCACATCCTTGATATAATTACACATTATTCATGCCAACAGTACAAAAAAACAACAGGCTGAAACTTTTGTGTGATTTATATCAAGTTATCTGTATTTGTGACATTAATGGATCATTCATACAGTGTCTTCTTGCTTCAAATATCACATAGACTCGTTCACATATAATTAACAGGTTTGGAGATCGTAACAGAAACCCTCTAATTTCATGCATATAGAATTATGATTCTTACAGTTGTTGCATTCATCATAAAATATTGATTTGAACATTATCAATTTATGGTAGGAATATATATGTGCTTTTTCATGTTCAAAATTTTTATTTCTTGGTTTCTTGATTGATACATCATGCATATGATATGAATGGTTTTGAAAAATAAAAATAAAATCCTATAACAATGCACAGAAAACATGTAGGTAAGTAAGTAAGTAAGTAAGTAAGTAAGTATGTATGTATGTATGTATGTATGTATGTATGTATGTATGTATGTATGTATGTATGTATGTATGTATGTAAGTAAGTAAGTACATATGTACGTTAATAATCTTCACAACTTGTGAATGAATTTTGCATTTCAGACAGTGGCTATACATAGAAATACTATAAATCAGTAGCAACTTGAAATTCAATATTTATTGCTTTTAGAATTTGATAAACGTTTAAAAATAGATATTTACTTATAATTCATTATTATATTTATTATGGAAATGTGGATCCAATGATATACGCTAAGATCATAGCAAGCACCCCTATATATATAGTAAATATTATAGTCATGCTTCCTTGAAACTTTTGACTTATGAATTATGACTGACTTCCCAAACATGAAGTGTTTTATATGTGTATATTTACCACAGTCTTCCTGCAAGACTCCACTACATGGATGTTTGTGTGCACACATCATTGACCCAAATCAGACTAAACCATTTGCAAGAAAATTCAGGCCTGCATGTAATGAAACATAATTAAAAATGTGTAATTTGAAATATTCAATTTTTACACAGGGGAAAGACCAACCAAAAATCGTAGTATGTTCATAGCTATAGGTGCATCATAATTTATTAGACTTATGAATTTAATTAGCTTCATTCTGTAAGTGATGACTTAATTTATGCTGTTAACAATTTAAATAAAGTAAATTTCTTTTTCCAGAACATTCGAGGGCTACAATGCTACCATCTTTGCTTACGGACAGGTAGGTTTAGTGGTTTATATGTATATATATATTTTTTTTTAAATTTTCAATGATTTTTCATACCAAACTTGAAAGCATCAATATCTTTCTGGATATCAAAAATTCAATTGCATTTAAGATATTCGTATAGCAGGTTTGAACATGTCATGCATAGCTCCAGATTAAGATATAGAACATGAGAAGAAGAAAAAAAAATCAAAGTTATTCTTTGTAGCAAGCAATTAAAAATAATATAGAGTATTTATTACATGCATTTTTTTTAAATGATGGACTTGCATTTTATCAAATTTGTATGCTATTTTGCTTGTCTATTTTTTCTGTATTCCTTTTGTGTAATCTAGAAGACCAATATTCTGTGTGATTAGGGTATGCTGGGTCCGGCATCCGTTTTAGGTTGCTTTTTAGACTTTGGGTGAACATCTACATACAAAAATAAAAATTCACACGTGAACCCTATTTTTCTCAGTGCTTAACTGAAAAAGCCGATCAAATCATGCATTTACACATTAAATCAGTAAAAAAGGAAATTGCAGTAGACATTCGCAGTTTGATATACTATACATTAAAGTTCAATTCATGTAAGTTCACTTAAATAGCATAGATGATAATGCTCCCAAGTCTCTTTCAGCAAGGTTAAATATCACTGATTTTGTGTAGAAGAGGCTGAATAAGCTGGGTGACTATTTTAAACGCACAATTAGATCTTATGAAAACGTATGACAAACTTCTCTATATCACCAGCACAGAGTTGGTGAAATTTAACGCCTAAATAATAATAGAATCAGATGACCATTATAATAAGTGGTACTTTCAGGACGTCAGGGGATATATACTAACCTTGGTATTTGAATATCCTTCGGTTGTTGCAATTTAACTTTATTTTGTGGACATTGTGTACCAACTTGTTACAGATCATGGACAAGGTCTCCAGAGGTTTGATAGAGAAGTGAGTTCTCTTTAAGGATTCATTTCCAACTTGTTATTTGATTTTTGAGAAGATACAGAATGGTGCGTCAAGGCAAGAGCAAATATAGATTGTGTGCTAAAAGGCACAATAATATCTTTCAAACATATTGAACAATAGAAACATATTTATTTGTTCAAGTGAAACATAGCTAGCAATGATACCTCATCTATGCCCTATGATCTGTAATTTTAAAATCCATAGAGTTTGTTACTTCAAATATGATATTAAAATCCTCTGAAGAAAGCATCAAAACGGGTTTTGAATCTGTAACCTTGAACATTTGAGAGCAGTCAACAGAGCACCAGAGCACAGCAATATTTCAATCTGTATTGTTGTTTGACATTGTCTGGATGATTCTGTACGTGGGTTGTGGATATGGATTTATATGAAGTTGTATGTTTTGATGCCCATCAAGTGATTGCATGGGGAGTCTTTGCAAGTCATCATATATGGGTTTTATCCTTCTAAGTGTAAAGTACTCTGCAAACACTAAATGTCATGATTTGTCATGTTTGAACTTGGCATTATCAGTCATTTGAAAAAAAGTCACCAACCATGATCATGATCATTAAAGTACAAACTAATCGCTAACTGCTTACAAATAAAATCAATGTGCTGATGTGGCTCAGATATAATTTTTAAATGAAAAAGTTCAAGTCATTTTACTTGTCAAATAGTCTGACAAATTTGTGGTTGTCAATTTAAGAATAGAAGTTATATAGTAGAGTATCATATAATAACCGTAGTTTTTTTATATCCAAATCAGAAAGATGTTTTTGTTCTGTTAAATATGTAATCTTGCTATTCCAGTAATAAAAAAAACACTTAGAACTTGATTGATTGCCAATTATGACAGAAGAATTGGACTGGTGCATTTGAAACTTGAAATTTCTTCATATGATTACAGTAATAGCTTACACCGACTAGCGTGGATGGAGTAAGATGCATCATGATTATAGAGCATAGATGAAAGTAGCAATGTGTTATGAAACATTGACATAAGAGGGTTCTTCATTCAAGTCTATTAGAGGAACTCGCAGCCAATGTTATGACTTAAATCGTGGACGATTACCACGGTGGTACTTTAAATGATCAAGCTAGAAGAAGGCAGAATAGACTGTACTTGATCATCCTGAGAGAACTGCTCCAGGATTAGACTCCTTGCAGTGGCTATGATGACATGACATGATGAAGCTGTATAAACTACATGAACTTGAAGAAAGAATCTTCTGATGGCAATTCTTAGACTGTTGATGTATACTTTAAGACTGGAAACATTGATATCAACGTCCATGATGCTCCTATTCCATCTAACCCATACAAGTATCAGGGCAAAAATAATAAAGCAGAAAAAATGTATGTTTTAAATTTAATCATACTTTAATTTGTTGGAAATTCAAAATGCAGTAGTTTCTAAACTCATTCTGGTTAATTAACTCTCGATTAATGTGTTGTATAAGTGTTAAGAAGTTCTATGTGACATTTATAATCTTGGTGACTTTTGTAACAAACCTTTCTATTATCAGATCCAGGTGTGAGCTGATCAAAATTAGTATTTCTTATTTTCTGGTCCATGGAGATGTAACGGGGTGATTTATAGGTCTATTATGTTTTATTGTCACCAATTGCAACCTGTAAGGATCTTAATACTAACTTATTCTGGTGTATTACTTTGTCACAATTTTAAGATAGATACATTATGGATTTCCTTGTTATGAATCAATTAAATTGCTCAAATTTCTAAGAAAATTTTCAAAAACTACATGCTAAAATTACAATATATATATAAACAAATATTACAGTATAGTGGTAGGAATATGTTTGTAGTAAAGAACTAAGAGAGAGAGAGAAGATTAGAATTGAGTAGATAAGTTTTGTATGCATCAAAAGTCAAATTTTGATTAAGATATGTAAGTCATAGAATTATCTTCTCATAGTCTTCAGTCATTAATTACTTGCATAGAATACTAAAGGTCGAATTTCAAGTCACAAGTGATTATAAGGTATTGTGCTGAAAATAGTGTTTGTTTAGTACTAAAATTAAATTATTTCCATTTATAAACAAGCGAGACATTTGCCTATAATTTACTGCTGTAAATGTGCAAAAAGTGACATTTTCATTACTAATTTGGCAATAATCTGAGACAACTTGAAGTGTCCTGCGACACACCTTTTCTATAACACTTGTTGCATGATGACATAGATGTAATGATCATTAGAGGGCAGCCCAATGCAGTGAAAGCTATTTTCATGTTTGTCGATGATGAAAATAAGTCACAATTCAGATAAAAAATATATATATATATTTTAAAAGCTGGTGCAAAGTGTAAATTTAAATAGCAATGAGTCAGGAATTTTGCTTTCGGTTCATAAAGTATATTTCAGACATTTGATTACTAGGATGTCTGTTGAACTGTAAGTAAGTTACGTTGAACATGACATTTTTTATGTAAAAGTCATCAGGCAATGGCCAAATGATGCACAAGGTGTCAAAGTGGTACACGGAAATCAGTCACCCAAACTGCTCCTCTAATTTTTAAATTTATGAATGATGAATTCATAGATATTTTGCTACATAAACATTTGAAAATGAATTATTGTTTTCATGGATTTTCAATTGCTGGCACACTAACGTCAGTTAGATTTAGTTAGCAGCAACTAATTAGCATCCCCTATTGAACAATGTGTCCATAAAGCAAGTTATCAAAGTTTTCTACCTTGCATTGTACACAAGTAATTTGTTCAAGACACTTTAACCTGGAAAGTGAGAACTTGTGTCACCTCAGCTATGCTATATGCAGGCATCAAACCTAAATGCCTGACAGCTCAACAGGGCATTGCAAAAGGTGGGATGAAAATATAGTTGATATAAAAAGCGTGATATTGCAATTTAGAAACATCACATTATTCAGAGTAATTCTGGTTGAGTAGATTTTTTTCTGGACATCAAAACAATAATTTGTGAATTGACATTTTCAAATAGCAACTATCATTTACTTTACTAAGCCTTCCCATTCAGATGTGACAGACGGACATTTTATACTTTAAAGTCGAAAAGCAAGTTAATTATACCCTCATTGTAAGCTGAGATCTAAACTGATATGTTTGAGAAACTATATATTATTTATTGCAAAAGCCGTTCATCCACATGGATTTAATTATAATACTTATTCACAGACACTTCCAGTCTACCTAGCCAAATTCAAACTTTCAGAGCATTGTTATGTACATGCATATTGAAACTGTATTTGTCAATTAATTGTCTCCAGAATGCATGTCTTACCAGTGAAATAGTTACTTTGAGACAAAGCTTTAATTTCTCTGCTCTCTTGAACATGATTAAGAGATGGAAGAAGATGATCCGATGATAATTGCCAATTTGCGTTTAGTATTTTATAACTGTCAGAGATCTTAAATCGTCACATTTTCATATATCTTCAATATTGATAAGGTCTAACAATCCTGCTTCAATAATTCATTTCAATTTGAGACCTTTTCAGTAAAGTGTGAAACATTTCACCTTTTTCTGATGGTGTTGAAGTTTTTCATCTGACACCCTAATTGCAAAGGTAATGAACAATTTGGGACCAGACCCCTATATTAACTGTTGTAGTAAAAGGGTTTCATTGTTTGTTTGATTTTTTTTTAGGATTTAAAAATATAAATAGATGAATTTTACATTCAAGAATGGCTTTTGCTTCAAACATGCTATAGAGAAGAGTTGGAAATACATCGTTAGGATTGAACACAATTGGAAATAAACTTATGATAGCTCCAAGAATTTAATTTATCCAAAATTACATTTGAAAAAATATCAATTTAGCTTTGATGTAAAAGTGTTATATATTCTCATTTTAATTGTGACCTTTGCCCAAATTGTCAATTAATGTTAAAAAATATGTTAGCAAAGCAAAACCTCTAAACAAACAATGAAAGCACTTTTGTTAACAAATTAATGTTTTGTCCCAGCAAAAGCCGTTTGATTTTGTGGAGATAAAAGAGATAGAGCAAGCTCATGATTTGGATTAGTATGTATTTTTGGCAAAACCTTTCAATCATCTAACAGCTACATTTCTATAGCAGTCAATGATCTTCGGCTAGACGGTGTAGAGATGGAAGAGACAAAGTTCTCTCAGTATTCATATTGTGCTTCACATTGTATATTTGTAAAATATCAGTTGACATAGTGTCACTAGCAATGCATGTACATCAAAATCAAAGTATGCCCCTAATTTACAGTCAGCAACCAGTGTTCTGATGCCTGCCACTCACAGTCTGTGTGTTCATGTTTTCTATGCTTTTTTATGGACCTCTTAGATAACCTCTCACTGCCTGCTGCTGTGCAGCAAAATAGAAGTGTAACTTTGCACTTGTTCTTGATGAATTTCAAGATCAGGGATCAAATGCACATCAGAAAATGTGTCTGATGATATCTAGTTAGTGTATGCTATCAAAGCAACTGTCATGTTCACATTTTTTTTTTATTTGTAAGTGATTTAATGGTTTGGATGTGTTATTATCAGGGATGTATTAACTATTATAAAAATTACAATACGTTTTGTGGTGCATTGAAATTGTTTGTCATAATTCCTCTGCTAAGCCCCACAGTTGAGCGTAAAAGGTAAGACATAATGTACTACATGTACGTACATTGTATATGTAGCAAAACCAGATGACAATCTAAACACAAGGATGCCAATGGTGTTTCTGACATTCTTCCCATCAAGTATAGACAAGGGCCAGAACAACAATGTGCACAATGGAGTGCTATCACACTATTCATTAGTGTCATATTGTTGTAGATGAGAGTATTATTAGAGAAACCAAGCTACACAATAATGTGAATGCACAATAATAAGCTTATGATGTACAAATGATCTTGTGATGCAGTGTGGTTGATAGCACACGATATTATGCTTGATGTATAAATGATTGAAAAATTAAATGCAAATCCAGTAGGAGATTATTTGTTGTAGTGATAGCTATGTGTTCTAAGGTTATGTGATTAAGGCACAAATGTTGGAGCATTAGAGCATCCTTGTGAGCTTTTACCATTTATGTTACTTGAACAACCCATTGTTTCATGATGCCTATTAAATGAGGATAAAGAAATTGGAATTGGCATCAGGTCACCTTTTTAAAACACATCTATACATTATAAATCTGTATACAAGTGTATAGTTGACCCAGACAAGGTGAGGTAGCTGTGTTGGGAGCCTGAGGCCATCATTACTATCACATTATCACCACTGACACCAAGAGCAGGTGCTATTGTCCATCCAACAATGTCTCCTCAAGTGAAGGCTTTGTCAGGCCCAATTGAGGCTAAGCAGAGTTGTAAACACTGATGGCCCTCCCATTCATTTAAAAGTCCAGGCTATAAATGCAATTGAAGTTTGTATAAGGCAAATAGAGCACATTAGCATCCAAACGGTCTAAATTGATGATCAGCACACGTGATTTAGAATTATATAAAGTAGGACAAGTTATATGGTGAATCAATGTGAAGATGATGTTTTGTATCGATTACTCTAAAAATTCCTATCATATTTGACAACTTAAATGTCTATGAGTTTTTCCATTGAATTTAATCATATGCTATTATCTGTAGCATACCAATGTTGAATGTGAAGTCATATATATATAATGATTATGATAAACATCTGATACATATTCCTCTGAATTTCTGATTCATTCTGTGTAATATTGCTTGAGAATGATCGCTTGGTGTGATAAAAATACTCAGCATAAATTACAGAGAAATATGTAACATACTAAATGTTAGTGATATGCCATAGATTTCACAGCTCACACCGTAGTGGAGATGTATGTGATAGGCACTCAGGGTTTCGACCTGTTGACATTACCACGGTTGATCTCACTCTTCATATTGTTGCCCCTTTATTGATGGTATCTCATTCATGACATCATAGTCCGTAGAGTTTTCAGTGAGTACAATGTAATTTGTTGTAGAATAGCTGTTAGTTATATTACCTGTATATTATCATTCTTAGTTATATAATCATTCTAGTATAGTGGACAATAAACCAGTAGAAATGCATTGGCCATACAATTATGAGCAATTACGATTACTTGACAAAATATGGACAGTTGCCTTTTTAATTCCGGGTTTTAAAAAAAAGCAATAAAACCAACAAATCTTGTAACCTTCTGTGACTAACCAATTATGCATTTAATGACTTTTTCTCCTACTTCTGGTGGTCTAATTACAATAAGCACTAAATCAGTAAGATGGTGGTATGAGGCTGTGAAAAGGCCAAGGCTGTGTCCTGTTGGTGTCAGGCCCAGCAGGCAGGCAGCCAGTGATCACCGCCCATGCAGGTCTCATGACCCACACTGCTGTGCTTCTTGCACATTGTTCTCTTCTTGCCATATATCATGGGCCATGCTTTTTCTAGGTAGCTTTAATTTCCTACATGTAATTTCAATCAGTGTAACAGATGTAGCAATTCAGATTCATCTTCAATGTACTACTAGCTAATAATGATTATGTTGGTCATTGTCTTGTCAAGAGGTTAGGAAAAACATGATCTTTCCCATATTCTTAATATAGCACAGCTGATGCATGTTGAAATTTGTAGTACAGTTAGTAACTCCAAATGCCACCTTGTTAGATGAACAACATTTGAATATTAGTTATTGTAATAATTCTGCTTGTATACTGTGTATATATCAGTAAAGGCCTTCACCAGGTATTTGTGCGCATGCTGCACCTTGTGACCTCTGACAACCTATCAATCATACTCAGCTCATTATGATATATACATAGCTGTGGCTTGCCACATACATTCCCTCTCCAGATCACTTCATCAACAAGACCCCCTTGTTTTTGAGATTATAGCTTATTGTGTAATGATATTAATATATATGGTTTATAGTTTTTTTTTTTTTTTCAATTTATTATAGTGACAATGTCCAAATAATAACACATATACATCAACAACAATGTCAAATTCAATTTGGACCTGGCCACATTTTGCCTACAGAGTGCTTATATATGTGCTCCAGGCTCAGCTCCAGGTCTTGTACAAAATTTTCAAGTTAACTTCTGGAGAAGTAAAAATGTCCACATAAAACATGTTGCTTTTGATGGAATTTGGATGAAAATTATCACCATATATAGAAAAATATCAAATTACTAAACACAGATTTGCATAACATCCAATGTATGTGTATTATACGACATGCATTTGTATAGATAGAATTTTTGGGGACATGTTCTTAAGAAATATACCCAGTTATAGCAATTCAAATTTACATAGATCTTCATGTCAAACTCTCAGCTTTAGATACAAAAGCATAGAATTGATCTTTAGCACATGAAAATAGAGGTCTTTAAATATTTAATTGTTCTGAACATAGTGTGTAGCACAGAGTATATTTGAAGAAGCAAAAGGAAATTCAAGCAACTGGGATTTCATTTAATTCAGTAAGGATTCTTAAATATCTCCTGAGAAATGGCAATCCAATCTGCATGAAACACAATATATTAGCTTTTATAAAAACAATGTGTGCCACTATATTAATTTATTCTTTCAAAGAAAGTTTAGGGGTAGATTGTAAAGAAAAGTTTGCTCTTAGTGAAATGTTGCTTGACAAGTGTGAAAAGAAACTGCAATTGGGGTATCTTTAACTGTTTTTAAAATGGCTTTTAAAATAGCTTCAGTAAGTCACAAAGGCGTTTAAATGAACTATTGCCAGTTTTTAACAAAGCAAACAATTGATGGTGATCAATTTTTGTTTTCGTTTTAGTGTTGATTATTTTCACTTTGCCATGTATTTTGGCAAAGTTGGTTGTATATATTGAGATAGATATGTATTCCCATTTATGTTCATTGGCTCAGCACCATACTTAAAATGCACATCATATGTAATTGCCCTATGATAATATAGGATCTTCAGAGTTATTACATAAAACTTCTTGTGATAGATTAACCTAGTAATCTGCCATCACAGTAATATTGTGTTTTATGAGAAGCTTGACAAATATTGACTTTTTGCATGGCCCTGTGAAGTTGTGAATGATATCTTATCACCATAACTGTGTTTTGT
>CM032663.1:37450943-37528014 GCA_019095985.1 Streblospio benedicti | reverse complement strand
TGAATTGAAATTCTAGACATAAACATAAATATTAATAAAAATGTGCATAGACAGGAGTGAAATTTCTAATGGTATTTCATAAAAGTGATATGTCATATTTGCTTTTGGACACCACCTTATACAATAATACTGAGACTGTTTGCTTTCACAAAATGAATTTGAATAAAAAACTCATGTGCTCACATTTTGTGGGATGGCAAACTGTCATATAGTTCGTCCAATACAAACCAAACTAAATATCCCTGTAAGCATAAGATTTCTGCTACATTGTAGCTTGTATGTTTATGGTGAAGGTGGGCACCAAAGCAAAATAGAGTGCCAACTTTTGTTTATGTTGGAGCTGTTATAATGACATAATGGAGCCAAGGGGCCTTGAAAAGCTGTCCCTTTTAGGGCTATTGTTGGTAAGATATATCTTGACAATTAACTGATTATGAAGTCTTAGGTTTATTAACTGGAACGCAAGTGAAGAAGTATTTATTGAATATGGAATAGCATCGTTAATGTAGACTTTTTATATGGTCTATGATGTACACGTACGTTAGATTTACTCAAGTTATTTGGAGAAGTTTGAGTTTCACACATGATATTAGTACTTGAAGAAAGTAGTACAATTTTTCTTGCACAATGCTTTCAAGTTTTGTTTATATTCTAAGTTTTATGATGTAGGAATGTTTTATAATGTGATTGCATGTTGTTGTTATCTCATTAATCTTTCACTTTTAATGGAGCCACTGATAGAATGTCAAGAAAGTAATTCTCGGCAGAAATCCACACACTTAGGGTCTGATATCAATTTCAAAAGACCCATGATTTATAGCAGGAGACCATAACCCCATGGTATGTTTTGAGTTCTGATAGATCACAACCCACATATTGTAGCAAAAAGCTTACTTTGAACATGCTTACAACTATGAAAATAATAAACCCAGCTTGTCTTGTCAGTAACTATCAAAATTTCCTCTAAAGACATACATGTAAGCTTTTTAACTGCCCAAGTAGTTTTTCTCCTACTCAGCCGAGCCTCTCAAACCCCAAAGCAATCAACAAATAGAGCTCTTTCTACCACACTGTGCAATCTATCATAGACAATCTGACTCATAAATGTGTAACTTTTTTCTACATGGTTCATTTTCAACAATCTGTGTTATTGTAATACTTCACAAGAATTGCCCACTCAATGACTGACCCTCCAGTATCACTTGGGCTACTGCTCCAGTGGTGGTCCGCTTTGCACGTGATAGCAAATCACCATTACAGAAACATTACACGAACCCTGCAGCAACAGCCACTCAATGCATTCTGGTGTTTGTAACTTTTCAGCTAAGATGATTGTAGCTTTCTTGTTGTGTCATTCATGTAGTGAGTGTGAGGATGCATTGATAGTTTGTGCAGTGGTGTGCCATTACATCGAGCCTACAGCATCTATGTACATGTATGTACATGACTACATTACTGCAGGCCCTTGTCACCTTGGTGGTGAGATCAGTGCAGGTCTCTTGTTAATCAGACAGTAATAGAACTAATAGGTGTTTATGACATGAGGTGAACATCTTACAGCCTGGAGCATTTGCATGAACATGACTGCAAATGCAACTGTCTTTCAGTCTCAAAAAGAATAATGGATTTGGATGCAATCATTTTTCAGTCATAATCAAAGTACTTTTCTGTATATAGTAGATACAATTTGTAACTGAGTAGCTGTATACCTACATGTAGCATAATATGTTCTATGCACTCCCACTTGTATCTGTACAACAAACAATACAATGTTTATCCAACTTATATGAGTACATTATATGGTATTGCTGTTATATGATAGATACAATAATCTGTGATGATTCATGAGGCACTTGACCTACAATGTGCGTTTGCCCATCTTTAGCAGAAAGATTACAAAGGGCCATTAGGTTTTAGCCTCCAGCAAGAGATCTGTAGCTAATGGGCCTAGAATAGACAGCATGTGTCTATTATCATGAACACATTATTAGTATCATTGCCAGGTCAGGAATATTTAAGAATTTATCCTATTCCTGATGGAGAGACTATTTAAATTCATAATACTTTTGGTCCATTATATCATACTTTATTGTGGGGAAAACCCATTGAAAATAATGAGTCAATGTTAAAACAAAACAATTTATGTCATCAGTATTCAGAGTTTCTATGTAAACATCAACTTGTCAACTGATAATTAAACTGTAACTTATGATCAAAAGGCTGACGTTGTGTATTGCTGTTCAAATGATGTGATGAACAAGAGACAGAAGCCACATTGCCCTCAAATACACCTGCTGTATGAGTGCTGTGTATATTAACAGCAGGCTCCTGAGCAAACCAATACACAGCTTATGATGGAACGATTATAAACATTGCCATTCCATGTTATATGATTGGAGCCAATATTGGATTCTGTTGGGTAAAAGCGTAGGCATGTATGGTGGGTGGAAGAACTGCCCTTGTCTTGGTTATGATAGTCGCAATAAGACTGCAAGCTTTTAAGTATTCATTTCTGCCTATTTGTTTATCAATTTATAACCAGCAATCACCTACACAGCTACTGGCTGGTCAGTTTTATTTTGTATGACAAAACTTAACAATACCATTAATCAAGAGTATAATTTCGAAATGCCATGTCATGATCTCATTAAATTTGACAAGGGAATATTTTACCACTGTATGTGAGTTAGCAGTTAAACTCATCTAGACTTATTTCCAAGTAGGTCAACAAATACCTTTGTTACAATTTAGAATTAATGACGTTGTGTTGTACATTGAGTTTATTTACAACACGCCATCTGCTGATACGAGCAATAAACAGTGGCCAGCTGAGTGCTCACACAAACTCAATACTAATTGAAACTTCATCAACCAATTAATTCCCTATTCAACATGAACACACAGATGAATTTAAAAAAAATTACCTCATAAAGATTTTTTTAGAATTAGAAAATAGCATTGGATTCAATTCGATCAAAAAATTTCATTGTATATGTCTCTTGCTATTACATGAATTCTTTTATTTACGAAAGTTAAGATTTTGAACGATTATTGAAAAGAATTTGATCATCAAAAATACCTTTTTCGAGTCTAGCACATGTAGCATTTACCAAGTTCAGAGTTCCTTCAATCCAGATATTCATAAATTGTATATGTGGTATGCTGATGTAAAGTTGTACTAATACATCACGAGAGACGTTTATTTACCGGCCCACGGCGGGTGTTTACACAGCTAATAAAGGAGGCGAGATGTGGACATTGTATAAATGCTGGTAAAGTGAGCGAATCACAACAGGTAACAGCTGCTGCCCATTCAGATCTGTGTCTTGGGTGATCACTGATCAATCTTCAGTGTCTACCTTTTTTCCAGGAGTATATCCAGATTGCAATCTGTTGGACGATTCAGTTATTATATGTAACAAGTTGATATTTCTCATAAGTGATTTGTATGCCCCAACTAGTATGATGTTCAATGACCATGAAGTAGGAAAATATTGTGAAAGGACGCATCATTGGAAAATCAACATCCATGTCCACTGCAAATCCTTCATTCTGTTGATGTTTCTCTAGACCTACCTTGTAAGCTTTCAAGCAGAAGTGAAACTGAGAACATGATTTGCAGGTATATTGGTAATATAAATTTGAGAGCAATAGACTTATTTTGGTACCAAACACATGATTATTATTTTGGTGAATTACAGGGACCCTTGACATTGTCTGACTATGGAATGCTGTACACTGCAATAAAAGTACATCCCAATATGATTCTTATATGTTTGTATTTCATATTTTGTTGCAATGAAAATAAAAAGCCTGGTTTTCATGTGTTTTCAGACGGGCTCTGGAAAGACGTACACCATGGGCACAGGGTTTGACATGGCAACTTCAGAAGGTGAAGAGGGCATCATTCCACGTGCCGTCAAGCATCTTTTCTCTGGGATCGAGGAGCGCAAGCGGCGGGCTGTAGAGAGAGGAGAACCAGCCCCTGACTTCAAAGTCAATGCCGTCTTCATGGAGGTAGGGACAGTGCTTTGTTTCATGGTAATAATCATTTACAGGGCTATTCATGGAAGTATTTTCCACAGGTTTATTGAAGTGATCAATATTAGCAGGAATAGGATAAGATCCTATTCCTTATGTAAGTTATAATGAAATACTTGTAAGCTGTGGCATATCTGAGGATTTCAAGTATTTATAATTTTAAATTTTATTTAGACAATATTGTGGCGTTCATGATTATTATACATGTAAAATTTAAGTTCAGAAAAAATCCTCACTGTCATAGGCTTTTTGGATGAATTCATAATGCAAACAGTGACATTTCTAAGTTTGCATTGTGGTAACTGTCCTGGTGACATATAGAATGCATTATGGTATTTGTCCTGCCCATCCAAGTTCAATTTGTACATTTTAGATCATGAATTGTGACCATAAATTATGGTCCAAGTGTTATCTTTTTCATATGGTGTGTTTTGTTTTGAGAAAGTCTTTTTTGGCCCAGATAATATTGACAGGCCACTCCTTGTATGTGGCTGTATTAAGTTCCATCTTCATCAGATTATAAGGCTTATAGCCTAACGTGTCCATGGACTCAAGAAATACCTACAAATTAAAGAGAGCCTGTTATGATATTACTTTGATATTAATAAAACAAAAGAATATTCAATAATGAATCAATCAATTCCATTTTTATGTTGACAATTAGACCTTTACTGGTAAATATGTTATTGTTAAGTGTACCATGACATTTTCTCTTGGGAAGCGTTCTTTGAGTTTGCCCCAGAACCCCCACTCCATGAATATGGCTGGAATCTGTATCACCTGCCAGAACTTGTGACCTGCAATCATTGTGGCCATCTCATGGCCCTCAATGTCAATCTTCAATATACTGCAAGATAGATTAACAATTTGAATGATGTTGAATGAACAGTTTAGGAGTTTGAATTGCACAGAATTTTGAGCTGAGCATATTTTAAAGAGATATGCATGTGTTATGACCGACCTGTGGTAGTGCCCAAAGTTGCTGATTGCCAGTAGATCATCAAGCATGATGGTTCTTGTCTGCGTGCACAGATAGTGTTCAGAGGGTGTGCAGGATGAGGTTAACTCTAAATAGGAAATATGTAGAATCATCATTGTTCTGTATTGCTTTTATTATAAAGCTGCAAGCACAATAGGAACTTAGGCAGTTGGGGAAATATTTTAATGTAGATAAAATCATCATGTTAATATGGTATGGTTAAGTATAGATAGTATTCATTCTAGCTATCTATAACAAAAAGAAAAACAATGTGAAAACTTCCATTGATCAGGTATTCAACACTGCAAAATTATGGTTTAAGACTGAGCACTAGCCATAAGAAACAATGAACCTGCCTGTGAATCCGCCATTTTTTGTGGAAGTCCGCAGGGACATGTTGTAATGACCATCTGAGACAGCATAGGGCATGACTGTGATAAGGTCAGTGTGTCCAGACAGTGCGATAGATGACCGCAGCTTCTGCTGATGATCTGCAAGTATAACATGATAATTTTTTTGTTTCGTCATATGGCCATTCAAATTGACTTGATTGAGCTGAAAATAAAGTTATGATGCTACGTCTTATCAAAGGTGCTGAACCTTACTTAGGATAAATAAAGCTTCTCTCACAAGGGAATGAACTAGCTGCAGGATTGTTGCTGAGTACAAACATGACATTGTGAGATACTATATGCTATGTTTAATGTAGATTGGAATATCAGCCTGATAAGAACAGTACGTACGTAACATGGGCTCAACTGCTAGCACCTTGTGTCCCATGCCTGCAGCCACGAGGCTGAACACTCCCAGGTTGGCCCCGATGTCGATGAGACTAAGGGAACGGTCCCTCCGCAGCCAGCTCTGCAACAAGTAGATCATCTCTTTCTCCCACATCACACCTGTGTTTAGATGACCTGCAAGAAAAACATTAATGAGGCAAATATATTTTGCCGAAAGGAATACGGTAGATCTGTGTGCCTATGGCTGCGTGGATAGAGACTTGGTCCTTCTGACTAGAAGGCTGTATATTTGATTTGTTGTCGGGGCATAAATGGTTGTTGTTGAGCAAGCTTTCTTTACCAGTTCCACACTGCTCTGTGGCACCTACAGGATATATAGGTATCATACAGGTCAGGCCAGTGAATGCATATGTGAATGATTGGTTGTATGTTGAGAAAGGCAATATAGTATGACAAAGATGCAAATTAACTTATGACAGGAAGTCGCCTGAATGGTAGTTGACTTTAAAACTCTTATTTTACTTTTATATAATAGCCCTCATAGTTTATTGCTAACTTTTAAAGAAAGGCAAAGGTGTTACCTGATATAAAGATATCATCTTGAGTAGGATAAGTACAAATAGTGAAGTTGTATGCCGGGAAGCGAGGGCAGGTTGATATGTTATGAGGCCGGTCGGCCTCATTGATCAGCAAGGTCTCTGGTTTAAAAGGATGTCTGGATTGATGCACTTGTTCAGTATTGTTACTGAAAGAAAGTTGAAGTCACAATATGTTTATAACTAAGGATGGTATGTTAAGACAAATCCCAGAAATTGGTATCTTTAAACCTTAACTTGTACCTCAATGTGGCATCCAAGTGCTGTCGGAAGAAAAGTAATCCTAGATATCCAACACAAACAGATATGGTTTTGAATTTGATGTGCATTGGCATCCTAGAAAACATTATATTTTTTGTTGTTACAAAATTCTGAAGCTGTCAATTTGAAAATGATATTATATTTTTAACTATATCTTATTCAGAAGAACTTCATAGAAAGCAAACATTTCCAATTTTTCAACATGTTGAAGAATTATAATAGCCAACATCATTTCATATATTGTTGATCCAAGAGAAAGTGAATCCTAGTTTGTAATTATTATAACATGAAACATATATTCAACTACATGTTTTTAAGTAATATCAATGTAATGTTATGCATTATGGTACTTTGCATTGCTACAAAACCTGTTTTATTGTTTGTAGATGTATAGTTACGTAAATTAGCATAAGGTAATTCATATTGCTGTAGGTCATCTGTTTCTCAATTAGCTTCTTTTTCTTAACTTCGAAATGCTACTTGTAAATGGTAATATCACGTAAATGGACTTCATGATTTAAGTACTTTGTATAGAGGTATCTCAATAGTTTGGCTAATGGTTTTGACCACTCTTAGAGTTGACAACTGTTGACAGTATGAGTTCTTGGTAATAGAAACTTACATGATTGTGCAGCTAGAAATGGTGAAGAAATCCTACACCAAATGCTATTGTAAACTGTCTAGAATCTTCAATCAAGTAAAAAATACAGCATTCAAAGCAGTTTTAAATTTAACTGTTCTTCTCTCTTTGTATCATTAATGAGTGTGCCTTGATGTTTCAGTTGTACAATGAAGAGGTGATCGACTTGTTTGACACGACCCGTGACCCTGGAGAGAGGGTGAGTATATTGGAGTGCATATATTATTGTTTATCATGAATTTTGATATAAGGCTATTATTGCACAGAAACTATCAATACAAATAAGACAGACATAAGAAGACAAGTATTTTACAGAAGAAATTAAAGATAATGTACATGCATTAGTACCATTATCATTTTTTTAAAAAGAACGGGTGTAACATTACAGAAAAACTTCTCCACTACATTGAATATGTTAAGATGTTGTTAGACATTTAATCTTTTTGATGTACCAGTTATTATCTACTAATCTGTGTAATTGCAGAGCCGAAAGTCGCACATCAAGATCCATGAGGACGCGTGTGGTGGCATCTACTGTGTGGGTGTCACCACCCGCCCGGTCACGTCCACAGAGGAGGTACGAGGCAAACCTGAGTTTGATGTTATTTCAGTAGAAAAGATTAGCCTGTTCATAGATCTATGCTTTGGGAAAGTGGAATTTTGAAGGAATGTTAAGTTTTGTCGTTGCTTGTTCAAATTTTCCAGCAATATCTCACTGGCAAAATAAAGTGTAAATTATTAACTAATGATAAAAGATATGATTTACATGTTACATTAGCAAATTTCTTTACTTTGCCACAGACGATCCAGTGTCTGAAGCAGGGCGCTCTGTCGCGGACCACAGCCTCAACCAACATGAACTCTCAGTCCTCACGCTCACACGCCATCTTCACACTGCACATCAAACAGCACAGGCTCATGAGAGACGAGGTAGGCAGGAGTCACACAATGTAACTTTTGGAGTAGATCTTGCAATTTTGAATTGTGCCAAATTCTATCAAATATTTTTTGAATGTCTGCTATCACATGTATTATTTATTATGAATGTAATGTATAAAAATTATATGAGGAGTACTCAAGCTAATATGATAATGTGAATACATATGATAACCTACGGTTATTAATAGGCCATCACATCTGCACATACACGTCAGTGAAACTGATGATTAATTTGTACTTTCCTCCTGTTGTAAAAGTTGGAAAACATTCATAAAGTTGAATTTAATAGGACAGCATAGCGTGTTCTTACTTGTAACAAGATAAAAGAGACCTTATGCGAGCCCAATGTGTCTCCTTCAGCCCGAGGAGGATGAGGAGGGCAAGGAGGTGGACACCACCGAGCTCAACAACCGCGAGTTTGAGACGCTCACAGCCAAGTTCCACTTTGTCGACCTGGCCGGGTCCGAGCGCCTCAAGCGCACGGGAGCCACGGGCGACCGCGCCAAGGAGGGCATCTCCATCAACTGTGGACTGGTCAGTACTGTTTGTTTTTTTTAAATCCAAGAGCTTTTTCAGAATTGAACAAAATTATGATACAAGGATGAAACTTGGTATGGGACGGTTTTGATAATATTTTTGTCAGAGTGTGTGCATATATTTGTGCGAATAAGATGATATTAGAAAGTGATTCAATATGTCCCCTCTTATTTGTGGGTGATTTGTTAGTTTGTTGGTCATGAATGAATTTGGTAGATCTGACTTAGCATTATAGTGTTTCATCTCGATTACGTTTTCTTCATAGGGATTTTTGGGGCTTTGAATGTTCCCATTGCTTTGTTTGAAGTTAAACCTTTTAGTTTTTCAAACACTGAATACTAATGTTATTATTTAAATATTAGTCATTCTAAAGCATGAGTTAGAGATAGACTTCGATTTTGTAGTATTTTGGCCTGGGACTGAACTTAATTATTCATGAACATGTGCCAGTTCCGCTAAGTTAGTTTGTCAATGTGGCTCTATTAAACTGAACTAATCATGGTGATAATGAAGATTTTAAAAAACAATTGACCAAATTGAGATGGAAAAATATTCATATGGCTGGAGAGCAAAAATTGAAGGATTGATGAAATAGATCTTTGCCTATCAACAATAAATGTACATGTATGCTAACTACATGGCTGAAGTGCAAAAATTGAAAGATTGATGAAATAGATCTTTTGGCCTACCACAATAAATGTATGGGTTTATGAAGTGTTTTATCGTGATGTATAGAATGTAAGCCAAATAAAAAGTCATTCCATTGTGCACTCACCGTTAACTGTTTCACTGATTGACTTTCCTCAGAACACAATTATTATCAGTTGGCTCATTCACTTTGAGGTTACAATAATAGAACATTAGAGCAAGTGCTACTAGGAATAATACATGTACTACCAATTTACAGTGCATTAAATATGCCGTGAAAAGGATTAGCGTAATTAATATTGTATTACAATTATATAAATTATATAAATGAAATACTCAAGAGATATTACTTTTTTTCTTACATTTTTTCCATAGATGGATTTGTCATCACATTGTACCTTTAAATATTTCTTATTTTCTATGTTGAGATTTATGTTTTGGAATTCATCATAACAAGCCAATCCTAAAAGTAAATGAGGATGGGTTATTAATTAACTCTTACACTTGATGCTTGATGTGTATTTTGCTGAATGATAGATTTATATATTAATTAATGGAAACAAACTTGTACTTTGGGATTAATTACTTTAAACCCTTCATGTTAGATGAATACCAGGTAAGTAAAAGCCAAGTCCAACCTGATACACTTATGTTGAAACCCATTTCAATGACAAAGCTTTTAAATTTTACAACATCTTGATTTTTAATTGAATCAAACTGAATTCTTGGGTTAATTACGTATAAAACTATAAATGCATTTCACGTGTAATGGCCAGTTATTGCCTAAATTACAGCCTTTAGCATTTACTGATTGACTTCCTCAGATGCAGATAGCTATCAGGTGCATTTTATTTTAAGCCTTATAAGGAAGTTCTTGTAGAAAAGTTAACTTTAAATTCCACCATACCTTTTCTTTTGAAGTAAATTTAAGTTTTGTGAGCTTCTATGTAATTTTTGATCAGCAGCTCATTTTACATTGAAAGAATTTGTTGTAGCTTAATTGAATCTTCTAATGACTTTGATAAATCTAATTTGTGATACCTTATGCTTACAATGATGATCATTAAATTTGATGTTCAACTTTATGTCTTCTGACAACTTTTATTATTTATTTATTTATTTACCATTTATTTCAATAATCTTAAAATTCCTGATTTGTTGCTTACTTTGGCAACAAATAAAGCGTAGGCCACCTGTGCATAGTGATATGAGTGCTGCTACATTGGCTACCTTAAGTTTTGTGGTATAAATAACGGGCTGAAGAGCATTAACATGGGCTGTTTGTGGGTTCTCAGTAATGTATGTTGATGATGAGTGAACATCATGGATACATGTCTGTTATAGACCACCTATGGGATGCATTTTGGTGAAGATATTGCTTGATACATTTGAAAGATAAAACATATGTAATTATGTGTTATATAAGTAAACATCTGAGCAAGAATCATAGATAGCTGGATTTATAAGCTGACCTGCATGTATGTGAGGAAGTAGAATAGAACAAGATAATACACAGTAAGTGTTTGTTTAATAATTAGCTCAAGTATGTATATATTATTGTTTTGTACAACAATACCGTAATGGATTGAATAATGAGTATTTCTGTACATATTGTTGTCTAACATCTCTATTCATTGTATACAAAATTACTGGCATAACATTCTGCATAGATTTTACATTGTTGAGAACATCTGACTTAGATAAACATAATTTTTCCGTCTTTTTGCTGAAATATAAGAAACATGTTGTATTATGATCATTTTCACAGAGGATTTTTGAGATTTAATGGAAGAGAGTGATTCTCTTTGACTTTATGGCGTTATCACTGTGAAGTATGATTGTATGCATGGCTGTGCAGGTGGAACAACTTACTTGCTCCACAGTCTTCACAATGCTTTCACATGGAACACTCTGCTCCCAATGGGTAGTTGGTAAATGAAAGGGTGAACAATTGAAACTGGTCAATGAACAAATATTTTTAAAATGTTGGCACTTATTCTTTGTCATGCAAAATCAATGGTGGATATAATTGTATTTGTAATTCGATGAGATGTAATGGCATATGATATGATGTTCTCCATTGCGTAAATCATCATGTATTCATGATACATAGCTGAAAAAAGGATTCAATGAACAAAGTATGTCCGTGATTGATCACATAACTATGTCTATTCATGTTTAACTTGCTTGAAATATGCAGGTTTAGAATGTTATAAAACAATCATGATTTGTGGATATGTTATCTGCTAATACTCTTTCTGGATGATCTAGAATACTAGTACAGTAATATTAGACACTGAAGCCAGACCAGATTAATGGACAACATAGGATACTCAATGGCTAATTATTTGATGTGTAACGACTAATTATCGTCTTTACTGGTGGATAGCAGTAAATTGCTGGACATTCTTCGCAGGCTTTGGTTTGTGATAACTTATAAGTATTCATATTTCTTGATGAAATAAAACCTAAAATATTTAGTGTTTACATGAATTCTGAAATAAATGTTCAATACTAGTATATTTTTTCCAGTAAATTTTTGTTCAAAACACCAAACCTTTTGGTTTCATGAGACGCTTTAAGATTGTGATAATTTTTGTTTTTACAACCGTAGTTGATACATGTACAATACAAACTTGTATTGTTTTGTACATACCTTGTAGTAGTTGCCACATTAGTCTAGCACCAGGTTGTTGATTGATTATACCAGTTTGCCTATGAAGGCCACATACTCGGCATACTGGGACAAATACATAGTGTATGTAGCCATCCTCAAAATGCATATATGTGCCTGTATTCCATAAATCTAACGAGGTGCTTATATAACAAACATACCTGCTGGAAGTAAACATAGTTAGTGGTTTGTTCTATGTTTTTTTTTTTTTTTTTGTGAGGGTAAAGTGTGCTCATCAGATGTAATAATGCTCAATAGAGAAACCTGTGTCTGCTAGCAAATAGTTCTACATTATGCCAGCAGTTAATGTGAAATATTAAAAATTTGTAATTTATTGCCAAAGACATACATATTGTCACAGACTGAAGAATGAAGGATAAGACTTCATTTCAGTACGAAAATTTGTAAAAGAAAAAAAATTATGTACATGAATTAGGCTTCAAGAATCATGTCACTAAACAATTGAGTCGAAAGAGCTAATTTAGAAAAGTAAAATTTGAGTATTGTGTCATTATTTTAGATATTTACTTTATGCACATTGTATCAGGTGATTTACTAAGAATATCACAATATCACTATAGATGTGTATGTAGTGTGGGCAAGTTTGTATGGATTTAATTTTCTTTAGAATCATTCCATTGAAGATTGAATGAGCAAGGCTTGCTGAACTTTATCAAAATGATAAGGAATGAGTTGAACAAAACAGCAAAGCCCCCGTTTCGCCTGAGTAGTTTATGGAGGCCACTTCGTAATGCCACATTTCAATGAGCATCAATTAATTCTCACCGACACATATTCAGAATTAAGCAAAGTCAGACGTACATGTAACATTGTAGCAAGTACAGCTTGTAAGTGTACTCTTTATTCAAAATTTATAATTTATAGACAACCCAGTGCATGAAAGGAGTCGTAAGTTGATATTATAACTACGTCTCATCTACAAAGTTAGAATGAAATACATGTTTAT
Source organism: Streblospio benedicti (assembly GCA_019095985.1). NCBI lineage: Eukaryota > Metazoa > Annelida > Polychaeta > Spionida > Spionidae > Streblospio > Streblospio benedicti. The sequence goes on along the minus strand of CM032663.1, from coordinate 37,514,992 downwards.
AATGGTTGATGCCATTACTTGAACGCTTGCTACCGTATGTTGTTGCAGTTGGCGCTAGGCAATGTGATTTCTGCATTGGGTGACAAGGCAAAAAAAGGCAGCCATGTGCCTTATCGGGACAGCAAGCTCACACGCCTCCTACAGGACTCGCTGGGAGGAAACAGGTACATATAAAGCAGCGGATACTATGTATATACATTAGATTTGAATGCCAGCTTTTTTTCCTATTCCGTTAAAAATTGACTTGATTTGATCGATAATACAGGTTTTGAGAAATAACGCGAGCTTTTTTCTTTTAATCTATGAATCCAGAAGAAATCCTTGCTAATAGATATGTTAAATGATATTGATCGTTTGGTAATATCAGTGAGACAATTTTATCAAGTATGTGATTATTCTGCAGCCGCACGATGATGATCGCGTGCATCTCACCGTCTGACCGCGATTTTATGGAAACACTCAACACACTGAAGTACGCAAACCGGGCCAAGAACATCAAGAACAAGGTAAAAATCAACACCTTACAGTTGTTATTGATGTTCCTATATGATTTTGTCTTATCTTTCTGGCTCTTAATAGCAACTAAATGCATGTGTCATTGAAGTCATTAAATTCTATGCAGCTTGACTAAAAGCTAAAATGAGCTGACGCTTGCATTCAAAGATTTCACACCATTTTTGCTGATTGTACGTGTGTTTGTAGGTGTCCGTGAACCAGGACAAGACGAGCAAGCAGATCGCGGCGCTGCGACTCGAGATCCAGATGCTACAGGAGGAGCTACAGGAGTACAAGTCTGTGAGTGAGAGGCCAGCCAATGTACAGCTGTACTTCATTAATGAATGATACTCCATTTGTTGCAATCCTTTTACTCATGTTTGAGGTGTTCGCTTTATTTGAATTTAGGTGTTTAGGCGTAATTCTTTAAATGGACACCTGATGCACTCTATAGTGGTCGGGGCTGCTAAAGTTCATTTATGTTTTGTTACAAATGTTTATATTGATGGTGCCGTAGCCCTGAACTTGTTTCATTTCCTTCAGGGCAAGCGGTTATTGGATGCAGATGGTGTAGAAACTGTTAATGACATGTACCATGAAAACACAATGCTACAGTCAGAAAACGACTCACTACGATCAAGGATAAAGGCACTCTCTTCAACGATAGACAACCTACGAGAGAGAAATAGTCAGGTATGATTTTGATTGATTTGCAGCAGATTATCTTGCGGAATTTGTAATGCTCAATTTGGATAAGAAACTATCCATTTCCCAATAAGTATTGAAATATAATTTGAAGAGGTAGGAAAATATTTTTACTGGTAAACTGTAGTTAAAAGTAATCAAATTTAATTTATGGTTTCAGTTACTAGCAGAGCGGGACATAGCCAGGCTGGGTGGAGACAGTGGCAATATTGAGGTGGAGAAACTCATAGAGGGCTATATCAAGGAAATAGAGGATCTCAGGTAAGTTAGTAAGGAATAGTAACATAGAAAATAAATTTTGCATGTGGTAGAGCAAGAACCTTTTACTTATCTCTGCATATGACGTTTCATGCTTTTTGTGTTGCCAAACTGATGGCTTTATGACCCACAATCTTCTTGAAAGAATATAATGGTTGGGATGAAGACAATCCAGTAAATTACTCACGCGAATAGGGTGATAAAAACTCCTTATTTGTTTACACATCACTTGTATTTGTACCACTTGGTTGACATCTTCCAATGCAATGTATAACTTAACTTCAATTTACCCAATCACCGGTGCTTTTGACACTTGACTGGCCACTTCAAACTTGTGTCTCCCAAGCTACAAGTGCCCATTGTCTGACACGTGTACCTTCCATATCTAGGTGTAAGTTGATGGAGTCTGAGGCGATCGCCGACACGCTACAGCGGCGGCCTCGCTCCACCATCCCATCACGTGTGTCAATCTCGTCCCCGGGCCTGCCGCTCGTCATGACAACGTCCGTGGATGAGGACACGGGCATCGATAGCCTCCTGGCAGAGGCAAAGCGCGACCTCGCCAACAGCAAGCGCGAGATCGGGCGCCGGCGCAGCAACAACAGTCAGGGGTATGTGGTGTCGCCTTGTTATCTTGAGGCTTCTAGAAGCTTTCTTTTTGTAAACTCAGATGTAAATCTGTTGATGGCTTGGGTACGTGGTCAGGTGGGAGTAGAATGGTGATTGAGTGGTTATGAGATCGTGATATGATGTTTATAGCTTGGGATGGATGGACAGGGTCATTGTCAGGTACATGTAGTATAGGGAGTACTGTGGTACAGTTGAATCAATTTATCTCCAACTCTTCTATGTAAGATAAATGTTAAGTGTAGGTAAATGTGATGGAAAAAGTGTAGGTAGATGTGATAGAAATGTGAAAAATGTGTTTTGAAAAAGGACATCGGATTTCCAACGTGCAAATTATAAACCGTCCAGGGTTTTATATAGAAATTGTGTTTTTGAATAACAAAAAAAAAGCATAATTTATGCTTCAATTTAATAATTTGTTTCAGTGATCACGAAAAGTGTGAAGATGATGATGAGAAGGTGACGGAAAATGGTGATGGTGATGGCGATCATCTGAATGGAGATCATGAAGAGGATGAAGAGGAGGATGAGGACGATGAGGAGGATACAAAGGAGTCAGACTCTGAGGTCGATGAAGGTGAGATTCGACTAGATATAGGTTCCTATTGCTCTGGCTGAAGCTATACAAAACTTATGCTAGTGCTTTATGGCTGGTGATAAGATCATATTAAACACACAATGATATCCAAAAGATGCACAATATTAAGGGAAGATCCTTGTACACATTGTCTAATATTTAGACATTAATATGTACCTTAGATAAAAGTTATCATTTTATAGTTTTAAACAGGATGATAAAAGCCATATTAATTCTAAGCTTTGAACATCCAATGCTGTCTTGGTCGCAGTGATGAAGTCATTCGTCGTCACTGGGATCTCTGAAAATGACCGAGTTGTGTGAGATCCTAGTTAAAATGAATGATGTCATCACTCATCATTGTGACCAAATAACAGAGGAGAGGCTGTTGAAAGCTTAGTGTGAATCCTGTTTGAAACTGTAAAATGAAAACTTTTGTCTATCAAATCCAGGATAAATGAACTTCCATCAAAATATGTACCTTGTTATGAATCCATTTAAGGTATGGTAAATCAAACTTCCCCTAAATGTCATGGCAGGTAATCTCATCAGGAAAAGTCACACCTTTGGAGCTTGCATCAATGTATTTTTCGTACTAAACCAGCACCATTGCATGACCCGATGTAAATTTGTACAGTCGTCGACAAATGCTTGGCATAGTCGATGAATACGTTGCCGGAAGAAGCGATATTTTGCATATATCTGTCTCACCTTTGTATTACGACCATGTCTGATTTGTGCCCACGCTGCAGCTCTAGAGGAGGACCTCGATGAGGAGGATGAGGAAGAGGTGGAGGAACTGTTTGGCTACCGCCTCAGTAAGTCTGCTGCATGCTGGGCCGACAACCACCCACTCTGTGTACCATGTCCTCTTGTTGTCCATTTTGTGTGCAGTACTGAATGACCTCTGAAAGCAGTTCCACTGCAACGGGTGGTCATTTTGTAGACATTGTATTGTACCAGTAATGAGATGTTTGTTGTTATCATGGCACGTTTTAACATGTTTCGTTCACTTTGGAGCTTGCAGCAAAAATAACCTATTTAATGGAAGAATGAATGGTCTTCATCATGTGTTAAAATAAGCCATGAATTTTAGACATCCAGCTTCTTTTTAGTACAATTTGTCATATGTTTTTTTTTTTTAAATCTTATAAGGTAGTAACTATTGTGATTCAAGCATTGACTTTTTTGCCATTTGTTTGTTATGAATGCATCTTTAACTAAGTAAGAAGAAATATGACAAGAGGTATGAAAAGAAGCTGGACACTTGGCATGTTCATATCCTTTAGTGTGTTTGTGCCTAGTTTGTAATCTTATTTTTGAAAGTATATTCAGCTTGTCATTGTATATTTGGATTTTGACCATTTTGTATCTGTCAGATTTTCATAATGGGAAATTTTCTAAATATCTTTGGCTTGAAATGATAAACCATAATCTAAAAACAAATGTATAAGAAACAAAATTTCTGAAAGTTAAGTACTTGGCCAATATTGTATGATGGTACACTGTACATGTATGTGCCAAATCCTAGAATTCAGATACCTTCTTCGCCAAAATCCTTCTCAGTAACTAAGTGTGACGTTAGCCGGATTTGTTTTGATGTGATTTTCCCATTGAAATTAATACACAAAAATACTCACTTGAGGCATTTTCACTAAAATATGATATTTGATGTAACATTTGCAACAAAAATAATGATTAATTGTTGCAATAACAAATTGTACTCTCTTTGGTTTCGGATGAGTAAAGAGCAATGAAAATATGTTTTACATTCAATATGGTCATTCTGACTATGTTTTGCTATGTTATTGTGAAATAGAATTGATTTTGACTGTTTGTTGATGTTTCCTGGTGCATGAGAAGAAATGTAACTAATTAATTTTTTGGTTTATCATATCGCTGAATGAAATAATGTGATATTTTTTGGTTACATTGAATATGTCAATGCAGCTTTTACAGGCGTACAGTTCATTTTAGGTTACTTATTGTGTTGGCGATATTTGTTATTACTTCTTAATTACTTGTTGAATGTTTTACTAAAGCTTGTACGTTTTTGCTTGGTGTGCTGCTTCATTTGCTGTGCTTACTTTTGCCCTCACAGACTACGACATTGTGCCGCAGACGCATGACATCGATACAAAACATTACAGCGATGGAGACAAAGAAGACAGCATCCTCATTGACATATGTCACATTGAGGAGGAGGAGGATGATGATGATGATGTGTTACTAACTCCGAAAGACAGCTTTGTCTCTGATAGTATCACGGAAGATGATAAAGAGACGGAATCTCAAAGTAGCGAAAATAAAAAAGGTAACAGGCGTTAAGTGTACAGCACGCGATAAGGTGTTGTCGTCGTCTGGTTTGGTCCCAAACAGTATATTATGGTGCATGCTCAAGCATGTTCCTTAAGGGGAAGCACTGTGCACAATTATGTACAGATTAGGGACCATGAATCAAGGTGTTGTGGTTTGTTGTTTTACAGTTTTGCTGGATTTGTTATTTAATTCCTTCAAGGTGTTGTGTTCATTTTTTTTATATATATATAAAAACTGTCACTTTTGCACCCATTCCAGAATGTTCAGGAGGTACATGTATATTCATTATTGTTGTCATATTTTGAGTATTAACTAAATTTAACTTGTAAAATTTTCAGGAATTCATATCTTTGTACACACTCGTATTCTATCTCTGTTGATGAGGTTGACAGATTTACCTATTCGTTAGTCGCTATGTCATCAGATTTAGCCGCCATTATTCCAATTGAAATTGACAAAATTATCTACACATAACCTCATTTTTAACCAAATATTTCATGTGGATGGACATAAACAAAAAAATCCATGTAGGTTTCAGTATTTTTGTTTAACCAGCATGATCAGTATTGCATGTTATTACATGAGTGTTTTTTATATATTTGATCAATGATTTTGTCAATATCAGAATGCCGTGTTTTTGCTTCAGACACAGACAACCTGCACGAGGACCTGGCTGACCTCCAGTGTGAGATTTCCATTAAGCAGAAGCTCATCGATGAACTCGAGCTGTCACAGAAACGGCTGCACGCCATGAAGGCTCAGGTATATACTTGTACATGCATCAAACGATGGTCACAGTCAGATATTTCAGAAAGGTTTGCATTTTTGCGCTACTCACCCAAAAGTTATTTTATTGAGAATTCAGTTGTGTGGCTGCATATCTGTTTCAATGAGATAGCTGGCGTGTTTGTTCTTCATTGTCTCCTGTAAGTGAGATGTACGTCAAGTAAAGTATATTAATTGCGATTGCGATATCTATGTCACTTAACACTTAAGTATTTAATGATTTATGTTATACTATACATCCCCATGTTCCGGGTGTTTCAGTATGAGGAGAAGTTGGCGAGTCTGTCTGTGCGCATCAAGGAGACGGAGCACGAGAGGGACAAGGTGCTCGCCAACCTCGGTATGTGTGCACTACTAGATCAAAAGTGCTGCATGTTTTAGATGTATCATACTGAACAAACCAACAACACCAACATAGAAACTGTAATTCATTTGTATTTCAATTAACTATATCTTAAAGTTGAAGTTTTTTAATTTTTTTATTCATCCAAAAATAATAATTGTATGGAAATGATATGGTAAAAATTCTAGGGCTGTATGTTAAGAATAGCCTTGTGGTCTGGGTTGTGCATTATATTACTAGCCCGAATTTTATAGGATTCTTTTTCAATTTTACATGCAAAATTGAGAATACAGGGCTATAATTTTTTTACTCAAGCTATTACTATGTGGCAAGCGCTAGTATACAAACCGGATTTCAATGTGGATGACTTTCATGTGCAGGAAGCAACCGTGACCAGACGTGTGAGGCGGTGAAGAAGGAGAAGGATCGTTACGAGCGGCGACTCACGGAGATGAACTCGGAGCTCAAAAAGCTGCAGGCAGCGAAAAAGGAGCACGCCAAGTTGTTACGCAATCAGTCGCACTATGAGAAGCAGCTCGCGAGCATGACGAAGGATCTCAACAACCTCAAGAAGCTCAAGGTATACACATATATCACATCACTAGTTGAAGCTCTCCATTATTATGAGGTAGCTGCAAACACTTGTTTAGTGCTAATATCCTCTAATATAAAAGTTGGTCTTCACTCATGAGTGTATTTTCATAAGATTACGTGTTGTTAATTGAAAGTTTGAAGTTACACAAAAAGCAAGCCCAGCAGTGGTCATCTACTATATTTATTGAAAGTAGTGTACATTGTGTGTGTGTGTGTGTTGAGCCAGTCCTCCTGATGGCACACGCTGTTGTGTTGCAGGTGAAGATGATGAACCAGATCAAGGAGGAGACGGCCAAGGCGCGCCAGTCAGAGGCGCGGCGCACCCGCGAGGTCAACCAGCTCAAGAAGATGCAGCGCAGCAAGGAGAACCAGATCCGCCAGCTCGAGCAGGAGAAGCGCCAGAAGGAGAACGTGCTCAAGCGCAAGCAGCAGGAGGTCAGTACCTCACTGTCTTCATCCTAGGCATTAGCATCAAGAGGGTTAAAATTGATTTTGTAGACTTTTTTACATTTGAAAGGTCCTGTTGCTTAGTTTACACTTCTGCTTATTCTGAATATAAGCTAATATTCGGAAACCTATTTGTTTCATGATCTAGAGTCAATTGATCTTTTTACGTAGTGTTTGTAGTTGCTGATGATGCATTGGCTGTGTAGATTCGTTTTTGTGTGTTATGTTGAATTTGTTGTTGACTGTTTTGTGAACTGTTGGTTAGAATCATGCGTGTATGAAGTATGTGTGTACTTTGACTATGGACCATTTTTCAACAGCCATTTTAATTGCGAAATAATATTTTAGTTTATGAGTTGCTATGGGTACTGTGAGAATTTTTTCTTAATGCACATTTTTAGTCTGTAGATAAGAAAAACTCATTGGAAGTTACTTTTGTTTATATTCTAAATAGTAGCTTAATATCGAGCATACATGTATCTGCGTGTGTGTTAAACAGACCCTTCTAAAAAGTATTAACTGAAAGGCTTGGAGGAGATAGTTGGCAGTCAGGATATTGAATAATTAGAGCCTACCAAAATGAAATTATGATTTGATTGAGTGATTGATTGATCGATAAGAATGATGGCTTTTCAGCTGGAGAAACTGCGAGCTTGCCTTCCACCTTTACTGGGCTTCTGCCACCTCTGTTATAACGTATTAAAATTTGCGGTTTTAGCATACATGTGCATTTGATATTATAAACCTAAAATGATGCTCATGTATCAGATGCATCTTACAAATGTAAATAGGCATTTAAGAAAGATATCTACAAAATTTTATCTTTAGTTTCAACAGTCTTCATTAGATGGTGCACTTACAATATTTCTATGTAAATAAACCACAAAGGAAAGTATTCCTGTAAATAACCTATATTGCTTTATTTTTTGACTAACAAGAGACAAACATATTGATTAGATTATTTAGAAAGACGTGAATCCATTGGACACAACATTAGTAGTGATTTAAAACACAAAGGAATTGTTTGTGTAAGAATCATGTTTTTTATTTTCTTCTTTTACATGATTTATAGCTACTGGATCTATTATAACCCTTTGTAAACATAAATTACATTACATTTACACTCAGCCAAAGGTGAGGTAGGCACATCACTTTGTTCAGTTTACATTGTTATGTACACTATGGACAGACACCTAAAACTTTGTGATCAATCTAAGAAACTGTATTTATTTCAAAATTTGAAAATGTTCAGAGATTTACCAAATAGTTACCCTTGAAATTGCTTTCTATTTCCTGCAAGGAATAAGACCGCCTCCATGACGCCAAGTGATGGGGTAGACGTTTACATTGTAGGTAGAGAAATTACGTCGTCAGTTATGTGTACCCCCTGAAAAGATACAGCAACAGTCGGGTCCACGAGGGTCACGCTCGGTATTGACAACACAATCACGTGCCTACACTTGAATTTAATGGTTCTTAATTGATTTGAACAGTATTATATCATTTTTCTTTGGACTTTCTATTCATTATGATAGAGATAGGATCCTTAATTACCGTGCATTTTTAAATGTTGCTTCAAAGCAAATAGAGAAGTAAGATAAGATGAGCATACCAATGTTCTCTTCATTCAATCTGTCCATTCTTAAAATTTGATTCTTTATTTTCGATATTAAATTCAAGTGGGTAGAAACGTTATGTTTTTTAAGTTTGATTTATTTTGTTCTTTTTTTGTTTTTATTTGTTTACTTTCAGACTTATACATGTAGCAGTACGTTTTGTTTCAGGAGTACTAATATTACTAATAATTGATCCTTTGCATTTCTCCAGGGCAAAAGTGAATAAGATATGTAGAAGTGACTAAAGTGCTTGTATATCCCTGAAAACTACTGATCAAGGCTTTCGCTGCAAACTTGAACTTTGATACTCCTCAATGAGCATTTTATATCTATTTCTACAAATGTGCTCAAGGAAATTATTAGAACCTTTAGATATTATAAATGTTACAGAAATCTAAAAAATTTCCATACTGTATACAATATTGAAAGGCATAACTTATATACAAGATATGAAATAAGGTCAAGTTTGCAATAGAAAATAAAAACATGTTATAAAAACTAGTCAATGAACACATTGCATTGTTCTACTAATGGCATGTCAATTCTGATTTCTATTTGTGATTTTATGGTAATTGATTTGAACTTGATAGCAAAATGATAGGTTTAGCTAATTCCCAATTGTCTCAATTATGAAGAAAATTCATTCAACAGTTGCTTGAATTTACCTATTCCCTAAGGATGTGGTTGTTGATTCTAAATTTGACATTAATTATTTATCTATTATTAATGTAATAATATAATAACATAACTTTGTACATGTACAATTTTGACCGAATGAATTTAGAATAATGAATTTAGATAATGATTATTTAAAACATTTGTTTAACTCTATTGACAAGATAACATACCATGCACCTTGTTTCTTAAATACTCTTAACAATGTCCAGTTTAACAACATGACTTATCAAACTATATATTTATAATATGGCCCAACTGGTTTAGGAGGAAGAAACTAATACTTCACTCAAAATATTCGGTATTTCAAATAGTATTTTTTTTTAAAATCCAATAAAAGAGTCAATGCAATATGCAGGTTGAAGCCTTAAGAAGAAGCCAAAAGCAGAAGATGTCTTCTGCAGTAGCTGGCAGGGTGGCTAGGTACGAGCAGGAACCAACCAGACCGGTCGCTCCGTTCAGCAGCAGGAAAAAGCAGGTTGGTGCCACAATTATATCTTACAGTAAATACTGAAGTATTAGCACTACAAAACCAGAGTTAAAGAATGTTATCATCACTTTTGTACTTGTGCGAGTATTACCATATGGATTCTGCTTATTTGCTGCAGATATTCTCACCCAAAACTGCCAAGTCACGGTGGGATGCGTTGGAGAAATCCATCACTTCCATCATCATCAAGAAGCAGACCATGGGGCACATGGAGCGGGACATGGAAAGGTGGCTCAAGGTACATGTAACACTCTCTTTAGGCTACACAATGTTCTCCTTGGAATTCATAACTTGCTCATGGTCGTAGCATACAATTATGGCTCAATTATATCTTACCCACCAATCATGTATTCAAATTAAGTTGAAGATGATTTGTGCAAATAGCAGGGATCTCAAAGATTTTGTTGGGTAATTTTGAACCATCTAAACATCTAAACGTCATATACAGTACTGATAGCGAATTATGGCCAGGGAATTTCCCGTAAATTCACATTCGCAAAATTCTATTCGCCTGTAATCGCTGTTTTCATTTTCCTACGGTAAATTCTGCTACCCCACAATTGATCCCATGACAAATTCGGTAATTATGAAGCGTACCATAGAAATTCTCTTTTCGGTTCCACAAATTCTCTATTTCGGTTCCACTTTTCAAAATTCCCTTCATACTATTGATTTACCATTGAATTACACGAATTATCAGAATTTTGCGAATTTTCAGAAGACCCTACATCGGAAAATTCTCAAAATTCGCTAAAATTGATATTGAACGTAACAAGAATTCGTTTTAATTCGTTTTTTTCCCTGAACTTTAGAAAACCATCCGTGACAATATAAAAGGGAAGTTTGTTTTCCCCGGTGATTATTCGGTTCAGATCAATTCCATTTTCTTTCCTTTGTGTTTTTGTGATTATACAGTACAAGTTGCGAATTAACATTGCAACAAATAATGTGATGCTCGTGGGAAGAGTCATTAATGATGGATTGTTTTGCAATATATGCTGATGGTTTTTCTCCAGTCTTTTTATATTTAGTAATGATATTCCTTACAGTGATGAGTGAAATTTGCGAATTGAACTGTTCAGACACATATTTAAAAATTCTTATCCTTCCATATCCTTTTTTGTGGAGTTGAACAATCTTTTATTTGATGATGTTTTATTCTAGTTCTAACCATTGCAATATCCGGTATGAAAACACATTGAATAATGAAATGTGATAATCCTTACTCAGTACATATCTTGGTGTGTGATGCGACTTATATTCACTTGCGTATCCCTTTTATATGGGAAGTCATCCGAATTTTGCGAAAAAAAAAAAAAAGTTCGTGAATTTACAGAATCGATTATGAACGACATTATTGAACGTCTTTCTCAAAATTCCCATAATTCTTTCTTTTTCTCAGAATTTGCTTAATGTAAGGCCAGGAAAACATTGATTCCTATTTTCATCACAATCTACTGCGAATTATGCGAAGTTTTAGATGCCAACAATTCGTTTCATACGTGTAATTCGCGAATTTCTCGTATTATCGCGAATTTCTAGTAAGGTGAGTAGAAGCAGAATTAAACATTCAGCTTTTATAGATTCGTTCGCCTTGATTCGGTCATTCCTTTAAAATTCGAAATATTCGGCTGATTTCCATGTCTCTAATTCGTTATCAGTACTGTATGTCATTTTCCAGCACACAATTACAATAACTGAAATATTATGTGTTTAAAGCAAAGAGAAAATTTGACGAAGAAGGTTGACAAAGTCCAGAAGAAAGCTGCAGCGAACCCGTCCCTTGATGTCACTGATCAGTTGAACACACTCCGCGCAAACATCACATTTGTACAGGTAAATTGTCAACTACACTTTGTAATTGCTTTAAAGCCTAATTAGTAACATTTGCCACATGGTAAGTTGTAAAGCGTTGTTGACAATTCCACAGATAGTTATACATTAACATTTCAGACTAGCACAATATATTTGTACATCACGTAATCTTAAGCATTTCTTAGTGTCCAGTGTAATTGACATAGTTTCATACTGTTTGCAGGAGAACATCAACGATTGTCAGTCAAACATCATGTCATTTGAGGAGTCCAAGTCAGATGAGCAGGAGCCATCTAATATCTTTACCAAGTGCAGCAACCTGGAGGAGGCAAAGTACCTACTTGAACACTTCCTCAACATGGTCATCTCTAAGGTGAGTTTGAGGGTGTATAGTGGTCGAATTTAGATAAAAAGATCCGGATACCTCATAGAAACATTTTTATGCTTATTGGTAAGCGATATCTCGTAAAAAGAGATCATAGAAGTGCTTTCAAATCGCTTACATTAAAACATGTCTTTCTCAGAGATTGCGATTACTTTGTTCACTCCTACTAAGCTTTGAAGCAAACTTTGGTGTCATGATTGTATTGCAAGTGCGTGTGTCTCACTCAGGGCCTGATGTCAGCTCAGAAGGACGCTGAGAACAAGGAGCTGATCGCCAAATTGCACCAGGAGCGTATGGATGCCACGTTCCAGCGCGACATGCTGCAGACAAGGTGGAACTCGACTTCGACGAAAACCTCATCGGCAATGTGGACGGTGAGTTAGGGGGATGGTGTGCTGTAATGATGAGGTGGCGGGGGCTGGACAGATGGATGAACTTTACATCAGATGCTGCATAGAGACAAGATGTGTGGAAAAACTTTTTACCTTTCAAATGTTTTGTTCTTTGGTACTAAGCTTCAAAGACAGTGTGGTCAAATTTACGTTTTGGTATCCTCTTCAAGCATTTGAAATTTGGTTTACCATTCAAATATGACATAGTATGATTAAACATCAAACAAGATTTTATTTGCGTAATACGAAATGTAAACGATGTACTTTTTATATAAGTATTATTTGCCCTGTATCTTATCAAAATGAAGATGTTCTACATGTTCTTCTTACGTGGTGTTACAGATAGTGACAGTGATACGGATTCGCTGAGTGAACCAAGTTCACGGTCAGCATCTCCCATAGACAGGTAGGATCCTAACCCTCTCAATCTTATGTTTGTGATTAATGTTTAGGGTTCCTTTTGCATTAGAAATCAGTACATGTAGTACAACTGTCTATATTGTTGCATATTTTATCCTCCAAATGCCTTGTTAACATGTAACTGTGATTTTGCATGTTGTTGATTATTAGTGAAACTTTGAAGTCAATTGGGACACATCCAAAAGATTCATCCTTTTTTCAACATCCATGGAGGTCCATCATGATTTAGTACCTAGATTTTAATTTAACCATTTAATTTTTACAAACAAAATACTATGCCCGCCATCTATGTTGTGGATATGAACAACTATTACTAGATGAAACTTATGAAGTGCTATGATAAAGCATTAGATTCAAAATCATTTGCTGAATACTGTATAAACCGCGTTAAGGGGAATCCATTTATTCTAGTGATCCCAACCCACGGTCTAAAGAGTTATCTCGTTCTCGGTCAGTACTTTAAAATTAAGAAAGTTACATGATTTTAAGAAATTACTATTGAAGGATCATTGTTATCTTCTACGGCAGTCAATTTCAGCTCTCAGTTTCCTTTCTTATTAGTTTAAAATTACATCTAAATTACTATAATCTTAAAAATCTTTCAAAAAATCTTTATTACTTATTCAAAATTTGATGTTAATTTATTTGGTTTCTAAATGTACATTTTCCCCATATTTATATACATATATAATTTTTTTTAGTGTTGTTAATATTGCTTGTATTGAATTTAAATCTGTGAATGATAAACCTCGTGAAATGAAATCTTTGATGTACCTTTTGTATTTAGAAATGTAAATAAATTCTGTTGTTTTTAATTTTGAAATGTCTGATATATGATTTGTTTATTATTCATGATTTTACTCCAATTGTACTTAGCAAATTTTCAAGAAATTATGAAAGTTAATGCTTAGAAAATCATGTCAATGTCAACTGTACAATCCATCCTACAAGCTCTGTGTAGACTACTTCATTGTCTGAAAAATTAATTTATCACACAGTTCATGTATGACCATGTTTTTGAAGTGTTTGTTCTCTATTTGATTGTGACTTGTTCTGCATTGAATTTATTAATCTGGCATCTTCATATGTTGAACTATTCAATAACTTTTTGACAGTCTTTCCTAAGCTTTATTTAGAGGTCTATTTGATTGCTAACACCCGTGTACGATGATTAAACCAGGGCATACTTATTTTTGTTGATGCCCACTGTCTAGTGTGCTATGCTAGACCAAGGTTTTGTGTCGGCTTCAGTGGCAACCAAAAGAACAAAATGGCTGAAAGGTGCAAAATACACTGGTTGGTGGCGCTACTGGAACTTAGTGGTGTACACGAGCGATAATCGCAACTAATGTTCTTAATATTACAAATGTACAATTTGGAATTGTAGCAATTAAATCTGAATTTCTATGTTAATGAACCATAGAGGTTGATTTTAAGTAGGCTGGTACTTGACATTGTTTGAATAATAACATTCTTTTTCCACATACTAACATTGCTATATATTTTTTTTTATCCAACTTTTTCCATGCCTCCTGCTGATTGGACGTGGTTTGTGCATTTTATATTGTATCCATATGTTCATTGGTCGGTTTCAAATCTTTTTAATACAATTTTGATTATTGATATGTGTAAAATTATTCTATTCTTGGTTCATTTTTTATTATCATTGATTTTGCTATATGTGTGTTCTTTCGTTGGTTGATTCTGTATTCGATATGCATTCTTGTTGTTTAAATGGTTGAATCTTAATTTGTAACTGGATGTTAATAACCATACACCGTGGCATATTATACTGTGTCTAACGATTAAATATTTTTGTTTTGGGTATTATCTATTTTATGAATATTTTATCTCTTGGTATCTTTTTCACACACAACCTTGATTGTTAATGGCTTTTAACATTATTTTTTATTATTTTTGTCCTGTTACACTGATGATTGAATACTTATTGTTGCTAATTTGTTTCTCCATCTTTGGCCAATTATCAAAAATATTACAAACATAACAAATCATTCCAATGCCCAAATCACAAATCATGTATGCTATCTTTGATACTTTTCTGTATAATTTATAACTCATCATTTCATGCACTGCATGTTACATCTTCACTCCATTCCTTCACTTTATCCTCTGTTCACATCATATATCATCTGCAATGTTGTTTCTCATGATGATGCTGTGATGACTTTATGAACACTCGTCTTGCTTTGTACCTATTCACTGCCTGCGTCCCTGCGTCTGCACCCTGGTTAGCCTGTGCTTGCTGCCTGCTGTGGTTGTAGCCTGGTGTTTCTGTGCTGCGTATCACTTTGCCTTCTCCTGACAGCAGCTAGCCTGTGTGGCTGTGTGGTGGATGACGTCAAGGAGGAACTGATGGAAATTGTCAGCTGAACATGTTCATGCGAAAATTGCTTGGTAGTTCAGAAGGAAACATTGGAAAGAATGATATCTGTTTATTGAGACATTACAGCAAATGCCCAATGTGGATATACAGATCCAAAGGAAACAAACTTGAAATTTCTGTTGAAGAAGTGTTTGGTGGATACTTTAATTAAGCTTGTTGAGTTTGCATATTCATTAATTAAGAAAGATGGAGCATTTGTAACTAATGTGTATATTAGTATAAAACCCGGGATGAAAAAATGATAGATGCATCCGTTGGTATGTGTCAGTTGGTTTTATATACACTGTAAAGGTTAGGTTGTGAATGAAGAGAAAAATATTAACCAGCACTTTTAAACAAAAGTGCTCCACATTGATAGTAATGCTGGACAGAAACTGATACTGGATTTGGTGTTATATGCACTTTGCTTGCATGTGATTTTCAATTGATGCTGCTTATGCCACCAGACTTTATGAAGTTAGATTTATATGGAAGGTTCGAAGATGTGAAAAGGTGTATGGTGTGGGCTGATGATATTTCTCATGAAAATGGCATGCGAGTTTATTGATAAGTTAAGTTCTTGATAGATGTAATTATGGAAAAGTGAATGAGTGTATAGTACAGAATTTCTTGAACAAATATAATATGTACATGTAGCTACTTATAACCTCCAGTAGATCTGAATCAATAACTATTTTTTTAACTATTTTATTATTCAAATTTAGATATTCTAACCATAACCTTATAATCGTATGAAATATTCTTCAATTTTGATACTTGGTGGGAATCTTATCTAATGCAATATTGTAACATCGATTTATGTAATGAAATGACATACTTGTACATTTTTATTTATGAGATGCGACTCCATGGTTTAGGATTCAACATAATAAGTGTCCGTCATTTTCTACATACCGGTAATAATAAGAGTCCAAAAATACTGACATTTTTTATAGTTATAGAGTAACCATTGTAAAAGCAAAATGGAAAAAACACAAGCTACAATGTATATGGGTAATCTCAAAATTGCTCAAATTATAGGGATATAATATCATACACTTATTGGTGGCCTTATAGATAGCGTAGCGTTATAAAGCACATCACTGCCCTTTGAGTTCCTTCACCATTAGATGTTTCATCACATAATGAATGATTAAGAACTTGGCTCAGGTTGAATTTTTGTCTGGTTGCAGCTTTTTCTGTGATATTGTGGTATGGTAGTTTTCATTTAGAGTAATGCAAGTTTATTGTGTGTTTTCATTAGCAATATTGTATGTTTTTTATTGGTATGCATGAAAATTCTCATCTAAGATGGGTCCAATCGCTTTGTGACTGAAGGTGCTTTGTCTACAATCATTGAATGATGAATATTGTAGAATTCGTTAACATTTGTTTACATTTGATATGGAGCTCTTTCACAACTGATTCCGTTCGTATCTATAGGAAATTTCATTGATGCTTTTCGCGCTAGACTGTTATGGTTTGTGATATTGTAGTGGTGCTTTTGTAGTGTGTGTCTCTATTGTACTTTAGATATATTTATTGTGATGATTGGTCATTGCATTGCATATTGGTTGGATATTTTATATTCATTCATAGATAAATTCAGTCAATTAATATCTGAAATTTTTAAGAAGTCTCACATGGTGCTAAAATTGTTAGTGTAGTGATGAGTTCATAAGTTTAAATATATATGTGTTGAGCAGTTTAGATACCAATGAAAATAATGTTTACAGTATTAGTTCGTTCAGGTACATGAATGGTTTCAAGGTATTATTTTGTTCATAATTTATCTGGCTAATGTTTCAAATTAACATATGTATGTAAGTTGAAGAAACCAATGTCTTCTAAGTTATGTTGATTGTTATGTAGGTATTAAACATTTTATGCTAGTAAAATTGTTTATGTGGAGGGATAAGCCCCTAGCTCTTGCTCAGCAAATGTGTTGTATACAGTGATAGTAATTTGTATCATAGGATATCTTCTGGTCTTTATAAAGGAAATTTATGGTTGTTACATTTGTTTAGAATAATTTTGTGAACTTCCTACTATTTTGTGCATCACTAACACAATAACACAATGGTGAATCATTGAATGTTCATCTTTGTTTATTAGTTGGTTTAGGAAATTGTACAGTTGACATTGCAACCTTCTTTTTACTCAAATATAACATTACGAGAATGCTTTAGAAATGAAAGTCACCAGTTGTGTTCAATTGTTGTGAAATAATCTGAATAAAGATGTTGAAAACTGATCAGTTTGGTTCACTCTCTAATCAATTCGTTTTACCAAAGCAAGGTCCAAACACCAAGAAAATAATTTTACTATGTGTTGTCCAGTATCCTTAAGGAGCCCCCTCCCCCAGCTATGATGGCTGCTGCAGCCATGGCAACCATGATGTCACCAACAGGCCACATGCCGTCCTCGATGGACTCGCTCACTGCCAGCAACACCTCCATCAGCAGGGTGAAAGATAAGGTATTTGAGTGCTATTTTACGTCAATGCGCAGACAAGTTCGATGACTGTTGATCAATCTATTTTCTTTTGATGATCAATCTATTTTCTTTTGATATCAAATGAATATTACAGATCCAAGTATGTAGTTCGAGCTCGCTTTTGTTTCAAATTGTAAATGACATTGGTGGGTTTTTTTCTGCCAACAGACACGGCGGCGGACAGTGACGCCGGCAGACATGCTGGGCATGCCTAGTGACGGCCCCGTGCTCTCTGCCGTGCCTGAATTCATGGCCACCTCGCCCTCATCGTTGTTCCCGTCACCCAGGGCTGCAGGACCTCCTCCCGAGGTGCCGCCCAAGCCCCAGCCACACAAGTCACAGCCGGCCATCCCCACCATGGAGGCGGCACCCCACACAGCACCACTTCAGCGGCGGCAGAGGTGAGAGATGGTCAATAAGAACCGTGTATATGTAGAAGTAGTTTTAAAGGTAATTTGCTGCTACAATTTGTTTGGGTTTTTTGCTCTAACATTGTTAAGCTATGTTTATACTACTTATTGTTTTATTTGGACGTTAACTTGATACATATTTAAAGCACACTCTGTTTGCAAAAGTAAACAAAAACTTAAACTAAACCATGTTAAGTACATGTATTTGAAAAATACGTAAATACTGCTTGTTCTGTATTTTTTCTGAATAACAAATGTCATTTTATGGCTGTGTGACAGGCCGGAGTCTGCGGGCACGACTCGTCATCCTGAGCCATCCCCGCAGCTAGTGAGGAAGCGGTACCACCAGACAGACCCCAACCCCGCCACAGGGAGGCGCCGCGGAGCCAGCCAGCCTCCAAACTCCACATCCACCGGCTCACTGTCCAGGCAAAGCTCAGTGTAAGTACTGGGCCGTCCCAGTGTGTGAGGACTGAAAGAAGGGGCTGTGGTCGTGTCTCTGAGTTTGTAAAAAAAAAAGAGAAAGAAAAAACATTTATTAAGCTCATAGTCATAGAGCATTCATGTGGATCTTTATGAAGCATGACATAGTAGTCTTGCGCGTGACAAACAAATATGGAACATAACACTCATCTCTATAACGGCAGCCAGATAGATCTTCATCTTGTTCTTAGTCCCAGGTTGCCTCCACTCCCACTGACACTGATTTACAAAGACATCGCTCTCTTGCAGCACGAGTACATGCACTACGGAGGAGACGCCGCCGTCATCACCGTCAGCCATGCGGCGGTCGCGTGATGAGAATGTGTTCTCCCGCCTTACCAGTCAGACGAACCCCGTCTCTCCACACCCCAGCAGGTAGGGGTCGCGGCCTGGGGGTCTCATGGGCACGCAGCGTGGTTGCTACCTTTAAACTTTAAAGCTCCTTAAAATAAACTTCTGTAAAGATCATTGTTTGTCAATTCAACACTGAAACACCGATAAAGTTTTTTATGGAGCTTTGTTAAGTTTAAAGATTTGAGTTAGGTTTGGAATGAGGCTGAAACTTCATCGGATGAAAATTGTTACTTTTTACTTTGCATTTCGTATGATGAGCGGAAATATTTCACCGATGTTGTAAAAGTACTAATTTATAAACCTAGCTGAAACATCTAGACAACTTCTAGATTGTAGTAGAAAAACTACATGTGCTTCTACTAGTGATATTGTAGTTTATTACCAAGCATGGTGTTCACATTTAAGTTGAATTGCATGTTCCTCTTGCACATTCTGCAAATTGACAATTATTTGTCATTTTCTGTCAGTCATTGTTCTTTTTGTGAACAATGGCTGACATTCCTGCTCTAGAATAAGTGGTGGAAATTTGAAATGTTTTGTTCTTTTAGGATCTCTATGTAAATCAATATTATGAACACAAAAAATAAATGGTTCCCAAGTTCAATTTCTTAGCACCATAGAATTCAGAATTTAATTAAACTGCCTTTTGTGTATACCTTGAATAATTAAAAACTAAAGAAATATTTTCTGCCATGTAAGGATGAACGCCTCTCATGCTTGAGTGTTTTTCTTGAGACTTTTTCAATCATTAATTGCAACATTTTAGCTTTATGTTGTACAGTTGTATTTATTTTTATTCATTACATAATTTTAATATTTTATTCACTAAATGTATTTTCAATAGTGTTCTTCATAATAATGGCTTGGAGCATGATTTTATTTACTCTTATATGCATGTTGTTTGTAATTGTAGCTTTTGTTGTCGTTTTTCAAAATTCAGTCATTTTTAGGGAAAATGGAGATGTTCAGGATAAGTCAGCTGATGAAAAAAGACAATTAATTGCCGATCTCAATAAAATTATAGACGATATTGATGCCAAAGGTGTGCCAAAATTTTCATTTGACTTCAGTGATGAAGATCAAAAACAAAATGGCACAGTTACAAATAGTGAAACGAGTCTAAGTACTGATGATATCACAAAAGCTGATGATCATGTAATTGAAAATCAGACTAGTGATGCTAGCAAAGTTATAAATGGAAATCATAGAGAAGCATCTAAAAAAGGTTTCAATAAGATCATGGACCGGATAAGTAACCTGAGCAACAAGAAAGTGGCAAGTGAGAATGAGAAAAACACAAACATATCATCTAAATCTATGGATTCAGGTAAGAAATCCTCTGACAAAATGGATAAACCGCCAACAGAAACGGAAGGTGGGGTTAAAAAGTTCAAGCGTTGGTGGCCTCGCCGACAAACTGGTACCCGATCAACTGAGCATTTGGGCGAGCAGACTGAGAACCAGCCAGTAGGAGGTAAGAAGAAGGCAGAGTCACATGATAACATCACACGCACGCCTATGACGACGAGGCGGAAAACAAGCGAGTCAAGCGATGATGCACGAGACACGCCATTCTCCCGCTCAAAGAGCATGCGAGTACCGCGATCCAAACCCATTGACACAAAGAAACAGCCTAGGAGATCTGTATCCCCACCAACTGTGAAACAGCCATGGGGTGCAAGAAACGCCACTCCAACTACACCAAAACCTGTTAGGAAGCTGCCGTCTGTACCTCCCCAGCCTCCATCCAGGTCCAACTCCAAGCAGAAGGTGCCGATAGGAGTGACTCCGCCTGGCTCTCCGGAACAGACAAGAAAGACAGAGCCACAGCCTATTGCCTCTGGGGACTGTCTGGCGTCAGCCAGCCACACATCCTCCTCCATGGAATGGGACAGCACAGAGAACGTGTTCCGCAGGCTCACCAACTACTCGGAGACCCAGACATATACCAGGTGCTGTTGCTGGGTCAGGCACAGCGTGATTTGGAAGCAGGTTACACAGGTTTATGGTTGAAGTCAAAGGCATGTGAAGAGCAGTGCGTGTTGAGGTTGTTGTCATGGTCATTATAAGTTTTTTTCAACTAAGGATTTTTGTTTTCATTTGTACAATTTGAAAGTCTATTATGATTTTTGTATTATTTGTGACAATTTTGTGGTTTTGTGTGTTGTACAGATTTCAAATAATACACAATGATTACATTATTATTACACATGCCAAGAGTAAAAACATCCTGTTGTTAATGATTTTAATCGCTGAGCATTTTTATCCATGACAACAGTCTCTTCACGCCTGTACTGCACTCTCTCTATGTAGAATAGGGCCAGGTGCTTGCTAGAAAATGCATGAGATTTGGTTAAATTGAAATCATTAATAGAGAAAAAAAATCTGAATTACATGCACACTGAAAATGATTTATGTGCCTACTTTTAAGGTTCTGGTTCCACCTTGATTACTAATCAGACATTATACAGAAACTATTTAAAACCATGAACATTTCCTTTGGGAAAAATGAAATAGACACAAGTTTTATTAGAAATGTAGAAAAGTATCTCTCAATTTCATGATTCATCATCTTGCAAGCGTTTGTAATTGCAAAATAATCATGAAATTTTTTAGAAGCCATATTGTTTATGCATTTTCTGCCATTTTGATATAGCACAAAATATTTTATCTAAATTTCAATATATCTTTACATTCAAACATATTTTCCAATAATTAAAAAGCTTTCACCGGCTCTGCAAACACTTTAATCTCTATCTCTTACTGGAGAGAATGCATTTTTTTATATGATTAATAGAAATAAAGTGGTGTAATTTTATAATTGCTTGATTTAAAATTGAATATTGTAAATACAGTTATAATATGTATATAGAACAATTGCTATATGCTATTTTCTGGGGCGTTTGTAATGCAGTGACAGAGTACCTTGATGACATTATAGTTTCTTTTTATTTTTTTAGTAAAGTCTTTGGTATTCACGTAAAATGCATTCTTATAAATTACCATTCCAAAATCCCTGATAGATATAATTGCATATGTATTGCACAGTGAGTACATGATACAGTGGTGTAAAACAATAAAAGCTTGTCTAATCAACAAAATTTAATCTTGTGGCGTTCCTGAGTGCCTGCAGAGGCCTCAATGTTGCTCAATAATGAATCAAGTGTCTACGTTCTAAAATCTAAATGTTACTTCTCCAATGTCTTAGCCTTTTTTCGATATGCTGTTTAGGTGTCATTTTCTCATTTTCAAAGTAATTTCTACAACTGTTATCTTTTTAAAATATGAGAGGTATTATAATGAAGACACTCCCTATCAATAATCTGAATGATTGTTAATACAAGGGGTCTCTATAATTATTTCCCAATCAATATTCATAGCTAGTAAAATGATACCTTTCAGGATATTGAAATAACTTGCATGATTGAAGTTTGCAAAATTCATAATATATATCGTTTTTTTTTTTTTTTTGTGCTTGTTGCTCTTGATAGTTTGTAAAATACTATTCTCTCACAGCATAAGCATATTATGAAATTATTTCATTTAATATTATATCTTTGACAGATTTGTGATATTATTAGAAAGCAAGATTTAGTTGTTTTTTGTGTTTTTTCAAAAAAGTTTTTAAGGCTAGCTTTGATGTTTTAACGATACTCTGCTGTAATTGTTGTAGGGTAAATTGTGCTTTCTTATGTCAAAGTTTGATAAATCTAAAATCTGCGTTAACTGATTTGAATCAATTAAACAGATATCTTGAAGTTTGATTCCTTTATATCCTTAGAATGGAAATAGATAGGCATACAAGATGGTAAAAGAAAAGCACATAACTTTTCAATTGTTCTGATTACAGTTAAAAGTATTATTTCAATCAGAAATTATTTTTCCCAACAGTGCTATCAATGATATTGTGATTGATATATGATTAAAATATGTTAACAGTGTCCATAGAATACTCAATTAACTGTAAGAACAATTGAAAGTTTTATTTAGATTTACCTATATGTAATTCTTAATATTGCAAACTAGATTTTGAGGGTGTATTTATGTATTGTATGTATATATCTAACATTTAATATGCATTAGTTATTATGTGTTTTTTTTATATAACTATTTAATAACTCAATTGGTTGTGGTCTATTACACATCTTTTTTATATTTAACTTGAATTTTTAACTTCATGCATCAAACTTGATTATGTATAATTTCATTACTTATCAATAATATTTTCAGAAATGCAATTTTTGAGACTGTGTTTGATGAAACTTATTTAGTTTAATTTGACTTTTTTTAGTTCTCATATGTAGACAATTTTACACCATTGTATTCGAGTTGAGGTTGCAATTTCAATAATTTTCTAAAATTGCACCTAATTAATATATTGCACACATTTGAAATAGTAAACCAGCAAGTCTATTTTTTAAAGTGATAAACTTCTAAGACCATCGCTCTTTACAAACTGCCAATAACGTAGTAAGCCCTTTTATATAAGAAGAATAAGTATTAAAAGTAATTGTCAGCATTTTGCTTTGCAACGTTGCCTGTTTTGCCCTTGTTTACTGCAACAAGTCTAGTAATATAATCATTTTTTGCTGAGAAGCCCCCATGACAGACATATTGTGTGTTGTAGGGGTGTGATCAATGCAGCCCAGGGCCGCAGTCTAAAGCAGTCACCACTCATACATTCCCACACGGCCGTCGGTCACCACAAGGCTGTTTTGTCCGTGTTCGCCACTGAAGACCTCATGTTCTCCAGCAGCAAAGGTACCTTCACAATTAGCTTCTATATGTTTGTTCATTTATGCAGTAATAAGATTTAATGGCAAAATATAAAATCGTACAAAATACCAATGTCAATGTAGTCTGTTTTGGATTGTACTCAAATATTGATGGACAGTGGAGATATGTGATAATTTCTATCAATTTTATGGATAGAGTTCACAATAGAAGTTCCATAATTTGATGTAAATTAACCCAATAGGGTTAAAATGGAGTTTCATCTATACAGGTTGGAAAATAATGGTCAACTTGTTTATTATAATACCCAATAGCCTTCAGTTTGTCTCTACATTCTTTACACCATTACAAACCTACTATGTGTTGCCCACAGACCGCACAGCCAAGATCTGGGACCTCACGCTCAATGGGCACCCCAACAACGTGATCGCGGTGAAGTACTCACCGCCCACGCAGCTTGTCTACACTGTGTCCACCTACTTCATCAAGGTTTGGGACGCGCGGGCCGGCAACAAGTGCATACGCACTCTCCTGTGAGTACTGTCTCTTTGTTGGATTGCTCCTTTGTGGACAGTGATACATTACATATTAGAAATAATTTTTTTTTTCGGTTTATATCATTTTAAACCCTGATGTGATTGTCAAAAAAGATGAAAAGCACATGTCATATTGTCATCACGATTGCTGCATATATGTGAACGGCCAGTATGTGTTATTGCACATACTAGTTATATACTCAGTCGTTTTCTCTTCATATGTTAAAGGCACCAATAAGTTGTGACCAACATATTTTTCACTACTGGTACTTTTCAATTTTGAGATCCAAACTAGAACTATCAGTCCCACAGTTCAGCATATTGCCTTCATTTTGCAGGTCGTCCGGGCTGACACAGGACGGGCCGGTGATGTGTGACCAAGTGGCGTGTCCGCCCGGTGAAACTGTCATTAACGACATCGCGCTCAACTCAGCCGGCTCTGTGCTCTACTCGGCCAGTGGCAACAACGTCCGCATCTGGGACCTACGATCGTGAGTGGCTGCATGCAGAAGCTTTCGACTACTGTTGCACTTTTTATGGTGTTGAAATCCTGTAACGTCCTCATTTCTCAACAAGCAGAGATGCATTTGCGTTTACAAAAACCTTTGATCACCAGTAGAGGATTTCTGTAGATAGGTGGCCTCATTCAATTAATCAAAAAGCTTGTAGAAGAAGTGTCTTTGCATTAATTAATGACTTCTTCCTTTGAGCAATCTGCTGTTGTCAAGGATAAGGCATTTTGCTATTTTCCATACTTTACATGATTTATTGCAGTGGTTTTTTTATACATGCGTAATTTAAATGAGCCTTCGTCATACTCATAACTGCAGCAATCATGTACTATTAGATCTTTGTTGAAACTTTAAATTGCTGCTCATAATAGTAGTATTAAATACCGATTGGCTTTGATTTGATGACGCACTGGTCCGCATGACTGTCTTACATATAATACTTACACGCACAATATCACCTGCTGGTAATAGTTGTATAAAAGGAAATAATTTGTAAATGTCTTCAAACAGCAAGAAATCTTAACCAATAAGGTAGTATTGAGTTCAATATTGACTTGTCCTGATCAGAGCGAAGGCGGTGGGCAAGCTGTCGGGGGGTCACCAGGCTGCGGTCATGGTGCTGGCTGTCGATGACACAGACACCGCAGACGGAAACATCTGTGTGGTCACCAGCTCCAAGGACCACTACATCAAGGTGAGCCTCTTCACAAGTTTCACTGTGAATATGTGATTTTTTATCAGACACCAAATATTTGCTTTATGTAGTTTTTAGACAAACATGCTAATGGTATAATTGAGTAATGAAAAGAAAATGGCACTTGTTAAACGGTATTTGAATTGGTTTTATATGATTGGAGAAAGTAATTGAAAAGTATTTGGTGTGGGAAGTTCACTTGCTTGCCGAGCTCATTCACGTAAACCAAAGAAGCAAGATTGTGATAGCAAGTACCAAGCACCAACTCAACTATGCGGTTGTGTGTCCGTTCAGGCAAAGGCACGCTTGTACGCAGCATGTGCCATCAGCAATGAACCATGTGTGTCCCATGTTCGTCAGGTGTTTGACGTGGCTGAGGATTCGGTGGGCCTGCTCACGCCCAAGTACAACCTGAAGCCACCACACTATGACGG
Organism: Streblospio benedicti; assembly: GCA_019095985.1. Taxonomy (NCBI): domain Eukaryota; kingdom Metazoa; phylum Annelida; class Polychaeta; order Spionida; family Spionidae; genus Streblospio; species Streblospio benedicti. Next base: position 37,489,012 of record CM032663.1, on the reverse strand, counting down.
CATCCAGTCGCTGTGCCTCATGGGAGACCTATTGTTCTCCGGATCCAGGGACACCTGCATCAAGAAGTGGGACCTGTCTGAGCAGAATCTCGTCCAGGTACAACGTCAGCTTTATTTTGCAACAAAGGCAACATGTGTCTCATTTTATATGGGAAGTCTGTATGTATGTATATTGAGGTCAAATCTCTGTTCAAGCAAATGCAGTATCACTTTAAATCTTTTCAAACAAACTTTACATAAGAGTGGAATTTTTATGAATATTAAATGTAAAGAAGTATTTGATTTGATTGAGAATTGTAAATGGGTTTTATTGCTTCTTTTAAGTCTGGAAACTCGGGCCGCTGGGTAAGCTGTGTAGAGCTGTTGGAAAATTTTCTCTCTGCTGAAACATTAGTCAATAAATAGTTTAATTTCTAAAAAGAAAAAAAGCATCAACACAGTTTTCTAATAACATTCTATTCGGTCTGAAGTAGGAAATTGACGTTTTAGTTCTAGAGACCAAAATCAGCAGTTTTTGTCTTTTCTTTAGTCTTATAATTTGTTATTTTCTGTTAGATTAAGCAAATTGTACTAATTCTCATCAACATATTTACATAGATAATTTTTAACATTAAATTTTATAGTGAATCTCAGACTTTTGTTCCATTTTGAATTAACTCTTCTCATTAGACGTAAAAAATAACATTGCCTAACAATTTTAACACTTCTTACAATGTACATGTATTTCTGTTGTTTATTTTTTGTTTTGTTTTTAGATACTGATATAGTTGTTCTCATTTATCATTGATCACTTTAAGTTCATGTAGCATGTATCTATTATATCAGCATTTTTTAGTGCAAAGTGCAGATAAAAGTTTCAACTGTCTTTAAAAAACAGACACAAACAATTATGATTTTGGATTGCAATATTCAAATTTGTTTCACTAATTTTCACTGCTCCTTTGATTAAATGCTTGTCAGTTAATGCTTTTTATTGCCCTTAAAAGATGGTGCCAGAGAATTGATTATTTTGCACGCTCATCAATCCATCCCTAAACTTATTTGAACCAACAATCAACCAGCCATGTATGGCGCACTGCCTTTCTCTCTTCAACCATTTAATCTTGCAGCAAATCTCTGACAACCATTTTCTACAATCTCCAAATTTGTGATGATTCATTTATGGCATTTTGTTTAGCATATATACATTTTTTTTATACGATAAGCCAGTAATGCTTTTAATACAGACAGAAACACTACGCTTTGATACATCCAATTCATACTTCGATATGTCTGTGTGCTACTCCAATGTGTACTTTTCAGTCGATCAACAACGCGCACAAGGACTGGGTGTGCGGCCTTCATGCCGAGCGGCAACTGTCTGCTGTCCGGCTGCCGCAGCGGCTATGTCAAGCTGTGGCACATCGACCATTGCACCCAGCTGGGCGAGATCAAGGCCCACAACAACCCCATCAACTCCATCACTACCAACTCCACCTGCATCTTCACTGCGTCAAAGTGAGTATGGGTATCAGGGGGGGGGGGCATAGTAAGGTCAAGGTCAGGGTCAGAGAGAGTTGGTGTATATGTGTACTTTTTGTCTTCTATGTTGTTTAACTTTTAGGCTTGGGTAAGGTTTTTGTGTTCTTTTTAACCACACACACACAAAAAAAAGAAGAAAAAAAAAGAATATTGTCAACAATAAGCCAACAGGATAAATTACTTCAGAGATTGGTAACGATTTTGTGGGGCAGACACTTGTAAGGCGACTTTTTGTGACATTGCACAACATAAAATATGATTAAGGAGAATAAGGACTCGCATTAATATTGTAATTATATTGTTTTATAAATAGAATAGCTTATTTAATCTAAGTTGATAAACTTAAGCAGTATGTGTCATACATTTAATTTTAGGATTTGAGGTTATTTAAGTAAGTGCTATGTGCCTGTGCCTCTAATTGGAAGTGCACTTACAATGTATCAGTAGCTTAACTGGCTACTTTCTTTTGCTCCAAAATGTGGGGACCTCTAAATGTTTGTGGCCCATGCCTGCATTCCACTCAGCCACTGCTCTGACATACTTTACATAGTCATATACACTGGATACTTGGACGTGAATATCTGATAATATTAACACTGTAATAGTTATAAAATTTATTAAGTATTCTAATAATCAACATAGTTATAGTAGGAAACTTTTCTCTCAGTAGAGTACAATCGTAAAGCCTGTCGAGTAACCTCTTTTTCTTAATAATCATATCATTGACCTTTGTAACAATTGTATTTCAAATATACATTTATTTGATATTGAACATCACTCTCAATTCTTCCCTTTCCTCATGTATATTCACACATTTAGTATTATTTTTCAGCGAATCAGAGATTAAGATTTGGCACGCAATGTGGGACCAGTTACCAGCCTCAATCCTCGATTTAGATGCTCTAGAACTGTTTACCTAGCCTATATCATCGAATACTAGATTCTTCTAGAGTGCTGCTTTTTCATTTACTTCTGGCTATTAGACTGCCTCACCACATGAAACTCATTTGGTTTCTGACTGTTTGGGGGCTCAAGGTACAATGTAAACCCTGGTTTCTTTTGCTCTGCAATTTTCAAAGTTTCCACAAGTACTGGGCTTTTGTTAATTCTCAAAGAGCACAAATCTTATAAATCTGCTTTCACAAGTGCCAGGGAACTTGGGCCTATGATTATGGTATTCTTGGGATAATTGCAGGTGTGCGGTGTCGGAATATGCAAGAGAATATCAATATCAATGATGATCTGTTATTACTGTAATACAAAAGTAAAATAAAGACTATCATGGGCATACCTATTTGCTTGATAAGGTAGCTTTAAATTTTGTGTTTGTGTTTCAAAATCTGAAAATGTTGCTTAATAGCTCTTATTTATTGAATAAAAGACTGTGTGATCTGAACATGATTTGTTTAGATACAATCGATATGTTCGACTTGTTATTTTCTGACCTGAGAGTAAATGCTTTTTGCATGTTCCACAATCATTGCATTCATATAGCCCAAATGAGTTGTTGGTATGAACATAGTTGTTTCTCTGTTGGTTGATAAAGGATGGTTGACACATGAGAGAAAATGTTCGGATAGTGTTTGGATAGAATATGAATGCCATAAAAAATTATATTAGATTGATAGCTGTAACTTTTTTCTAATTAAACCAAATAAAATATTCTATTTGCTATAATACATACATGTAAGAGGATGTAAAACTGAAATCATAGCTTGATAATAGGCTGCTAGTTATGTACCATGTACATGTACATCTGATAATTGTCTACCATACATACTGTATGCGACAAATTGTCTATCCAATGGCTTTCCCTTGCCATATGATAATGTGTCAACCGTTCTTATTGTTTTTGTTTTTTTATTTTGTTTTTTAAAAACAAATCTGAAGATTATTATATATATGTATATAGGTGATTTTCAATGTACTAGGTGCTATTATTCGTGACTATCAAAGCTCTCAAGAATCTGTGATTTTTAGCCATATTGGCTCATTGTTGTTTTTTGTTGATTTTTAGCATTTTACATTGACTAACTATTTTGAAATTTCTTGCTGGAGGTACATGTTGGTCCATTTCCATTTCATTGATATCACCAAAGAGATATATTTGGGGTTTGTGGAATATTTTGGGTTCTTTCATAAGAATCAAGTGAACATCATAGCTCCTTTCAGTATGTTTTGTAGTATCCAAATATTCAACAAGAAACAATGTGGTTTTTTGTCAGTAGTAAGTTATTAACTGAGAATGAGCATGATTTTAGGCATTAAAATAGTGTGATTAACTCATTCACAGCAAATTATCTTTGATGCTTTGCATTTTCTTCATTAAAAAAAAAACATAATTTCTGGTATTCGGTAAGATTTATGGAGCTTTGAAAAATAAAATGTTGTTTGAACTCCTGCACACCCAACTACTAGCTGTACGAACCTACTAACAGCATGCCTTTGTTGTTTTCTTATCTTCAGTGATCGATCCATCCGAGTCTGGCATCCTCGATCTACAGAAGAAGTAGCGCTCAGTGATGACGTGTGTTTGTGTACATCCTTGATGTCTGTTTCCCACTAACATTATACCTGGAGTTAGCTTGGCACACTGTGTGATTGAAATTACACAAACTGTTACTAGGTCTCATGCACAAAATTAGTAGAAATATTGTGATCAGCACTGGTGCCTAAAAAAATTAAGATAATGGAAATATGATGATTGCTATGTTCAGTGAGGCTAGTGAAGTATGCAGACCATGAATATATGGAAGTCTGGGGATGTACTGATGAGTGGTTACTCATGTTGAATATGATACCAATGTAAAATGTTAATATTGTATACCAAAATTCGCTGATTAATAGACACAAAATAATTATTTCTCAAAGATACCATTCTGTTATTTAAGCAATGATGAATATGTTAGTTACTATCAAAAATTCTGTATCATGTATGCACCACGATTATACCATATCTAAAATGTTCAGAAGTTAAAGAAGTATATATGCTGAAGAAAATAAATTATGAGATATTGATTTGTTTACTGCTTCACACTAATGTTTGCTTGCGATCGTTTTCATGTTATCCAACTTGCAAAATACCATAAATAGCTGTATAAAGAGCCTGAGTTTTTACATGTGTGGGTGAGGTGGATTTTATACAGAAATCATTTTTCAGAAGTCCTTAAGCAATACCTTCGTCATAACAATATGTGGAACATGTGTTTATACATATAGCACGTTTGAATAATTTTATAACATGAATAGAACCTACCGGGTAAATTGAAGTGGGAAGGTGAATTTATAACCTAGGTGCATTGTGCCAAACACAATTTCGTGAGCAATAATGGGGATATTTCAAGTGACTGTATGTTTATGGGTGCTCCAATTAATTGCCTCCTTTTTGTACACACTGAGAATAGCCAAATAATTTTGTGGACGTATTAATCAGCAATTTATGGTATATCTAATATATAATAAATTGATATTGAAGTTATGCTTGGAATGAGACTAACATTGTAATAACTGTTGCATGTTCTGTGATTGAAACTAAATTTGAATAGCTAAAGTTATATGAATGATCTTTGTATACGATTTAACTGGGTAGGAATTATTGACCAAAATATATGTAGGCAATCATAGTTTTTTTTAACAAATATGTACAACATTTATGTGATGACAATCACTTGTTTTGTTCGCATTGTAACCAGGTTCTAAAAAGTCAAGTTGACCCATGTTGATTTTCAACATTTCATTGCTTATAAATTTGGTTTTAAGGACGCAGTCTGTTTAGACTCAATCAATTGCATTTATTAGTTGTCACTAGCATTTACAAGTAGTGTGGAGAATAGGTAAGAAAAAGGTGTAATTTATCACTGAATTTAATTTTATATAGTATTTGAAATTTCCATTTTTCGTAATTTGGTTTGTTCACCATTGCCTTTTTTGTATCATTTCCTCACATTTGTTTCATAAGCTGGCGGGATGTACATGTTATACTGGTAGTCAATATAATCTTCAACAATACAGTCAAATTTTGATTATTCAGTAAAATATTGAGCTGAATCGGGAATTTGGCACTTTATGAGAAATGAAATGCTCTGTCCAATTTTTATGTGAATGAGCCTTGTATGTATAATATTTTTTGGTATATTAGTGCATTTCAATTCTAATTATCTTGTTCACTTTTTTTTAGTCTTAGGGGTTTACGGTTTCTATATGAATTGCAAAAGACAAATCATTGCTAGGCATTACATGTACTTGCTATGTTGTTATTCAAGATTGATTTAAACCACGGCATATCTGTTGGCTGTATACTTATTGCCTTGCATTTTACTGTGTATGCTCATGAACGTCATTATTGTAAAACTGGTGCTTTGCATTAGTGTGATGGATGTTCACTTGCAAAGTCAAATTGCAATATTCTTGAAATGTTAATGTCATTATTTGCCACAAATAATCTGTGTTTTATCATGAACATTATAGTCAAATGTGTGATTTTCATTGTGATATGCCAAATTTTACTCCCACAAGACAGATTTTTATTTTACTTCAGTAATAAGGTTCCTTACTTTCAACAATAATATTCTGGCTCATAATGGTGTGAAATGTACATCCGGTATACTGATTTTATGTTACTTTGTTTTGGTACTAGAGTATGTTTTAATTTTGAATGTTCTCATCTTACACTGATTCGAGCATTACTTTTTTTCTTGTAAAGTTGTCTTGTGGGAGTGGATATGCTGCTTTTACTTGCATTTGTGCCCCTGCAATGTGCACCAAGTTTAGACTTGTAGTGATAGCTGTATGAGTGCAGGTGTGTTTGCTAAATAGTTCACATCATAATTCATACTGTTCTAAATTTCTTTTTCTTTTCCATAATAATACTTTCACATTATTTTGTAATACTTTCACATTATTAATGGAGATGTAACCTTCAGGTACTAAAGTATTTGAAGTTTCAATATGAATAACTGCTTAAATTTGACTTGCACCTCACTATTAAATGTGTTCAGTTACAATTTATGAATAAACATTATTTATCTTACCGAAATAAATATTTTTTATTTAAACACCTGCGACACTGAAATGTAAAATCGTTAATTAAGTTCAGTTATATGTAATGTATTTCAAATTCTGCTGTATAAGGGCATACATGTTTCAGAACATCACTTTGTAAATAATATTTTAAGCTATCGAGTGGGTATTGTAAGATGAGTTGGATTTTTTTTCATGCTGATTTTTGTCTGTGCCTGATAAATCATAAATTGTGGAAATGAGAAAATGTGTGAATCTTTAATGGTTAAGAACTAATGTTTTAATAGTTAAATACATGTACTTGTATATCTTGTGCAAGGCTTTGGCTACATGTTACTTTGGAATACTAAGTGTATATGTAAAGTCAAGCTCAAATTTTAGTGATAAAGTATGAAGAGTAAAATTATGAAGCACATGTTTTGAATTAATGTTTTTATCAATGAAGGAAGGGGACGGGTACATGTATGAGAAGCTGTCAAAAGTGCTATGATGTATATTTACTTTAAACAATGGTATTTTGCACCTTCCAGAATGGTTTTGTTGTTTAAGATGTAAACATATCTTTTGTTGCTATACATGTTTCAGTGCTGTCCAATATTAATGTATAATTTATGAAAACAATAAAATACTAAAAATTGAATAACTGTTCTGCTTTTTTTACACATCATTATAAGATACTGCTATAATTGCCCAGAAAAACTGTGATGGCCTACGTACTTGAACCTCGCCTTTCTATTCTTTATGTAGGATGTCTGAGTCAAGGGTGTTTTTTACAGTTCCTGAAGTTAAAAAGTTTAGTGCTGCTGAAACGCAAATCTATCACGGTCTGTAAATGTAGCCTATTAATCGAACTTTGACCAGACTGAGTGCAAAGTCATCAATATTTACCAATCGTGGAGGAAACAATGACCTGATATTTTAACAAATGTTTGAATATTGAACTAAATTGTAATGTGGCCATCAGGGCAGTCAGCCGTATCACATAATGTCTGCATAGTTTGCATTGTGTCAGCTTTAAGTTGGCTTTTTGCATGGTAATCTTGAGGTACTATTTCTAGATAGGACATAAAAGAACACACAAACTTTTGCAATTAAAATCAGGTATTATACACAAATGTAAAAATTTGACTTATTTTGTGCCATTGAAAGAATAATAAAAGTGAATTTATTGTTAAAGATATTTTATAAAAAATGCAAACACGTTCTCTTTGGATGACCAAATATGGAAGAAAATAATATTCCCGGTTCATGACCTGCCTGTTGGTGCAGATGTGTACCGCCTCCTTAATCGTTCTCGTCTTCCAATCGCTCTCTCTGTCTATCACACACACACTGTCCCAATCTATGTCATGATTATGTTGGTTGACATCATCCGTTATCGCACTCTTATTTATTTCAGGGATTCCTTCTTGGAAGATCTAGTGTATGCCTTCTAATTCCTGTTGGTATCCACATCTTTTACATGCTCTTTCACACTCGTGCCCAACTTTCTACCAGTCTTGCCAATGTATCCTGTACACTATTTCACTCCTATCCAGTGGGTCTACTTTGTCCTTAGAATGTACTAGTATGTTTCTAAGGGTCTGTAATGGTTTCACTGCTGTTGAAACTGAATGTTTGTTAAAGATCCTAGACACACCTTCTGTGACACCCTTCACGTATGGAAGTATGACCTGTCCTCTGGATCTTTCACCTTCTTTCCTTCTGTTCTTCTCTATTCCTTTTAAGCTTGGTAGACAACTGTTTCCTCACTCTTCGGAAAGACCATTCTGGGTAGCCACACTGTTTCAAAGCCTCAACCACATGCTGAGAGCGATTGGAAGACGAGAACAATTAAGGAGGCGGTACACATCCGCACCCACAGGCAGGTCATGAACCGGGACGAGGGGGCCCACCAGATGATTGACCGCCTGTCATGCGCAGTCGGTCATTCTGAAGATCTCAGCAGAAGCTGATGAAACTGTTAATGATATATTTGTAAGTTTAAACGTGTTGTGAATTAAGAAATGACTGTATATAAACAATACCAACACAATGAACACGTTCAAGGAAATAATATTCCCATTGGTAACTAATCTCATGGAGTCTGCATTGCATGTGGTCTCATTTTTGTACTTTCTATGCTATATTATAAATAATGTTAAAAAATTGTTGAAAACGTTTATAATTTAAAGCTTTTCAGCTCTACAGATTTGAATCTTTGAATTCCTACGACCACTTTGATTGCACTTGGATGATCACTCTGTAATGGATTCCTACGTGCTTGTGCATGTCAAATCATTGAAAATGACCATAAAACTGGCATATTTACATAAAGAATATTTGTTTCAGTATAGAAAAAAAACAATGCTAAAAGTAAATTATTATAATATTTAATATATTTAAGACAAAGTACAGATAGTTTCAACATTTTAAATGCTTGAAATTATATGTCCAGCAGGCCTACACATCTACTGAAATTGATACAAAAAATACACTTTCACACAGAATCTTCAATCATTCAAAAATAGTATCTATTAGAGTACAATTAGGAAACATTAACCTTTTTATAGGATCACATATACAGTGAAGAATTTTATTACTTATTGTTCTGTTCACAGCAAAAATTTACGTTATCTATTTTAACGGAAACTTAAAATATAAAAATGTGTAAAATATTAATTTCTCACATTCAAATTTCAAAGACTTCAAAGACATTCATTCAAAAAGCACATCAAATTTAGAAAGCCAACCTTCTGATACATGTATATACACTACACAAACAATTGTATACAAAAATCTCAATAAATAAGCAGATTTTACCGGACATTTTGTTAACATCATGATAACTATACAAAAAAATCAAACATGAAGTCTATTGATTGGCAGTTACATTACATGGGATTGATTCATCACAGTGATACTTAGAGAAGCTAACACGATTTCTCCCAAAATCAAGAAATCATCTTTGAGCTTAAAATACAGATCTTTTTACCATTTACAATGTCTTGTACATAACCATGTACAAACTAGCACATTACAATTCCACATCTAAATATTATCAATACTAACCTTGTTCATGTCCTACACTTCTGCGAAATGGAAAGAACTCAAGAAGTGAAAGTCCTTTCACAAATCATACATGTGCAATTGTGCATACATACCCATTACGTTTGACATTAAAATTTCTAATAACGTACAAAGTACATCAAATGCCCTAAATAGGACGATATCGGTCTGGAATGGAATGCATATTTTTCAAACATTCAACCTCACAATCTCACTATGTGTTCAGATTTTACACTCATATTGAAAAACCTAACTACTGGTTTTGATCAGATATAGGAATTATTTCACTTGAAAAGTGCCATATTGATAGAAGATTGAACATTAAACAGAAGGAATTCCCTGACAACAAAATGTTCATATGGGACATGTTAACAGTATTCTATTGTCAAAACATGTAACAGTATTATTTTAAAAACCCAAATCATATTCGATATCATTATGTTTGAGTCTATGCCACATATTTAGAAAACCTCTTTTTTTACAACAATTTCATATTTCATCCTATTGTATGAAATTTTAATAAATGTGATGCAGTTCTATCCACTTTTGTGTATTTTGCTGCAGTTTTTACTGAGATCCCACTGAGAGCTCAGCTCACACAGTTGTCAGTAGCCTCTACGAACCCATTACTGTGGTCAGCAAAGCCTAGTAGTTGTCTCTCATCCTCATGAAAACATAGACAGCACAACCCAGGCCAAACAACTGAAACATAGCAAAACATGTCACCCCAAAATGAATAAAATCGGTCATGTATATAAATGATGCCGTGTGAGTGAGTAAAATTATTAGAGTAATTATAAAAAATATATATTACATAGCAGTCTTTAAGAATACCAGTCTATTGAAAAAAAACATTAGCCAATACTATTTTTATATAACATTTTTTTTCAAAATAGCATTTCATATTCACCAAGATGATCAGATTAACTAAAATGCATGACTTTACCTGGAAGAGACCAGCAGCAATCCCAAGCCCAAGGATCAGGTTGATGTGGATATAGATGAAGTCCATCAAGGCTGCAAAACAGCCCTGTAACAAACATATGCAAAGTTACATTTCCATGATACCTCTAGTAATTACCTTGCATTCAATATGTAGAATATGTACACTCAGCAAATGCTCTGTGGCAACACATTTGATTTCTTTCAGTCACAATCTCATAATTTCCAATTCTCTCACCAATAACCCATGTTTAAAAATATATACACACACACACTGCAGTGTCCATTGCTCAGCGTATCTTAAAACACCTCATTGTATTGAAGGCTTAACACTTGTGATAAAAAAAAATATTGCAGACATGTCCATGGCACGATCACACATTTCAGCAAGTGCAATTTTTCCAAGTTACAAGAATCAAAAAATATTCATACCCGTCCATTGAGGTAGTCTGAGCCATCCTTGCGTCCAGCGGCATCCTCCTGACACCGCTTCTCATCCTTGGGTTGTGGGTTCTGGGGGTCGACACGCCCCACGTCTCGGTCCTGGTTCATCTCCAACTTGCAGCACGACTTGGGAACATGGAATTCGGCATCCTCCGACGTCTCTGCCTGCTCATAAGGGATTGGTGTCAGTTTGAACATATTAGATGAAAAATATGAAATAGTATTCAGCCGGACAAAATACGACCCCGATCATAGTACGCATTTATTAAACTTGTTGAAATATGCCTACACAGGAAATGCAACTGCTTAGTGAAACACTCGAAGGAGAGAGTGGAGTGTGACTTTCAAGTTACACTTACCATTGTCAATTCATACTTGCTAGAATTATTGGAATCTAGAAGATTGTTGTGCCTAGGAGAACCTTGTGAGGTGTGAGGCAATTAATGATAGTTTGCTCAGTGTTCCCCCTGCCACTTAAATCAGGCCAGTTACACCATAAATGTATCATTATTGAAAATGTTTTGGATGAAAACAATACACTGAATGACTCTCGCTACATGAGTGTTGTGAAATTGTTTCTGGCCAGAAGGAATTTACTTTAGCCTGAGGGTAAGTGTCTAAACTGCAAGCTCCCTACACATGAGGATCTTTGTACTCAGCAATGCTACTGAAGATGATTTCAACAAATTTCTTTCTCAAAATCATTGGTCAACAGAATATACCGTATACGACCATCCAAGCGCCCAGGGGTGTTAAATTGAAATTTTCTCAAACGGGGGTGGGTGGGTTGTTACATGAGAGTGCAGTTACTATATAATTCCTAAGGACATTTCAATATGAAAAAGAGGGGGGAAGGCTGTTACACAAGGGTGGGCACTTGGATGGTTGTATACGGTATACATAAATACACACTTAAATAAGTAAGGTTGTATAAAAATTCACATGCAAATATTAACAAAGGTAAATTGAAAACAAAAAACAATAAATTTCAATGAAGTTAATTCCTACATGACAGGATTCGTTCATGCCTACCGGGTATAACAGCAAATAAGTTTCAAAATCAATAACAACATTAATAGCTCAACACATAACATAAAAGATAATGATAATAGTGCGTAGCAACTAGTCCAAAATCTAAGACTTGGGATAATAATTTATCAAAGCTAACAACATCTAATAAAGGCAGTTACTAGTCACTTACAAAGGCTTTATTGCCAGGTTGTCCCCACTTCTGATTGCCATAATTGATTGAATCCACACATATATCAAATCTTCACGCATTTTAATCAAAGAACAATATAGATTTTGGAATCTACATCTAACTATTACAATTAAATCACCCCAGTTCTGTGGCAATATAATGTATAATCTAAGTGATGTGCCCCTGGTTCTGCTGGGTGAATTAAATCTGATGTATAATCATTAAATATTGATGATTTGAAAAAAAACAATTTGTATTGGAAATTATTATGACATGATATAATCATACATTGCAATGTTAATGTCTAATATGTGACGATGAGAAAATGATGACTCACCCCAGGGTTCATGCTGTAGTACCACTGACTGTCTTGGTAATCCCAAGATCCATCTGCGCCACAGCAGCGATTCTGAAAGACAAAGAATGGGATATTTTAAGCAGGTTTATAAAATCTATGACGTGATATTTCATAGCAGCTTCATTTTTACACAAAAATCCATGTTGAATACAATGGCCCAATAAACAAGAATATGTATGCTACACCTACTGCTCGCTAATTACTGTATTCGTTCTTATAAGTGCACCTGCCCCATTAAGCGCACCCCCTTGTTTATGCAGATTAAATATTATACAAATCTTGCTCTCTTTTCTGGCAAAGATTTCAACTACTGCCGCCATGTTGTAAGACTATAACATGCCGGTATTATTCTGTATTCGGATTAACACATAACCATACGGGGGCGTTGTGTTATCATGTTCTGTGGGGTCGAAGTGAGAAAAATGCGTGAAACACGAAAAATTGTTGGTTAGCGCTTATTAATTTTTGTTTTTTTGCTTAAATTTGTTTTTGTAAGTGCACTGTGCACTTATTAGAACGAATACGGTAATACAATTTTGTATGAAATAGATTTAAGCTTATTGCTATCATACTTCTTGACACTCTCGTTATCCGATAAGAGCAAGGACTAAATCCCACTTAACCACTCATTATAAAATAAACATTACACATATAATACATGGATGTAGCAGAATAGATATACAGTGAAACCTGCACTTGGACATGGCGCATTTAAGAATGTGTCCAGTGTCCACAAAAGACTGTTTCCACTGTAATACAAATACTATTCTATGAAGGAAGTAATGATGAGTGCTTACCCTGACTTGTACTCTGTTCCATGCGTAACCCTCGTAGTTATCCCACTCATATCGCTCTTTGATCTGACCCCGCATGCCATCTTTCACATACAGGTGGATCTACAAAAACAATATTACAGCTTTACATACTGCATGTACATGTGTACCAAATGGGAGTACCGGTAAGTCAGTTCAGTTATACCATTTCAGATATAATCTTAAAAGGTTGTACATCAGCTAGACAATGGGTTGACATTTTAAACCAAATGCTCTAAATGCAGGAATTGGTATCATTATCTTATTTTGCTAAGTTCAAGATGTGACTACTAGCTTAAAAATATAATAAAACATTTATAACCAATCTAACAGGCAGTGCAGCTTTACATAGAACATAAGTCAATATCCATATCAAGGAGACCAGATATAAACATCAATATATCACACTAGTACATTACCTCCTATCATAACGTTCAGTAAGCAGTAAAAATGTTAATATAGAGACAGTTGTCTTGCAGATTTTTAATGATATACACATGTACAGCTGTTCCAACCTGGATAAATGCATTAATTATAAACAGTTGTTTTTAAAACTACAAACAATATAATATTAGCTATGATATAATTAATCAATGTTATAAAAAGGCTATCAAATAAAATTAAATAGCATTAACGTTCAAATGAATTAAAGAGTTCATCCAGTAATATTGAAATAACAAATTAGCAACGGACAAACAATAGATGAAATAAGTATGTTACTTTGTGTACTATAAAAAGGGTGATATTCCATTTGATTAAAAAGCTGTTCCTTGATTGACATAATAAAATCTCATTTAGGTACTGTATTTCAAATATTCATATTGTTGAAAAATAATCTACTTACATCATCTTTGAAAACAACTACGAGAAATCCTGCAACCAGCTCTAGAACCATAATGACGACTAGACACATAATGTACTGAAACGTAGACAAATAAAAAACATTTGTTAATAACTAACAAATTTTAATTTTCTATACTTCATGCCTCCATAAAGGCCAATTGCAGCTACCGCACAGATGATGAGTCCCACCGCAATCAAAATGGCTGTCGCTGCAACGACCACATTGTCGTCAGGCTGGCGACGGAATACGGCGATGTACGCTTTCACGTCTGGGTCTGTGTTCAACCATAGTCCTACACCCAGGCAGCCGAGGCCTGCGATCTGAGAATGAACGTCAGAAATGAATTATTTGAAAATAGGTACCGAATCATGGTGAATTAGAGCTTGTGCTAGGTAATAAATGGGCTATATCAAATGGAAATCTTGCAGTCTGAATAAATATGATCACCTGAAGTTACTCATGATGTCTGAGTAGGAAAAAGTTTGTTCTCATGATATATAATACAGGTGTCGCTGTTCAAAAATCACATATTTGACAATATAAGGGCTGTCACGGATTTATCAAAAAATGTTTTTATGCCAAATATATTCAATTCTGATTCAGTAGAACCTCAAATTAAGATCACCACTATAGTTGTGAGAATGTGTTACGATCACTTGCAGTATTACATATGCATAAATGAAGAGACAAACATTAACCTCCATCAGGATGGTCCTGTGTGGATTGTTTATAAAAAGATTCTACTATTGGTTGATTAGGTTTTATTGTTAACTATCCAGGTTTATGGAAAATTAAGCTAATCTGAATTGTGTGAAGCTCTTAAAAAGCATAATCTCCCAATATAATTATGAAGTTTATCAACTCTTCCAGTACATGTATATGAAATTTACCAAAGTTAAAAATAATGGACATTGTGAAGTGCAAAGCTTATTATTGATTACTCATATGTGGACCCCCAAATATATTAAATCATACAGCTGCTAATTAATGATCAAATCCCAGAAATCAAGCACTCATTCAGCTATTCAACTAAATGATAATTGACCCCAGGCATTCACCCCCCCCGAAAATCCTATTAAAAGGGGAAAAAACTGTCAATATAGCTAAATTATGAAATAGGTGGTTCACCCATAGTTCAGTGCAACTCATTATAAGTGTTAATATGACGACTTTTGTAAATCTTTATTTCACTGAAGGAATAATTTCCACATATAAATTAATTTTGAAGCATTAGAAAATTCATAAGTAACAAAATCCCCGCATTTAGTTAACACATTCTTTCAATACCCGCGAAAATCCTATTAAAAGGTTTAAAAATACTGTCAAAATAGCTAAATAGTGAACTAGATGTTTCACCTCAAGTGCAACTCAATAAGTGTTTAATATGACGTGTTTTGTAAATCTTAATTCCACTGAAGGAATAATTTCCACATAAAAATTAAATTTGAAGCATTAGAAAATTCATAAGTAACCAAATTCCCACATTTAACACATTCCTTCAATACAATTCTTTTTACCAATTTGAAGACAATGTGTTGTGAATCATTGTTTACCTGTAATATACATGGTTTGAACCGGTCCAACTATATACCTGTGCGACCTAATTCCATATTAGGTAATTCATGTCAAAAGTAGCCTGCTATTCTGCTTAACAATATTTCTATATAATTGAAAAATATATCAAAATCAAATTATAATGTGTTATATACTTACGATAAGAACTATATTGTATATATAAAGCAAATATCTTGCTGTTGTGGAACCCTCGTCCTTCATGTTTAATCCTTATTTAGTATGTCAAAGGTGAGAATTTTTCGGGTTGTGACACTGTAATTTGACGTCTGATTGGAGAGCTGGCGGACGAGTTTATATTTTTACCTGTGGGGGTGGAACCATATTTTGAACGCATTTTACATTCATGACTTAATGGTAATT
The DNA here is from genome assembly GCA_019095985.1 of Streblospio benedicti. Classification (NCBI taxonomy): domain Eukaryota; kingdom Metazoa; phylum Annelida; class Polychaeta; order Spionida; family Spionidae; genus Streblospio; species Streblospio benedicti. Next base: position 37,472,888 of record CM032663.1, on the reverse strand, counting down.
TTTGATATGATATTAAATTATGAATAGTAAAAGTTATAAGAAATTGATATGTAGTATATCTTACAGCAATAAGCAAAATTTAATGGATATTGGTGCTCATTTTACATTATAACCCTCTCTCTGCAGCTTATTTCGTCATTTACTTTTCGTCTTATCTTCTAACATATATCAATGCTTGAAAAACATATTATTACTATTTCTGATTATGATTTAGTTTACATTCACCATATCACAGCTATTTGATAATCTAAATTTGAAATTGACATAAATCAAAGACGTTCAAATTAGACAAATACTGGCGATATCGTTATTGCTCAAATTAACCTGTTTCCGGAAGTAAACTTAAAAAATTCCTGGCGCAATTCTTTGAAACTAATAGTCTTTGTGTATTTAGTGAAACCATTGTTAATACAATACATCAGATTGGTGCAAACATGTCACTGACAGAAGTTCTTGAAGATGATGCTGTAACTGATGTGCGAGAGGATAGTGATCATAACAATACCAAGCAAACAAAATGTAATGCAAGATCAAGTTTATCAAAATCTGTCTTGCCTGTGGACATTGAAGATGATATTGTTGATCTTTATAAAAATGTACCTCAAGTACAAGATGTTTTTGATGTGATTGATAGAATAGGCTCAGGTACCTTTAGCTCCGTTTATTTAGCAACATTGAGAAACCACCCAGAAATAAAAGAGCAGTTTGCATTAAAGCATCTTATTCCAACTAGTCACCCATCAAGGATTGAAAGTGAACTTAAGTGTCTTCAACAAATAGGAGGTTCTGACTATGTAATGGGTGTGAAAGCATGTATTCGTGAAAAAGATCATGTTGTAATTGTTATGCCATATTTTCCACATGACAGATTTCAGGATTATGTACAGTCAATAAGCGCTCATGAAGTAAGAAATTACATGAAGGCACTGCTCACTGCCTTAAAGAAAGTGCATGAGCAGGATATTATTCATAGGGATGTCAAACCCAGTAATTTTCTGTATAACAGAAAAACTCGGCAGTTTGCGTTAGTTGACTTTGGGTTAGCAATGAAAGCACCAAAACCCTTGAAAACAGACAGCACAAGTCATACGCAAAAGGATACAAGTAACAGTGCCGTTAAGGATGACAGTTCACGTAAAAGAAAACTCAACCAAAATGATGAAAATACAGTTGTTGAGCCTTCAAGAAAACGTTTGAGTGGAGAATCCCCCGCACTTCATGAAAAGGATATGAACATTGAAAAACAAACGCAAAGCAACAGTGAGCCATCCGTCGAAACAAAAGTACTGTCTCCGATAACTCCAGGGATGAAAAAAAACAATTATATGAAAACAATTAAATCACCTAGGCGTGCACTTCTTGCAAAGCGAGCATTAGAAATGCGACAAGCTTCTCTGTTTGAGAAGTCGAGTGATAAGAATCGGACTTCTTTAGTGCAAAAGACTGCTAGTGGAAAGCCAATCGGCAAAACTGTTAAGAGTCTTACATGTCAGTGCATGAGTAAAGCCCAGATCTGTACTGTATGTATTGCAAGGTCAAGTCAGCATGCTCCAAGAGCTGGCACTCAGGGCTTCAGATCTCCAGAGGTGAGTTTTGCATTTGAGAGATGTCATCGTTATGATGCATACATGATGTTTGCATCAAATAGATATGTAAAACAGTAGAAATAATAATTGATCATCTTTTGACACTATTAGAAGTCATTTATGATTCATATTTTGTATTTGCAGGTATTGTTGAAATACCCGGACCAGACTACGGCTGTAGATGTGTGGTCTGCTGGTGTAATCTTCATGTCCCTTCTCTCCAGCCGCTATCCATTCTTTAAAGCACCAGATGACATTACAGCTCTGGCTCAGATCATTAGCATATTTGGGACATTGGCCTGTGCCGATGCTGCTCGATGCATAGGTATATACATGTGAAAATAAGTTTACCGAGTAAAAGTTATCAGAAGCTATCTATCTCTGATATGCTTATTTGAATAAATTATAATAAATTCACATCAGTTTGTTTGCGACTTGTAACATATTCAGTGTTTTAATGCGTAGGTAATCATTATTGTTCATAAATTAACGGTATTTATGATTGAAATGCGATTTACGCATACTGTTTTAAAATTTTGTTTATAATTACATTTTTCAGGAAAGGAGCTGATATGCTCTCCAGTCATGCCAACCCTAAATTTGCGTACTATGTGTGAAAGTCTTCGTGGACTGAAACCCAAACCAAAGCAACTCCCAGCCAGTGAGAAAAATGTAAAGGGTGGCTGGTACAACATCCCAGACTCTGCTTATGACCTCCTCCAGAAACTTCTAGATCTAAATCCACTAACCAGAATCACTGCTGAGGATGCATTGAAACATCCCTTTTTTGATGATTTGTGATTTTTTTGTTTGGTATTTATTGTTGATTTGTCTGAAATGTCTAGCATCTTATTACTATATTTTGCTGAGACTTGAAATACTGTCTTTAACTTACATGAGTGTGTTTTCTTGATGCTTATTTCAAACATTCATTACCTTGTGAATACATGGTATTCGTTTTAGTCATTAGGTTGTTTTAGGATTTTAAAAAATTGTAATGAATATTATAATATCCAGCTTTAATAGCACCAAATTTTGAGTTTGAATAATGGTGTAAGTGTGTTCGCTGTTTTAATGAATGGCTGTATTTATTGGTATGCTATAATGAAATTACATGAATTGATTCAAAATGTGTCGAATAATAAATTATTTCATATAATTTTAATTAGTTGTTTTTCTATATTATACTATATAATTGTTTACTAAATGTGATATAGGTAAAGGTCCATCTGACTATCAGAACAATATAGATAAGGCTACCAGGATATGGCCACTGGTGGGTGCAGAAATATGGCCACTGGTGGGTGAAAATCCTTATAGTATATTCGTCTGAAAAAAGTTTTATCAATATGCTATCAGGATTTGTTTCTCTAAAGCAAAAAAACACCATTCTTCAACACGTTTTATGAAAAAGAAAGACTAGGCAGATATGAAACAGTAAATGTAATATATATCAGAATGACAAAAAATGAGTTCTGACATTTGAAATTTTAACAAATGATTTTGTCACAACACTACTAGGAATAATTCTGTCATTATATCGTGGTAAGATACTTGTTGTATTTTTTTTCTTCCATATATCATATTTCCAATTGATAATAACACTAAAATTACTAGTACAGAGATAGAAGTATCTATTAATAGGGCCGACCTAAAATGCTCTATGGCAGTTCTTTTAGAAATATATGTAAAAAAAGGTGTTTTGTACACAATTTCTAATTTAACTAGACTAAGAAGGTTTTGTAAACAAAATCCCCGTCCCCCCTCACGTTTCTTCCATTTCCTAGAAGACACAGGTTTTGAACAATCATACAAAACCTCCCCTCTCATAAAAAATATAAACCACTAGAAACTAAAAGGTTATGCTCAGTGGCCAAACAAATATGCTTGCAAAGAAACAATATGATGTGTTTTGTGCATTATGAAAGTTTCTTTCATTTAAATAGTATATTAGATTATCTAGAGCAATTTAAATCTGCACCATAAACAACCGGCTAGAAACCCATCAAAACACGTGTAGGCGAGAATGTAAACCGAATGATTTTCGTCAGACGTATACATGTGGTGGATGTAGTGGGATGAGGGAGGAAAGGATAAGAATTATGGGGTATGATTAAAAGCCAGAGATGAGGGAAATAAGACACAAAAACATAGTTAGGGATGCAGGATTTCTTGTCCGCCCCCCCCCCCGATGATAACCAGCCACCCCAATAGCAATGTAAAATATGGAGGTTATTCCCTTGTGGGCGTTGAAGCGTATTACTCTATTTTTTCAATGCCATCATCCAAATTAATGAACTCATAAAAGGTACAACCACACTCACACGCATCCACAATGCACGCACACGCACGCACTTTGACTCCTGCATCCATCACACCACAATATGAGTAAGTTGCATGATTATAAAACTGGTAGCACAGATTAGTTAAACAGTTTAAATCTGTGCTGGTAACTTGGAATAATGGTATGAGTCTGTGATCAGAACCATAAGGTCGTGAGTTTGAGCCCTTCCAGGGCCTTGATTTTTCAATGTCATGTCCTTTTGTGGTCGAGTAGATATGGAGTTGGACTTGTGACCAGAAAGTTGTGAGTGCAATTCCCAGTCATACAGCAGTGACCAGAAGAGTACTAATCATTATTCCCAGTCGGGTTTGGTTGTTCTAGTAAAAAGGTCAGGTCAGATAAGCGAACACTACTACGTAAGTGCTACGGCGGAGTTGAGAAAGATATAGTGTGACAGGATGCGAATGACCTGGTGTCAATATAGGCGTTTGATCCTGCATAATGGCGACTTAAGACCATAAAGAACAGAGGTAAGTGGACCAGAAGTCAGTTCCCCACTGGGTCGGTTGTTGTCACAATACTTTGCGATCTGCTTAGACATATTTATCAACCTTCAAGAAGACACAAAGACGTTTAGGAATCATCCATGCACATCTTTGTATGGGAATTTCGTCAGTTCTGTGACTATTTCGCACCGATCCGTCACACTAGAATCGATCGTGGTTTGGTAATCTGCTGTGGTCGGCCATGCGGTGAAATGTGGGTATAATCCACTAGAGTAAAATGACCATTTTTACCAAATTTAGGGGTTCTAAAACTGCCTGGATCTTGGGAGCACACGTTCAGTACATACCAACCCTATTTTCAATCAGAACGCAATAGACTATTTTACTGAGGTTTTCCAAAATTTGATTTTCCTTCCACATAAAAAAAGGTAGATCCCACAAAGATAAAATGAATATTCCTTTGTTAAGTTTAAATTTTTAAATAGAAACAATCACGATCCCATTGAAAACTCTCCTTTCAATCAATACAGCAAGCCACCCAAACTGCCGCACCTCATATGTGACTGGATCCATACTAAAATGTAACAATGGAAGCAGACGGTATTTGTAATGGCCTCGCACTGAAATAGTATTTGGTGTTATATGGCTCAACCTATGCTTTATTGCCATATACAGGCTAAGGTATTGTGACCGCACCATTATTAATTAACACGGGCTCCCTAGTAACTGGATCCTGGGAGAGTGGATCTACATGTGTTCAAGAGGGTGCACAATAAACGAAGGGGAATGAAGACAGCTGAAGGTGAAAGTTTATTTGGGTAGAGTATTATTATTTACTTACTGTTACCGTATGCTGAATAGGAAGTACTGGACTGCTTATCAGGCAACGTAATGAGGATCCTTGGATACTTTTGTTTGTGAACTGGAATAGAAGTGGGAGATTTTGTAAGTTTATCTGCTTGCAGCTCGTTTGCACAAGCGTTTAAAAGATCAAATCACACGGTAGAAAATGAAAAACAATTCTGTGGTAATTCAATTCTCCATTATATGGCAACAAAATGACCATAATTATATACAGGCAGGATTTTATGTAATGTGTGCACTGGTGCACTAACATGACTATGTTGCCCGTTCAGGTGTAAAACACAAAGGTGGTGATTTTTACCAACAGCGTATTAGATCGTATTGGCTAAGTAAATGGCCAAGGATATAACCGTAAAAATTATAGAAAAAAAGCCTAGCATCTTTTTCATTCCCAGGCAATTATTTGAAAACAGATATAACAATTTCGTATACGGCTAGGATGATTTCAGTTCAATGTGTTAGCTAAAATATAATAAAGAGTAGGAATGCAAGTTACAACGATCAAATAACCGCAGACGCGTAAGCACCCCGTGTCCACGTGACTGAGCTGTTAGGATTAGTAGTTATCTCTGGAATCACCTCTCATCAGTCACAATATCCAGAATTAATGGAATGCCTGGTATTAAACATAATTTTGAAAATTAAATTCGCAAACGCAAATAAAGGAGTATGGCCTAGGTAGGCGGCTGCGAAGCGGTGTTGTTGTCTTTATAATAAGCTAGTCTTATAAAATGAAGCAAAACGCCGTTCAATTTCAAATGAATACAGTCTGAGTAAACCATAGATTATGAAGACATAGACACACAAGGCGATTGCTTTACTAGGGTCTCTTATCTGTGTCTGTTGATTACTCTTCTCTATATAATAGTAGTAATGTGTGTAATATACAATGGCAGATCCAGGTTTTTGGAAGGGGGTGGGGGCGCACTTAAGGAAAGGGAGGGGGGAGAGGGCGCACTTAGCGATTTCATGAAAAACCCTATGAAAATGAAGTATTTTGGTGGGAAAAGTGGTCTGCCCATGAATATAGTGTTTTAAATCATAGTAGTATACATACCACGCACACCCTCCCATGCTGCTAGGGTCCACGGTTTTACTAGCAACCGTATCACACTTTTTACATAAGGGCTGGTGGACATTGGTATAGTCTAGGTCTATATGATCTATTCTATTCCTCTCTCTTTGTAATATCTATGATTAAACAAAAGGAACCCGTCCACTATGGCAAAAATGTACCCTTTTTAACATTTAGCCATAGTATTACTGACAATACTTTAGATGCATTGAGTTGAGGGATAGCAAATTCGTTGTTTAATGTATATGCAAATATACAGGGTTGTGTGAAGGAGTACGTAACGGTTTACTTTATACTGTATTACACATAGATATTGCAATCATCCTTATCAGCCAACCTTGGACAGAATGTCTAATAAGAACTGGTGAACTGCATATTACACCCAGTTGTCAAGATCACAATCAACATTGATAGCCTCTGTATGTAGACCTATTGCAGCATTTATTTGTATTGTACAAGTTTGAATACCATAGTGCATGGCATAATTTTTAAATAACCAGACTACCATACATCCATACATATTCTCAGCCAAGTATCGACTAAAATAACAGCCCTGTCAGAAAACATATTTTCAAGTATGATTTGTCAACATTTTCCTATTGGAGGCTCACACCCGTACCCAACGAAAGCATGTAGAATTTACAAATCTCTAGAAATAATTGAAAATACCGCCGAACATATGTATAATTTTCATATTTTTTATATGGGTGGAGTGAGGGTGGAGGACAGGCTACGAGTTCTCAGAAGTCAAATGATTTATTTTTAAGGTGCCATAAGACATCAATTGACAATTTTGACTTTACTTGACCGTTGACAAAATTCACCTGCTGTCGATTGTTAAGCCAAACGAACTACACTGTAGTGGTCATCATTTATTGTTGCTAATTGTATGTATGTGAATATATATATATGCAAATTGTAATATTATTTGATGCGGTTGCGTCCCCCCCCCCCCCCCCTCAATTTGAAATTTCTTTTCCGTCCTTGGTATACCTACACCAGAGGAAAACAAAAATGAGTATTCTACATATAACTTGCCTGGGTCTATGACCCCCACCCCATACGGTGGAAACGTATGTCACATATACACGTACATATTGCTCACCATTCTTTACTTTATTTGAAAGTGGTCAATGCATACATCCATAGTACATATTGGAGATCTACCAACTCTATTGTTAAGTGGTTTGATATTGTGTATTCAACATGCGGAAAATTAGCTAACAAACCAACTCATGTTATCAAAGTTGGTGTGAATATATACATTCAAATATTGGACAATAATCAATGTATGTTTTCCTTGCAGATCTTGTGCGTTGAGAAGGCTCAAATATATAAATCTATCGGATATCTTGTGTATGGGAAGAAGTATATAACCTTGTGCCATCAAATGCTAGTAGGGGAGTCATAAATGTTGCTTGAAATTGGTTATGTAGTATAGGTTGTATCTAAGAAACTGTGATCAGCCATTCCATATAGAATAGAGGATATACATACGGTAATCGGTTATAGATAAATTGTAGGAAAGTCTGTGTGATTTTATTATTATCAGTACCTACACCGGATCAGGATATCATTTCATTGTAAGAACGTATTGTTCAGATAAAAAGTTTGCAGAATAGTTAATATAAGACACACACACAATAAGGAAATCTATAGATTTAAAGTAAAGGCGTCATACGTATTCACTTGGCTTTTCCGTTGTGGACACCTCAGAAGCACCCTGGAAAATTCAGCAGCTTTAGCAGCCTCCATAATGGAGTCGGTCATGAAGGAGATGCCCATTGATTCGAGAGCGGCGGCTAAATCCTATATCTCAGAGAAAAATGTCCCACAGCTGTTTGAAGTAAGTATGCGAGAAAAGCTGCTCGTTCGAATATCCGTCATGTATCTATTTAATCATATTAAAGACCATTAAGGCTTGAGGCACTGTGGTATGGTGCAGCGTCTGGTGGTAGTTGTTGTGGAATGTGTGTGTGGAGGGGAAAGGGGGGGGGCACTGCAGCAGGGCCCTTGCATAACTCGAGGGGGTTGGGCGGGTGGGTGCGGTAGGGTGGGTGCTTATTTTAGATGGGAAGATGATAAACACAATTGTCAATGCAAAGTTCATAATTAGAGGCATGAATTATTGCTAAAACTTAACGTCATACAATGCTACATAGAAAGTATAGTTGTTATATAACATAAATAGTGGTCCCTTTATTGTAATTTTATGCAATGACGCAAAATGTCACGTGCTGGAAAAGCCCTGAATACGAGTCTCATTCAGTGCCCATACAGCTCCAGTGTGATGTGTATTAGGGTGCACGGATGAGCTTGGGTTACAAGAGGTAAAAAAATTCCACCTTACTCATTTTGGTGTTATTTTTCATATCCCTCGAGATTTATTTTGCCCATCCCCAACATCCCACACTACAGTAATAATAATATACGTATATGACACAGTCAATTGTAGTCTATATGAGGTAGAGTCGTACCTGAGTATATTATCGAAAGTCAGACCCATCTGCTGAGCCTTTGCCCCAATTGGAAAGACTATGCATCTCTCCCCCACCGCTTGTAGCCTGCTCAATATATCAGATTACAAAATAGAATAAAATAAATCAGCTGTTCAAAAATTCAAGACACACTACGTCATGAGAACCCTGGTGTGTTGGACCGAGGGTTAATGGGTCACAAAGACTCAGATTCACACCCGAGCCTCTTTTGATCCTCATCTAAGCCCAGAACTTTTCGAAAGTCATATTTGTAAAAAATGAAATAAAATAAAGCATTGTATTTGGTAAATTTTAAAGTTTGTAATACATCATTCTACAAAGTCACAAAACTGTCAGAATTTTGAACTGTACAGATTGTCTGCCGCACACATCTTTCACCCATATCAGGCTTGCCGCAAATACTTGTTTATCCTTTAACAGTGATGTTGATGTTGCTCGGTGTTAAACCCAGGCGGAAACAGATGTAATCTGAGTGGTTGATCCAGAATTTTCAGGGTGCGAGGGGAGTATGTGGTGAATCGTTACAAATCCCAACCGAAACACGTGGCCTTGTAAACCAGTGTGTCGAGGGCCAAAATCATGAAAACGTAGACCAGAAGAAGGGTAGTAGGGTGGGAGTTACGGGTCCCCTCCCTCCCTACACCAACCCCTACTCATACCAACCCTGCAGTCGGTCTATATTATTGATACTCCTATATTCACAGCAGGCTTGTACTATCAATGGTCGGCTGTACTCCATTGCAGAGCATCACTGCAGGCTTGTTGCACCACAAACCCAAGAACGCGCTGGAGTTTGTGCAGGAGTGTATAGAGAATGTGAAGGACAAGCCCGAGATGATCCGCTGGAACAGTTTCATCGACTACACGCCCACCACACGCTGCATGTCGGCCTCAGGTAACCGCACGGCATCAAGTCATGTCAGAGCAATACAAACTGTAATGTTGATCACGTGCCCATGCTCTGAAGCATAAAAGACTTACCAAATCTGTTCAAAGCCGCAATAAAAATCCCAACACTTCCCACAGACTCTAACCTAAAAGACTATTAAACACACATGTCGATACCGATAGATCATTGTTGTCTGCTTGTATAAAATATTATTTGAGACTATTAATCATACTCAGCCAAAATTCAAGATGGCTATAAGATGACTGTCAAAGGACATGATAGAATAGCAAGAAATGCTATTTTGATATTTAACAATTATAACAGCTCTTTGCGCTGCATATCAACAAGGGTGATTGTCTGATTGATCACATTAAAAGCAATGTCTATCACCATGTCTGTCCAGTCAGTATTTATGCGTGTGTCAGCACATGCAAGTATTTAGTTAGGTGACAAACTGAAGAAGATCATGCACAGTCATCGTATTGATAGTAAATAAACAGCCATCATAAACAAAACAACTTTTTTATAACAGCAAATAAGTTAAGAAAAGGAGAACTGATCTAAGGATACATTACCGGTCACAGAGGAGTTTGCAAAATCTTTACATAAGATGAATACATCGTGCATGCACAGTTGTGATGATCAGGAAACTTAAAACTGTCCTTCCATCACTAAAACCACATGTAGACAAATTGCTGAAGAGTCCTGTTGTGCATGGGGTTGTGTACCAATGGGCATGTCCACGCTGCAAGGCGTGTTATGTCTGCCATACTGGCAGACATCTACAAATTCAATTCAAAGAGCTTATAACCAGACCTTGACCCATTGAGACACACTTGATGACCTGTGACACCCGACTCACTGACCAGGACATTGACATTCTGCATCAGACTTCACGTACGTGCTGAAAGCTTTTTATTGACATGGGAAGCATTGCACATACGAGAAGTGAGACCAGCGATGAATACAAAAGGTGAGTATCACAGAAGGGAACTGACCATAAAGTTGTAATAATTATGGCTATGATCACGTTATAATCTTGTTATTGAATATTGTATAATAATATTGTTTTGCATTATTGTATGCTGACTATAAACGAAGTCTTCATTGTACTGTAAACATAAATATATTTTTCATTGTAATACTACCATGAGTTGTACTTTATTGCATGTAATAATTGTTTCATTAATGCTGAGGATGTGTCCATGACACAAACTATTTTCTTAAATAAATCATTGACTGAAAGAAATGTCTATAAAAAGAAGTTAATCAGTATATGATGTGCTCAGCCAAAACCCTCGCAAATGGCTCTTACAACTTAGAATTGTGTTACGAGTACAAGCCATAAAATAAATAATAGAATAGAAATATTCACTTAAACAAAGAACTTTTAATTTTTCTGTTGATTATTCTTTATATAGACAGTGGGTCCACACGACCATCCTCACGCACAAAGTCGCCGTTCCACCAGGACCACAAACTGCCGGGGGGCGTGGAGCCGTCCAAAAAAGACATCGAGGCTGCCCACGGGCAGGGCTATACCAAGGTCACGGAGACTGGGGAGGGACTCTACGTGGACAAACCCACGGGCCAGGAGGAGGAGGAGTGACGTGCGAGGGTGCAATAGGTGTGTTATAAGAGAATCCAGTGATTGTATCCAATATTAGAATGCATGCAAAATGTTTCTAGATTTCGCATTAATTGTTATAAGTAGTTTGGATGCTTGATGTGATGTGACATCATTATGTCAAGTGTTGGAAAACGTATAACACCTGTATGTATTAATTTTATCAAGTATCAAACTTATAATTAGCGAATATATTTCTGATAAGAAACTACACAACCAACAGTATTATTACGATAGTACACAAAGGACACTTATATGTATATATATATTTTTCTAATTAAAAATATGAAAGATTGCTAAGAAATAAAAAGACCATGGTATATAAATCGCTGTGTAAAAGGCTTTATAACTAAATTTAACTATGGCTATTATTTTAAAATGCATATGAAGTATCTATATTAAACATTGAGAGCTATTTGGGGAGAGCTCTATAATTGTGAGTCATATAATAAATGTGATCAGACACATGGTTTGTATGTTAAAGTAGGGGTGGGCGGGTATATACAATATTTACTATACAACTATATGCATCAATATTTTTATGTATCGTCTATAATATATATATATTTTTTTCAATTACTGTATATTTCTAGATTAATGTATATTTATATATCAATAAGAAGTGTTAAATATTGTGGTTACCGCCAATCCAAAACACTCCTACGATGGTGGGGCTCACGTTGTGAGGGAAGTATCGGAGTAACTGAAGATGATGACAAACTCCCTAAGTAGAATAAGTCCGTTGTGTGCGGCGCTTGCGTTGTGGACAAAATTCAATTTGGCTCTACGGCTACAGATTAATACACATATATATTTCTTCATACCCATTCTACAATTAATGAATTGTTTATTCTATCCTTAAGTTGCAATGCACGGCCATCTACTATATTATACAAGTACTGTATATATTGTAAGTATTTAGTTGATCAAAGATACCGACCACCACTACCCCTTTGCTGTCTAAATGACTAACGTGAGGTAATCTGGATTAGGATATGGCATAATTGTTAAATAACACTAACAAATCAAACAAGAAAAGACCTGATCAATCTATATGTATTGGTAAACGCAATATTGTTACATCGAATTAAAAAAACCACACAGTGTTACTATAAAATAAAACTTATCTTATCTTTAACAAACAAAAAAGAAAGAAAAACATTAGCAAATCAGTCATGCTGTAATGTTATCTTCTGGTAGCATGTTTAATACAGTCTCATTATTTTCTATTATCGGCATCCATGTACTTCTTCACCATCCTTTCCAGAAGCTTTTTCAGCATAGCTGTTTCTTCATCGTCAGCTGAACCTCCTGGACCACCGCCCATAGGATTTTCAGGCTTGGAGCTTTCGTCTGAGCTTTCTTCCTCGGATTCATCTGATGTACTACCGTCATCACCAGAGCTTTCTTCCTCGGATTCACCTGCTGCACTACCGTCATCACCAGAACCTTCAGCTGTTTAAGAAAGAGGCTGTGAACTTCATATCATATGTTACATTTTGAATTGGCACCTAATCTCCAATAACATGTAATATTCACCCCAGTGCATCGTATTTACTGAGCACATTTATGAATGATTTTTACCACAATCCACAATTCAACCCAGTAGAAGCAGTTTGTGATTTCTATTTATCATATTAAAGAAAACATGATTCAACGAGTATATTTGTCAGTTTGAGACTACATGAATTGATTTACTATAAAACATTGCATATTTAGTTAAGGTTTCGTAATCTACGTGTGGTAGCATTGGTTAGCCACAGACAGTAGGACTAAGCTACTTACGGTTTGCATATAGGGCTTTGAGAAATTCTACGTTGGCTATGAACTGTGAAGCTTGGTCCTCAGCATGTACATAAAGCGTCTTGATAGCCAACAGCATTGGAAGTACTCCGTACTTTTCGGCAACTGTGAACATGAGTGAAAGATTTGTAGACCTACTATGCATAATGCTCACAAGGGTGGTAGATGTATCAAATACATAACTTATTGTAGAATCTTTAAAATTGTTTCAAATTGGTTTAAAATGTATAAAACACTAGTAAACATATCCGACTCACTTGCTGTTGCATTTATGGTATTTTTGAAAACCTGTTTGTTCTTTTCAGTACATTCCAAGACATCTCCCAAGGCCTTCTTAACTTCACCGAGTCCTATAGCAAAACAATGAACAATAGTAATCCTATGCACATTAACGATGGATAAGTCATGTTTGAATTAATTGAGAGGAATATTTCTTTTCTTAAGATGGGAAAGGGGGACATGCCAAAGTACTGTGTTGCAGTACTATACTAAATGTAGTAGAATATTGGTCTATTATTACTTCTGCAAATTTTAATTTTTGTGGAGTAACCCATACACCACTGTAGTAATACGAGCACAGAAATAATGCATATAAGGGAGCGGCCATAATTAATTGTACAGGGGGGTGGTCATTTGGTGGGGGAGGGCGCTCAATTTTCTTTTAGACTATTTGGTCACAGAAGGGATAGCGCTCAATTTTAATTCATAGAGAGAGGGAGGGCACTCAATTCTCAAACTTCAAAGGTAATACTTTATGCAATTTTGTCGCGAATTGATGCAATCCTGCAATATGCATGCTTTTGGTTTTAACTGTATTGTAATGTCAACAAGTCAAATAGATTGCTAAATGTGTATTCATTGACCATTGGCAGTGAATGATTAGTTGCAATGCACTTTCAACCGTTTTCAGAGAATCTGTCCATTATCAAACTTAATAATACAAAAGTATGTCATTGTTCATATTTATCTGGTGTTGGTGGTGGTGGTGGTGTTGGTGGTGTTGGTGGTGGTGGGGGGGGTGTTGCACTCAGTTCCTTAATGTTCACATGGCGAGGGCTCGTCAATACCAAATGACAGCCCCGCCCTGTACAATTAATGATGCTCGCTCCCTAATACGAAATGAAGACATCAGAAGGCACTAGAAAGTTTGAGGTTTAATGAATCGGTAAAGAGATCTAAAAAATGCAGCTTGATGATCTACAGGAAACACTTGGTGTGACAGACTCACCAGGTAGTTCTGGGTCACTCTCGTTTTCCATGTTTTCAAACAAGTTGTAAACACCGTAACAATATTCCATTCCAGACCCTTCTACAACTGAAGCAAAATACTGGGTTGTTACACATATTTAGTATATGTATCTTTAACATCACACCCATACATGTTAAAATAATCAAATAAGACTTTTACAAGTTCTGCGCTTAACATTTTGATGAATTTCAATTTGAAATTAAGTTGAGTAATAGCAAAGATGTAGAATCCTTGAATTCAGAGTGGATATCATTCTTTAATTGGTAGCGCTGATTGGAGCAAATATTAGGTAAATATGGGTTCGTTGTCTGATCATGACCTTTACATTTGTATTTTTTGCATCTGATTATTGACAATATCATTACATAATGTGGAAACGTGGCATGGTTTTAAAATGACCGGCTTGTAGAAATACCTACACAACATGGCAATGCTAAACGAGTTGCGAATTTCTTCGGCCAATGCTAAGCTCTCCAGTTTCCCCAAAATACAACCCAGACTAGCTGAAACAATAACAGTATAACACACTATATAAACACTCATGAAATTTATATATTATGCACTCTGGACTTCAAATATAACGTAGCACCTGGGGTAACTAGATTGTAAACATAATAGAATCTCCTAATACCTCAGCTTCAAATATTTTCATTGTATTTAAATAAGATGTTTAATTAATTGTTCTCATCCCCAAACACACGAACATATCCAAATCAAAAGAATGTAAACAAAAATTGCAACAGCAAAACATACTTAATTTGAAAAGAATGGTGTTCAATTCTATTACATGCTAACTCTGCGCCTATTCAAAATATAATTGTTCATTCCAGCCCCATAATGAGTATATTTGTATTGTACACAGAAAAATAATTGCCATTTGTATTTAACAATTGAAAGCATTTATTGTAAGATGTTCATTTTGATATGATGAAGACCCTACTTACCGGGCATGTCAGCGCCTGTTGGGCACCCCGGTTCATTGATCATGTCCTTCACGTCGGTACCTGGTGAAGAATGGCTAAGGTTGATTCAACAGGTTTTAATTACGAGTAGGTAAAATTCATATATGTTGATTTTAGTCAAAGATCGAACATGTTTTAAACAATTTCTTACATGTAAAAATCATAGAGCACTCAATTATATCGCTTCTGTACCCCTTGATTACTGATGAGGGGTTTGGATAAAAATGGCTACACTTATGAGCACTTACCGGCAATAACTGCCCTGGCCAGCAAAGCGTCAAACTGCTCATTCACCCCAGTATCAACCTCAAATAACCTTGCTAATATGGTTGACAGAGCAGTTTTAAATGCTTCCACTGTAAAATTAAAATATCTAAATCATTAATATGCAAGTCAATCCATTTTAACACTCTATCCAGGATAACCGCCTAAACCATGCATTCTGATTGGCTTAGAGCCCTAATCAGCCAGATATTTCTTCAATCATTGCATGCATGATCGTAGAGCTGGCACTTGTCCTTTTCAAATAACACTTGTCATTTTATGGGAGCCTTTTTCGCTCCACATATATACATGTATTTTACAACAAGAATTTTACAGTCATAAAAGAGAATTTTAAAACAAGTATTAAGCCAGATACAGCGACAGTTAATGCATTGCATCTTCAAAATCTTCCTGACATCAACAGTGGAGATAACCAACAAATATTTACCAGATTCATCAGAGTCATCAGCATGGTCATTGAACAGGGTTTTTAGCTCTTCAATTATTTTATTCACCTTGCCCTCCACCTCTTTCAGAGAGGCCAAGTTGCTGAACACAGTTTCACTATCCAATTCTGAAATAGATAAAATATTTTGTGCTATTTTTGCGTTTTTAACATAGTCTCATTGTATAAGATAAATTGATTTCTAAGAGCTATTGTACATGATATCCGTATTTTAAGAAAACCAGCCGAACGATTGAAATCCAGACTATTGAAGATGGTGTGTTAAAGACGCGTTCTATGTCAGAACATTGACTGTCTTGCGGATTGAAATTTCTAAGACAAACTCAGTAATGAACAGAAATATAATGGCAGTGGTCAACAATAATAATTATAACTATCATTCATTTCAATCATTACTTTTTAAGAGCCATTCCATGTCTTTCTTTGAATACAGCTTAGCCCGTTTAAAAGCTTCAATGTTTGGCAGTCCCGGTATTCCATCAAACATAGTGGTAGCACTTGACTGTCCATCGTGCTTCTTTGACAAAGACAGAGCCTGCAGAAAAAAAAATCAAACAGTACAACATAAGAATACATCTACACATCTAAATATTACACTTTGATGTAGGTTATGGTAAAAAGCCACCATTCCATCCACTCCAATAAGCCCCTTTCACAATTGATCGCAAATAAATGCGACCAAAATGTCGTACGATCTAGTGTGTTCAAGAAAAGTGGTCGCAGAAGTGATCGCAAGGAACAGGCTTTGACGAGCATTTATCCCGCCCGTCGGCACTGTCCCGAATTCAGGTGCAGGAGGTTTGTGTTGTACAACAGACGCACAAGGACTTACGATGGTTGAGCAACGCTCCCATGATGGCAAAACATGATTGCAAGTCGCCCTGCGACCGTAAAATAAACTATCTCTGGTAAAATGTTGTGCGCCACTCGCATCAAATCATGCGAGTAGATACAACGTTGTGCAAAACTTGTACGGTGTAACGTTTCAAAAATCAATAGATGTGCCAGTCTGCGACCCAAAACTGAATTTTGAACATGTTCAAAATTCACTTGCGATCGTGAATTCGCCTGGAACAGAAGAGATCGCACGTACGACTTATGCGATTTGCACGTGCAACGTATGCGAAAGTGATCGCCAAGTGGTCGCCAACTGCTCGCAACGCAATTGTGAAAGGGGCTTTACGCTTGTGACACAGCCACTTTCGGTAGATACGGACGCTAGTGAATACAAATCCTAAGCATCCGCAAGAACACGTATCTTGCGTAAGCATACGTGTCTATCCGTAACTCAGATATACTCAGATATACCCAGATCACCCAGTAAAATTTCAAAATTCTCAAAACTTTACTAGCCTACCGACCAAATACAAGAAAAATGTCCGTAACATAAGTAACTCTTACGTAAGATACATAAACTCATGCGTAACATACGTATACTCATCTGTGAAGATCTGTATCATACGTAAGGATCCGTGTCTATCTGTAGCACATTCCACAGGATCCTCAGTTTTTACGATGATCCATCACCTGATGTGGGTCCATGTTCACAGCTGGGTTCTTGGGTGTCTCTGCTGCGCATTTTCGTCAACATTTCTAATGTTTAGGTATTCTTATTATGCCAGCATCCGCGGGTCCGTATCATGCCATGTGACTGTTGAATTAGTGGCTTGTTTTGAAGTATGGTAATTATAAGTTAGGAACGGGATATAATTTGGGGATTTGGGCAGTATAACTGGGTCTTGAGGTCCCGAGGAAATATCCCTATCGACATCCCCACACATATGCCGGTAACAATGACATGGCGGTTTCGACTCTTTACCTTACATAAGATTAACAGGCGAAAACGAACAGAAAACAGAGAAGAAAAATCTGTATTTTTGCAGAATGCAAACTTGGTACCCCAACAGCAGGCCGTAATAGTCTGCAACAACCAATATTTCTGAATGTCAAATGAATGTTCTAATATATATTTATGACTAACACTATTCACATAGCTATAACTCGTATATTTGATAATTAGGATACTTTTCAAAATGTTTTCAATGTTAACATCTCAGCCCTCCGGTTTTAATAATTATGATATAGATTTTACGTCCCACTAATGTGCTTGTAGGTGCATTTGCAAGGTTGAATTGTGAATAACAAAGAAGTTAGCCCTTAAATAGAGACGTTATCTTTGGTAAAAACTAATTCAGGATTAAACCAAAATATAACGTCAGGTTTTGTGTGGGAGACGTTGTTTAAAAATGGTTGCAGCCAAGTTATTAGCCGACCGTTTGCGCTATGCTACTATCATCAAGAGTTAGTGGTGTGGTGAGTCTCTGGACCTTCTAAGCTTTGTTCGTCTATCTCTACATTCGAAGGTTATGTCAATGACATTGCATAGTAAGATACCACTGTACAGATTAAACTATATTTAGAAAACATAATTAAAATATGATGTTTCCGACAATATACACAGTGACTAGAATAGAGCTTGAAAAAGTACATTTTGAATTATACCACGCGTAACTAAATTGTCACAACTAAGTATCCTACATTTAAAATTTCCAATAGTTTTTCTTTCCAATACTACTGTACAATAATACTGTTTACACCATTAAACATATAATACTAGGCCATGCTAACACCATGAGGAATAGCAAGGGGATGCCTAAAACATTATCATATGCTACACAAGCCTTTTTCTTTTGCAAACATTATCATTATATATACGGTCCAAATCTAACTACCAAATAGTAAAAGATTTATCCGACAAAATAGGCCCTTTTCTTCAAATCATGATGCAAATGTTTTCTATGGTAGGGAAGTACCCTAGGGTAAAAGAAAATGACTTGTCTAAGGACACAAGTGAGATCACTTCTATTCAAATTACGCTCGTTTAACGAAAGAAAAAAAAATGTCAAAAACAAATCGCTAAAAAGACTCCAAACGTGTGTAATGCTCTAGTCAAATATCGATCAAGCTATTTCTCCTTTGATTTGACGCACGCACAAATGTTTCATATTAGAATAAGCACTCTGCTGTCTATCATACTAACAGTACTCATAGATTTACTAGTTATTTGGATACGAGTTATCATCACCACACTTTCAAGAATAGACTTCTCTTGAAATTCAAGCCTTTTCGAAATATTTTTGTCTTATCCCACCTTTCTCTAACTGCTTTATTTGTCTATTAAATGTTTCATGATGATAAATCGCGACGAAAATATACTAAACCAAACGTACCTTAGATTTCAGCTGCAGTTTTCGCTTGAGTGTTTCCAATTTGTCCCTGGTCGAGGTTTTTCCCTGGACCAAAGCGCAAAGAACGACGACCACCGCAATCACTAGAACCTGCCTCATCTTGATAGAAAGCGTGCTAGCTACTGCGGCCCCGCAGTCGAGGGTTATATAGTGCCGTTCTGGGTGGTTAGTTTTGCGTATGATTAATGATGGGTTGGTATTAAATAGTCACAGTCTGCAAACGGTTTCAATGGATCAATGTTTCTTTCACAATGTTTTTGGCTAAGTTTGAATCTTTCATGAGAATTTAGAAACCCATCATGCCCACACTCCTCCGAGCAAGAGCTAGGTACAAACACACCATACTTACAAAGTCCTCTGCCATCAGAATTTTAATATTTTCACAAAATTAGTGTACACGAGTTGTCTTCCAACAATGCTCTTTCTGGAGACATGGGTTGGCGATGGAATAGGCTCATTAAAACGCAGGGAGACCGCTTTACTATAATACATTTCGAGTGGGACTGTAGCTTAGCAAAACAAAACTGGAGCAGTGAAATGAAAATGTTCTTATCAGGCATGGACGAAGAGGAAGATCACTATTGTCACATTTCAGGCACGGCATTTATTTTCAAATATTTCATCATTTTCATACTTGTTTGACATTTATTTATTAATATTAAGGTGACAAATAAGTCCACAAGGGCTGGGCATTTATTTTATCTAGCTATTTATGTGTTTGTACATGTCAAATACTTATCACTATAGTAAATAAAATTAATCAATCAATCAATCAATCAATCAACCAATGCAGTGTAAAATAGATTAACGCAAACCGACGGATGCACTTTTAATATATATGTACACAATATGTTTGTAAATAAAACTTGCACACCTAAATTATAGACCTTATTTTCCGAGACTAAATGACAACCAAAAATGATTCTACATTAAACATTTATTTAGAGGGTAAAATTAAACTCGGTGTAAATATTTATGTGGGGTGAAACTTCCATGCAGTTGAATAGAATGCGTCACACATTTTGACATAGCATGTGGGCCCAAGCGGCTATACAATCAGTCAGATGCATCAATAAAAAGAAATGTTCCCTTCCCCCTCCATAATTAACATCTCATTGAGAAAATGTTGAAGGCTGTCTCATGCTTAAACTTGTCCCGAATGTTAAAGGTGACTGGGTCATTATTTTTTAATTTATTTCAATAGCCACATCAATTGTCTCGTCAAGAACGTGCTATGAAAGATAGTTTCATAACATTAACATTAATATGTTGATAAACCTATAGTTTTTTTTTACCTTAGCAAATATTTGCGACCTTGGGGCTGCTCGCAGGGTAGCCCCTCGCCCCCTCGTAACTTATCTACTTCCTGACGTCACATCCTGTCTTACTGTGTGACGTCAGCTTGAAAAAGACTGTCTGACAGACAAGGTTGAAAATATATGCTAAGGTAAAAACAATGGGCTTATCAAAATATTAATGTTATCGTCATAGTACAAAGGACACCCAATGCATTTATTTCATTCAAGATAGTTTCATGTTTCTCATATTTATTTCGCATCTCCTACCGCGAAGTAAGGCATGATGTACATTTTGTCATGCTCCACAAAAGTGGAACAGTGTTCTCTTTTGTCTTGACCCCCCCCCCAACCTCCCCCCAAAAGTGGAAACATAAGATGTGTGACATAATCAAAGAATATCTACACCGTGTTTCGCGATATTTATTCAAATATTACTTATATATGCCATAAAATAATATTTATTATATATCAGGAATGTAAAATATAATATCAATGAATGTGTGAAATCTGCTGTGTATATTTTTTAATGCCACATTTAAATAGTAAATAGTGGAATTCTGGTATGAAAAGTTTTAGCGCAAGAGATAAAATTTTACACCCACAAAAAAGTGGAACATCCAAAACTTGACCGAACCCCCCCGTCTCCCTAAGTGGAACACTGTTCCACTTTTGCTGAGCGTGACAAAATGTTCATCATCCCCAAGTTTTCGGCGACAACCAAGCGTGACAAACATGCTGCCAAAATGTGTGACACCGTCTCCTTACACTGCATGGAGGTTTCACCCCACAGAAATATTTACAGCGAGTCTTCAATTTCTAAATAGGCTAAGCGTCCAATTTTTATGAATGTTTTGGTCATAATCGGTTTAGAATGTAACACACCTATAAATTGTTAATATATATTGCCAATTGACGTTTTCCATACAGTCACATAAATTAAGAGGGAAATAAGCATAAAACATTTTGTCACCAATGCTTCACTAATACGATTTGTAAGCCCCAGACTGTAAAAATAATATTTTATGTAGGTTTACTTTGCAAGGTTAGCACTTTTCAGGTATTCAAACTGTGTTAGGTTCTAAACAATCTATTTTTACGTTTTTTTTGGCCGTCTGGGATACCAGTCTGAAAACTCTAAAAACTCTAAAACTCTATTAACAAACCTGTCAATTTTGGTGGTAGGAAAACAAAGTATAGAGGAACTTTTATTTATTAGATTAGTTTTTGGTACATATATATAGACCAATACGACTTGTCCTTAAATAAATATATACACGTGTCTTATTTTGAAAGATGAGTGATAAATAACATTGTTTCGTAACCCTT